>OW240919.1:75304118-75499118 GCA_933207985.1 Pelobates cultripes | reverse complement strand
GTCAAGTGGTTCATATATGCAATCAGACAAAGCAGGAGAGATCAAAGAACATGAAAGAACATGAAACACCACAAAAGAGAAAGAGGTCCAAGGAAGATAAAGGAGAACATGTTTCTCGAGTCTTTGGACAATACAAGAAAATGCTATATAGCTTATATTTAATATTTAAAAATTCTATACTATTCTGAAATGAATTTCCTGAACTACCTTTCTGTCGATCTAAGCATTTTTGTTTAAACAATGATAGCATTATTATCTTTGCTAGTTCATAGAAGCAACTTCATCATTGTGACTGACAGAACTCTAAATGTTTCAATTCATGCAGTGCTACCTATGATACAGATTGCATATACAATTAGTTATTTGAGACAAGTTTTTTTGATCTTATCAAAGTTCAACTTAGAGGTTCAAAATGTCTTATTGAAAACTTTAAGTATGTTTATGTTTTTGCAAATTCTGATAGGCTGTATGTAATTAACTTATTAAAGGCAAGAACATTATTGTTAAATATCAAGCAAGCTTTTAATAAATCTCATTTCTTGTTTAAACATTTTATCTGATGAATACGATAACCTAGTAGCAAAAGGGAAGTCTAACTCTTTTTATTTTCTTCTTCTTCTTTTTTTTCTATATCTAATATAACTTGCAGTTTAATGTTGTATCTCTATAATAGAAGTCATGATCTCACTGTAATGTTTTCTTCAAGAAAGATTTTCTGTGAGGAGCTACCTATTGAAAGAGCTTATGATCCTGCACATTGGCTATCAGTATTGAGTGGGTAAAGAGTTACACAAAAAAAAAAACAACAAACAACAAAACCTCATATCTTCATTATAAAATAATCTCAGAGGACTACACTAGTTCAAATGAAATATCATATTTTGATAAATGATCTCCATAATTAGATCACCTATTTTTTAATTCTATTTTTTACCAAGCATATGCAGAATGGATTGTAGTTTTATTTTTTTTATTTATCTTTAATGTAATTCTTTGATACCTGGTTTCAGTACTGTAGGGCACCTCCACACGATTGGTAGTTGTCTGAAGAAGCTCTCTTGAGAGCAACTAAGCATTTCCAAAAATGAAAGAGATTTGAAATCTGCCCTTGTTCAGCAGGTTTTGCTCATGCCTAGTCTCCTTTAAGACACACAGTGACCACAGGAGACAGAAACAAGAAGCCATCTCTGAAGTAGCAGAGAGAGCACAGCACAGCAGCTCCTGGTTCCTGATCTTTTTCTTTCTCTCCCAATAGCATTAGTGTCCCTTTGAGTCTACAATAAAATGAGTGAATTTTTATTATTCCTGGATCTTTTTGCTTTATCTAGAGGATTGAACACCATCTTCCTTGGTGGGGAACATGCCCCTTATGCCTTATGGATTGAGCAGAACCACTTTTGCTCACTACATGTGAGTACAATTCCTACCATTTTATTAATATTAACCTATACAATGAGAACTATATTTTATTTTTTGTTTTATTCAGATACCATCATGGTGATGTTTTCTACTGTGTTTGGGTTGTTTAAACTGCCTGTCTCATCAAATGATAGAAACTTATCGCCCCTTGTTATCTTTAAAAAAATATATCAGTTGGTTGCCAATGCTGAATTGCAATGAGAATTACAATTTACCTCTAAGTTTGTAAAACAAAGTGTACTATACGCGCACATAGCAGCTGTTCACTCCTTTAGTTTTGACAAATAATGCATACTTACTTGAAGAATCATGAATGAAATGGGAACAATTTCTGCATCCAAATTCAGGAAGTTAAAAGGTGATTTAGTACTTATATTCAATATGTTATTCCTTCGTCTGGACCATACTGCTACGTTTGTACTAACTTAAATAGAAAATTCTTACCAATACTTACTGGAATTTAACATTTTTATCCATTTCCCACAGCAGCACAACTAATAGAACACATTCCATACTCCTCATGCAGGACAGGATGTGCAGATAATTAAAGGATAAGACCTGGACCTCAGAGGAACTCCCAGCAGAGGTTAATTGCAGATTTTGTGATATATTTTAGAAGTACATTTCTTTCTGGACAAAATTCTGGCTTCTGAGATTGAATCAAGAACTCCCTGGTTGTGCTTCATTAGGCTTTCAAGAACCATATCTCTTTTTTGAGGTTCAGAGGGTTTGGATATAAATGGAAAGGTTTTTCCATTTTATTTAACTGTAAAGGAAAGACAATTCCCTTTACCACATAGGGGATAAAGTATTGATATCGACAAGATACCTAAAATTGCAAAATCCTACTAAGAAATTTTCTCCTACATTTATTGGCCCTTTTGAAATAGCTGACAAAATTAATGAAGTTTCATATAGAATACTTCTTCCTCCAAATTTTAAGATTCATCCTGTTTTCCATGTTTCCTTATTAAAACCATATAATTCTGACATTTTAAGACCTATTTATCCTCCTCCTACCCTTTTATCATGATGTAGAATTTGAAGTTGAAATTTTGAATTTAAAAATCCATTACAATAGGTTAGAATATCTTGTAAAATGGAATGGATATGATGATTCATATAACCACTGGGTCCCTTACTTTGACATACATGCTTCAGATTTAATTTCCTCTTTCCTTTCCAGGTATCCACAGAAACTGCATCGCTCCCAGTGGTAGCTCTTTGGGGTGGTGGTTTGTCAGTGTTTTTCCTTTTCATTTAGCTTGTACTTATTAAAATAGGTGCCTATATCTTTAAGAAGACAGTGATGAACATAACATTATCTTATTTAAGCTTTTAATGTCAGTGCCTCAGGGCACAATTATTGTGTTCCCAGAGCTGTTTCCAGATAACACACTTTCCTCTCCTTGCAGGATCTGCTACTCTGAGCCCCTGCTCTTCCTTAACTGAACCCCCTTGGATAGATAGCTTTTGCTACTTTGTTGATGACCTCTGTTTTGAATTTAGAAAAAAGAATATAAGTGGAGCTCTAGAATACCTGAGATACTTGGATATATGGCAGATGTATTCAATGATATGCCTTTACAGTAATCTGTAAATAATATACAACATACACATAGTGCAGATAGTATGAACTGTATATGAATGTGAACAGGAAAAAAGTGGTAATTCACAACTCACAAGAGTAGAGCCAATCGGTCACCTGGCTCTAGTGTGTAGCGCTCTGTGATCTTATTAGGGGAGATCAACCACCCACTAAACGTATGTCCTTCTGGTTTCTTCCTCCTTTGTATATGTGGAACAGACAGGAAGGTCCCAATGATGGAAGGATCCAAAATGTATTAATAAATAAACAATGTAAAAATTACACATAAAGTAAAATTAATGGGCTTATATAAGTCCACAACAAGTTAAAATAAAGTCCAAAACGCGTTTCGCCAAAATCCTGGCTTCCTCAGTTGGTTGATGAGTAGTCCGGCTTCTTTTCGATGGATTTATACCTCCATAATTGATTAATTCATTGCGTTCATGTGACCGGAAGTAATTGCCATGGAACGCACGTTCCGTCCAATGGAACGCACGTTCCGTCCGGTCACGTGTTCCAACACCTGCGAACCCGGAAGTGCAGTTCCCCTGCGATCATGTGACTCAACTTCCTGTCTTGTGGAACGCATTCATGCGTTCCTCTTCCCTTCTAAGGTCCTTATGAATGTATAACAATCTATATTATGTCCTTGCAGATTATAAACATTTCCGCGAAAAAAGAAGAGAGAGTAAACAACAGAAAAAGTACAAGACAACCTTTAAAAATATGGGCAAACATATAAAGTAGTAGTGAACTAAACACATATATTTCATCCGAAGTACATTAATATTTCCATGATGTGTATATGACACTATATATATATATATATATATATATGTATAGCTATATATATAGATATAAAAGGAGCATATGTATAATTCTTAAATATGCTAAAAGGAAAAATATATAAAAATATAGAAAATATAAAAAATATGATAAATATATATTGGAGGGGAAGAAAGTTAAATAAACCATATACAAATATATAAATATTTATTTATATATATTTGTATAATAAAATATATATATATATATATATATGTAAATACATATATATATATATATATATATATATATATATATATATATATATTATTATACAAATATATAATAAAATGTATAGAAATAGGGAGGCAACATATTCGTCACGTATATCCCCTAACAATAGAAGGAATTCTCCCAAAAACGGTGAGTGTGTAGGGATAAATATCCAATAACGAAATTCTATGTCATTGAGAGTCAGTATAGAAAATAATCCTATAATGCGATGTGTAATATTTCTCTCTAATGGAAACTGCCCAGGAAATACTATAGTGACGGCAAGAGACCAGAGAAGAAATATATATATATGAAAAATAATATATAAAATATAATGGCTCTAAACTTAAAAACTTCTAATAATATAGTTGGGAGGTTCTGTTCTAAAGTTTTCAGAAATCCAATCCCAAAATAAATTCGCAAAACCAAGTTTTGCAATCTTCCAGAGAACAGGAATAGTACTGTTTGCTGTGAAAAATGCTACAAAGTAGCAGGTACCCCATGATTGTGCAGCACTAATGGCACAAGACATAGCAGGTTTTTCGCATGTAATTGATTCTCCATTATCTAATGCAGATTTTGAGTTTTTTGTAGATGGTTCCAGATTTACTGATGAAAAGGGTAATTTCCACACTGGACATACTGTAGTCTCTGCACATGAGGTAATAAAAGCTGAACCACTCCCTCCTCACTGCTCTGCACAGGAGGCTGAGCTAAAGGAACTCACTGAAGCGTGCAAACTGGCCTCTGGTAAGACAGCTAATATTTACACAGACTCTCACAATGCCTTTGGTATAGCCCATGATTTTGGCCCTATATGGCGGGCTCATAATTTTCTCACCTCAGCAGGTACTCCAATCAAGAACTCTGAAGCCGTGAGTGTACTTATGGACGCTATCCTGCTACCCATTCAAGTAGGCATCATCAAGGTGGCAGCTCATGTGAAGATCACAGATGTATTTACAAGAGGAAACCACAAAGCAGATGAGGCTGCAAGCAAGCAGCAATCCAAGTACATCCTTCTACAGGTTATACCTTCCTGCAAGTTGTTCTTACAGATGACGCTGTTGACTACAATATATTTCTGAGCTTACAAAGACAGGCAAGCAAGGAAGAACGTGACCTCTGGAGGAAACAAGATGCAGAACGTGATGATGACAGAATGTGGAGGAAAGGTAAAAGACTGTGTCTACCATAAGACTGTGTCTACCCGATGGCCCATGGACCTACACATCTATTCAAGATGCACATGAACAGTATAGTAAACACCCATTGGGTAGCACCCGGATTTACTGTTGTAGCAGCTAAACACACCGAAGCTTGCATGATTTGTGCTAGAAACAATCCAGGACAGGCTGTCAAAATACAAAGTAAGTATACACCAAGTCCACTTTACCCTTTTCAAAGACTGCGGATAGACTATATTCAACTGCCTAAGGTAGGAGTGTATGAATATGTGTTGGTGTGCATTGAACTCTTTTCAGGTTGTGCCTGAGGCCTACCCAGTGTCGAAAGCCACAACAAAGGTCACAGCAAGAAAGCTTCTGAAGGAACTGGTATTTCAATACAGGGTGCCTGAAGTGATTGAAAGTGACAGAGGTAGCCATTTCACTGGGGAAATAATGCAAGAAATTATGAAAGCCTTTGGGATCAGCCAGGCCTTATCATCCCCAGAGTAGTGGGAAAGTAGAAAGGGCAAATGGCATCTTAAAGAACAAGACTGCAAAAGCCATGCAAGACACAGTGAAGCCCTGGACTGAATTCACCCCCAATTCCAGACATGGCCTGTCCCCTTTTGAGATCCTGTTTGGATGTGCCCCAAAGACATGCCTCTACTTTCCCCAGACCCTCCAGATGCAGGATGGTAGTATGACTTCCTATGTACAGGCCCTACAGCAAAGATTGGGCAGGGTGCATAAACAAGTCTTTGATTCCATTCTAGATCCAGACTCTGATTCTGCAACTCACAAACTGCAGCCTGTGATTTGGGTGGTGATAAAGAGGCATGTGAGCAAAGGACTTGAACCACACTTTGACGGTCCATTCCAAGTGCTCCTGACTATGGCTACCTCAGTGAAACTAGAAGGAAACGCCACTTGGATACACGCCAGTCACTGTAAACAAGTCACTCCGACTGATCCACCGACATTAAGCTGTTCTTATCCTTTAATATTGTATGCTCTGTTCAGATATGCTACTTTGACTTGAGACCAGAAGATAATAATGCATGGCAGGGAAATATATGGTTGCAGATAGCAAAGGCTTTTAATTTAACCCCCTTTTGCCTACTATTGAAAATGCCATACAATCTTGTCTTATAGCTTTCCCTACCCCATCTCACTCTTGAGGAAGTACCTATATACCCATAGACCCCATCCATGGCTTTCAACCCACTGGTAAGCAAGCCCCCCCCCTAGCCCTGAAGACAAGTAATGTGACGGCTGCTGAACTATGTTGGTCTTTTTCATGTAATTGTTCAAGAGACCCTAATACTAAATCCCTGTTTTGCCCCACATGGTGGAAAAATACCACAAATTGTAGAGCCCTAAGCACCACTATGAAATGTACCAAAAGTGATGAGTTAACACCACCATGTCTATCTCCCTAAAGGATGGACTTTCTCCTGTGGAAACATTACTTATGCTTATGTCCCAGGTAACATTACAGGAGGTCCCTGTGCAATCTCATGCGTAACCATGACCATGTTTTATAATTCTGACCTGATCCCTGAAACCACCAGCTACACAAACCACAGAAAGACAGGAGAGATGTTAAAAACACCCTTACTTCAGATTGTAACCCTGAAATCACTCTCTTATCTAAATCCGAATACTCTGCCCTTGCATACTCTATGGTAGGTGTCCCAGGTTTAGCACTGTATAATACCAGAGTAATTAATGCTGTAGCCTGTTCCCTTGCAAAGGGTTTAAATGCCACTTCCCAGGCCCTAGAAGAGATATTTTTGGACACCCAGGCAAAAAAAGAAGGCAATCCTTGAGAATAGATCAGCCATTGACTACTTACTAATGAAACATGACTTAGGCTGTGAAGCTATTGAAGGTATGTGCTGTTTTAACCTATCTGACCACGGCACTATGGTCCATAAACATATAAAATATTTACATGGCTTAGTAAGTAATATCAAACAGGATACTGGCTTCTTTGGGGATTGGGATTGGACATTTGGGCTAGGAACATTGTTGACTTTGCTAATTAAGAAAATGTTGTACTTTTTGCTATTAGCTGTATTTGTTGTTATGGCCATTTTTCTAACCTTTAGGTTCTTCTCATGTCTACTAACCTCTGTATGTAAAAACAAATCTACTGTTGGTTGTACCTTAACTTTCCTTCCAGCTCCGACTTCAGAAGGTTTTTACGATGTTACCTCGCCTAAGAAATGAAGGAACTCTCCTTAGCTGATTCTGGTGGTCTCTCAGTCCAAAGGAACCATGGTGAAGAAATAAATGAAAGTCCCACAAACTTTGGCTAGCAGGCCTGGAAATACCTTGGACATTTGGGTGACCCTTGGATCAAAAGGGGGGATTGTGAAAGAATTTACTTTGATTCCAAAGTTCAAGCTTATAGGTGTCTTATTAGATATCCTATATTAAAATTGGCCTGGGTAATACATTCCTTTAATTTAGATGGGGCAGCATCAGTATCTCTATGCATCTCTGTCACCTCTTTTATTGTGTTTCTATGTCTTCTATTTTTTGCAGGAGATGTAGAGGATTTATTTGAGCTGGAAAGAAGCCATATAGTTATGGCCATTTAGGCTCACCTCTCTCTTTATCACCACCTGAGAAAAAACAATGAGTGGCTTACCTATCTTTTCTAGCAACTAGCTAATATGTTGGAGGAGAGAACATCAGCAATTACCAAAATTCTCCCAAGTGCCATAATGGAACACAAAAAGATATACAAAACAGATAAATAGGCGCAAATGAAAATTATATAGATAGAACTTAGTATGCAGCACCTGCGATGAACCCTGGTAATAAGGTACCCAAATTTTCTGTCTTGTAATGGAACACAGCATGACAACTAAGTAGTTCCAAGACACTTCTGGCATTCCTTTGGGCAGCAGGATAGGAAACCAAAGAGGCAATGGCTTTTGTTCAGGTAATTCGTATTCGAGATTTTCAAGACTTCTCCAGACAGCATACAACAATTGATCTGATTCCCCTAATATTTTAAAGCCTTAGCACCACAAAAACATGCAGATCATCCAAGAGTCTAAATTCCCCAGATAAGGATCGTTTTGGCTAAAATCAGCCGAACCAGCTTGGGGGAAGTGGTATGTGGATTCCAAAACTACCTTGTTTTGTAGTTTCCTGTAATCCAACAGAGAATGGGACTGATGCTACTCAGTACCCATAGATTTAGTTAGTCCTGTGAATACAGACAGGTTACTAAACCCTTCTGGTGGACAGGAATTTCTGGCATTGCCATGGTAATTCATGATAGGTAAGCCACTAAAATGTTGTGTTTCCTGTGCAATTGAAGTCACAGAAAAAAAAGACTTACATCTGAATTAGGAGAGGGGCTTTTATTCTACTGCCTTTACTGAATACTGCATAATCCACACACTCCTCAAAACATACCTTAACCATTTTTCATAGTTGATTTTAGTATTTTAGATGAAAAGTCTTCTTTCATTCATTTTTGCATGTTTGTTGATCAGTAGTTTACTTATTTTTTTTACATTATAAAATATCCTTTTCCAGAATTTTTTTTTACATAAAATAGTTCTCACTTGTCTTTTCATTAGAAATACTTAACTTTAAATAAAAATAGAATGAGCTAATAAGGCTTTGGTGCAGTTTAGTTTAAAAGGTTATTTTTAATTTAAAATGTCTATTGAACATTGCATTTGCAAAATTGCATTTATGAAGAAAGTACAAATTTGTACAGATTTTAAAGGCTATGTTTTATCACAGAAAGACTAAGCCTGCATAAATGTTTATGGGCTGACCAAATGTTTATGGTAAAATTGACTACAAAGGTGTGTGGGTAGCCCCAGTCTATCGCATATTAATTTGACTGTTTTATTGCCACGTTTAAAATTATTATTTTTGCATGTATAATTCTGTGGGCCTACTTATTTCATTACATATTCATTTATAATATGATTTGCTTAATTACATTTATACTCTGAATGTTGTTTGCAACACTTAGCTATTACAAAAAAAAAATCAACACACAACATTTATTACAAGCTTGGAGGGAGTGTATATGTATTTTGAGAGTCCTTAAAATGTTGGGAGGCAACCTTTATCATTGAAGACTAAATGAAGATGGATTCCAGAGCAATGTTTGGGCTCACGAGTCAGTAAAAACTATTTATTGAGGTAAATATATTAAGAACTTTTACAAGTGTGTAGTCAAGTTTCACTGAATCTTTAAACTGTTACTCCAACTAAAAACATTGTTTTTGATCAGAGTATCCTTTTCTAACCTGGTACCCCAGCCCTAAAAAATGCTTCTTCAGTGATGTCACTCCCCCTTGCTGGAGGGGAAGGCATGATAGCTAGGAGGTGGAGAGCATGGAGGAGAGGCCAATGGCTGTGAGTGCTGATGACAGATCTGCGCAGAAATGCATTAACCAACCCAGAACTCTAGTTTTCAAAACACACTTCAGCTAATGATCTTGCTGGAGGTGGAATTACAACTCCAGCAACAAAAGAGTTCAACTCTGTATGTGCAGTGTTTCAAACTGAAACCCTGCACATATGAACTCCAAGCACCATGACCACTTAAAATCAGCAGAGGGATCATGGTGCTCGAAGTAACTCGTCATGGGTGTAGAAAGCAAATTTAGGGACTAGCAAAGGGGTCAGATATAAGAAGATCAAAAAGTAATGTACTCCTAATACTGAAGTGGCATTGTAAAGGGAGTGTGTGTGTGTGTGTGTGTGTATGTGTGTATGTGTGTATGTATGTATGTGTGTATGTGTGTATGTGTGTATGTGTATATATATATATATATATATATATATATATATATATACATACCAACATGGTTGTGGTGGGGGGAAAGTGTGGATAAAAACCCATTCCTGATGTTGTATACAGCAGATAAATACTCCAAGGAATCCATGTTGAAAGTGGAATTATGAGGCAAAAATTTGGTTTAATGTATTAAAAAGTGAAAGTTTGATTTATGACTGTTAATCGGTCCTATTACTTTTGGTCCCTTCAAAAGTGGGAGGCACATATACAAACTGTTGTAATTCCTACACCGTTCACTTGATTTGGATGTAAATACCCTCAAATTAAAGCTGAAAGTCTGCAGTTAAAGCACATCTTATTCATTTCATTTCAAATCCATTGTGGTGGTGTATAGAGCCAAAAAGATTAGAATTGTGTCAATGTCCCAATATTTATGGACCTGACAGTATATATATCTATTATTAGAAATTTGTGCTACATTTTTAAATAAAATCAGCAGGGTTTGAAGATTGCCTGGATGTACGAGATAAAAACAGATCAAAGTTAGAAATAACCTTGATGCAGTGAACTTGTGGGGTTGGTGGTAGCACCACTAATCTAAAAGGACTCTGTCAGGGTAAGATGATGAAGAAAGAAAAAAAAAAGTCCTATTTTCAAGAGATTGGGATTTGCGAATGTTTAGACAAACAAGAGAGACTGTAATTTTAAAATAGAATCTAGAACAGAAGACGTAGTATATTTACTGATACATTTTGTACAAGTATATATCAATACTGACACGGCCTACAATAAGGACTCAGAAAGAACAATCAAATTGTACAACAACTCCAATTTGTACTTTAGTGATTATATTTACAATGAGAAGCATCTCTCTTTATTTCAATAAGAACACTGCAAACAGTCAATTGGCCCATCTATATGATCACATTACATCCAGCTCTAACATTTATTCATCACAACCTATCCTCTTGCTTTTCTTATTGATTTTCTACCTTGCTAACGTTGTCATCTGTTGTAATAACCCCTTGTTGTTTAGATGGTGCCATTAATCTTCAGTTACATACGTGTTGTTTTTGTAAAATACATGTTTACATCGGAAGACCATCGATTGGTTTCATTAATAAACATAATTTCTAAGAGGGAATATTGCATTTTCTTCCTCTCATTATACTTCAATGGCGAAAGCATTCTTCATTTGCACATCACTTAATAACATATTCATTAACATAACCTCAACTTCAGGCATTGCTGGGTATAGATTATGTTGTAGAATAGTGAAAAATTAATTCCTATGGTATAGATAAACTATGCTATAACTATAGCTTTCTGTTGGGGTATTACTCATTTATATATAGATTTATTTGACAAGTTTTTCTTCTTACAAATCCATAGTACATGGAGTTGTTAATTTAAATATATGCAGCAACATACTTATTAAACGTCACAGTATTCTCTCTCTCTTACTAACTAGAGGAGAGAAATTTTGAGCGATCTGAAGTATAAACCCCTAACCCCACTCACTTGTATATTTGTATATAATAAAGATCTGTATTTATGTATTTATAAAATATGCATAGGGAACATATGAAAGCATAATTAGACTCTGATTTGGACAAAAGAATAGAAACTCTGAGTTATAGGTCACATTTGAGGTATGGGATATTTGGCTATGAGATTCAAGTTAGAATAACACACAGATGAAGCATGGAGTAAAAACTAAATAAATATTGACAAAGCTACTGTATGACAACAAATCCCCCCTCTTTTTTCTTCCTTTCTCTTCTCTTCTTCGGTTTTTTTTTTTTTGTTTTTTTTCAGTTCTTGGTTAAGAATTGTTGATCCTTTAACAGTCTTTAACTTTAGGTGCATGTGATGAATTCAGATATTAAGACAAATATTGATATTTCTGTATGCTATATGTTATATGTTTGTTACAGTGTACCAGTTATATCATATGCACAGAAAAGTAGGCAATACATGAAGTAATGTATGACGATAACGACTAATAAAAAGCAATTTGAAAAAAAGTCACAGTATTTAAGTTGATTTAAAAACAAATAAATAAATAAATATATATATATATATAAAATGTAAAAATCATTATATAAATATGTAATTTCATTCTAACTGTTTTTTGATATTAATATATAGATACTGATATCAAAATACACTTAGAATTGAATCATACCTGAACATGCACTCATAGGAATGCAGCCTCTTGGTTTCATATATATTTGGGGAATAAAGGACAACTCCCCGGTTTGGCACTCCCCCTGTCTCAGGTGCCTCATTCAAGGGTCCTATTTAACCTTGACCTGCAGAGAGACCTAAGAGGAAGCATTTCCAAAGTAAGTGGATTAATCTTATAAGAGCAAGCATTAGGTTGCTAGAGTAGGACCTGCCAAGAATGGTGTTCATGGACGCTGTGACAGGCTGATGCAATGTATGATCATATACTGAAACTAAACCACCTTTATATTTTCCTAGGTGAAATGTTCTTTAAATACAACAATTACATTCTGTGAAATGTGAAATTGCTGTTTAGTGAATGAGTGAGTGTGTTGGATCTTGTATGTTGAAAATATGTGTGTTTGTGTATACACTGAACAAAATTATTAAACGCAACACTTTTGTTTTTGTCCCCATTTTTCATGAGCTGAATTCAAAGATCTAAGACATTTTGTAAACAAAAGGCATATTTCTCTAAAAAAAATATTCACAAATCTGTCTAAGTTTGTGTTAATGACCACTTCTCCTTTGCCGAGATCCATCCACCTCACATGTGTGGCACATCATGATGCTGGTTAGACAGCATGATTATGGCAAAGGTGTGCCTTAGGCTGGCCACAATAAAAGACCACTCTAAAATGTGTAGTATAACTGTCTTGGTGGCATCCGGGGGGGTCCAAAAACCAGTCAGTATCTGGTGCCTCAGGTCACAATCCGTAGATGATTTCATTGGTTATGGTTTCCTCCTTTAGAAAAATCCTGTTAGCTTTAAAGAGAAATAAGGGCCATGTTAGACTGGACTCATTTGCTGAGGTCACCAGCTGAGCACAATCAGCCAATGAAGCATCAGAGAGGCTTAGCTGTATAAAGAAATCAAGTTCATCCTGCAGGAGAAAACTATATGTGACTCAGGTTCACAAGGGACTCAGGGAAATTGTAAAACTTTTCAGAAATTATTTTACTACTTACAATGGGTGAGCACCAGAGCACTTCTGGCACCATATGCGGTACAGTGGGCTGCAGTAGTTATGGTGCTCAGAGTGTTTATTTAATTCTAAGAATAATGACTGCAAGCCAAAATATGTGTTTGGTGTATATTTAGGCATAATAACAGTTTATGTAGAAATGTTATATATCTGTTGCTCATCTGGTCAACATCCTATCTCTATTGAATTTATTACATTATGATGCTGAATGGGAAAGAATATTGATTTGCAGAAATCTTTCATAGCATGTTCTTTGCTGCTCAGATTTGTGAGCTCTGACAACTGACCATGATCCTATCTGCAAGACTTTAATCAAAATTGTAAAATCTGTGCAATACTGTCCAGATGGACCACAAAAATAAATTGCAAATCAATAATGTATGTATTTGGGGGATTTCCCGGCTATATAAATCTAGGCTCTTAGAGAACATTGCATTGTAAAACTTAGGTTAGGTTTATGAGGGTACCATAAGACTGCAGAAAGAATTCACCTCTAATAATGCATATATTTAGCAGTGCAAATGTATGTACCACGTGAACAAAATACAATAACGCTTGATAGATAGATAAACTAAAATAGATCAGTACATTTTGATTACTTAATTAATATTTACTTAATACATATTTTATGTTTTTTGTGCACTAGTTTGCATAATAGAATTTAGGTGTTTTTTAAACTTTTTTTTTGCAAACCTCTCATATAGCACAGCCACTAAATAGTGATGGGTGTTTCTGCATGTCAAGAGCTGCATCACCCTTAAGCTTTCACAACATTGTGATAGATTTTTTTTTTTAAATGACATTCCAGTCACACTCTACGTACCAGTGTAATTACCGTAAAGAATACTGCACTCTCCTGGACCCCAGGATGCAACTGGGTCTGACGTTGACCAATCCTAACAATGTCATTTGTAGAAAATAAATGATGTTTCAGGCACTCAAGGTAAATCCAAAGTGAGCAGGTTTATTGGAGCAGATGAAAAGCTACGTTTCGACCCACAACAGGTCTTTTGAACGGATAAACACAAGTGTATTGCTATCCGTTACTAAGGGTAATCAATTCAACAATTAACACAGTGCATATCAAGACATTTAAAAACAATTATCTAAATATAGATAAAATATATGCATTCAAATAATGAAATACATACAAGCTGATCATGCAGTTTCAATGTGCTTGTTTTATATAGGTAAAAAAGGAAATGAAACAAAGGGCAAAGACTTAGATAAATTCTTATTTAAAGGGTTTACATGGATCCCTTAATAAAATTGTAACAGCTGGGACTTATATACTTCACTCTTTTGCCGTACTTAACGCTGCTTGATCTTGAGAATATTTAATCACAGGAGAATGTTATTTTGGTCATGATGACATCATCCCACTTGTGTGATTGCTAGAAGATGGCATGTAAAATATCAAATTGGGTCACTGGATCATTAAACCGTAAAATGGATTCTGAAACCTGGCTCTTACCTACTCTTTAACAGTACTAGTTGTGCTATAATGATTAATATATTAATGTGAGTATACTATGTTGGATGAGGCTAGTTAAATGTATATGAAGTTCCAAGAACCCATAATGACTATACAGATCCTTTCTTTAATGCTATGCAAAGGGTTAACTTATTCAGTTTGGTTCCTGACTTCTGTGTCCCTTTAATTGGTTGTGTGTACAAAGTTCATCTAGTTCTATTTTCAGTTTATCTTACAGTTAAAAACAACCGTACTCATAAACCAAAACTTACTTTGCATGACAGTTTCTTGAAAGAAAGCCATTATGCCATTATAAACATGTTGCTTATTGCAGATAATATCACTCAAGAAGCAAAAAATCTAAAAACAAAGGCATGCACAAGGCAGGTGTACCAGTATCTCCATGATAATGTTCAATGTGTGTGATTAACCATTCAAATGTAAAGTATTAGACCAGTCGATGCGTATGAAGCAAACATGAGAAAAAAATTTAAGTGGGTTTTTAACGGAACAGGTGGCTCATTCCTTATAATTATAGCACATCTTAAGAATGTTCTGATGAGCAGGAATCATATCAAAATTAGCAATTTCAATTCAAGACGAACAAATGCATTCAGGAAAGCACTCAAAAAACATAATGGTTTATACAAGATATTAAAGAGAAATTAAATAAAATAGAAAACATATTTCTTTTGATCTGACAAAACTAGGATATTTATTCTTAAGTATTCTTTCATACTTTATATTTTGATCTAGTGAAAATTCATCAAGCAATTTTTGAAGGCTATAAATATTATTTTCAAACGTCTTCAAATACTTTGAATACATTCTGGATATTAGAAAATGCCAACAGTTTAGAAATAGGTTTACTGCAAAAATGTTTCATAATGAGATTATCGGTTAGATTAAATTAAGGGAGACTGTTTTTTAATTGGACACCAAATTAATTTTCTGTAGATTTTAAACATCATATTACATTCCTTATGTACTCCTAAAATGGGTTTGGTTAGTTATTGTTTGCCAAATACGTTTATATACTGTACAGACATAGCATTTTATTCCACAGGTTTAGTTCTTAGACTAAATAGGTTAGCTGGGACACCATTACCTACTGACATGACCAGCGAATGGAAAGATAGGAAAAATAAATGATTAGTTTTAGTGAAATTAATAGTATTAACAATGGGACTTCAATGGAATGAGTTAGCTGCCAGGAAACAGCTACATATGATAGAATTGGAAAAATAACTGGCCTATCTTCTATACTGTGACTTTGGTAGATATTTAAACACTCCCCAATAAGGGCATCGTTGGACTTTGAGAAAGTCAAGAAGTAGGGTGAAACATGTAAGTCACTTGGTGCATGACTGGAGTCAGCTGAGAGTGGAGGAGTATAGACTGAACTCTAATGTATGAGAGACTGAACTACAGATGCCTGAAACTCAAGTAAGGATTGCAGCTGATGATTTTATGAAATTTAAGCATGTTAATAAAGAATAAAAGAGAATATAAATTTTGACCCCGTGTCAATATTGGAGTACAATACGCTGTATACCGTGGAATAGATGCTGGTCGCAAGAGTGTGAGAGAGTTATTATTATTATTATTTATAAAGCACCAACAGATACAACAGTGCTGTACAATGGGTGGACTGAGAGATATGTAGTTGAACTCAGACCAGATGATACACAGGAACAATGGGGTTGAGGGCTCTGCCAGATGAGCTTACAAAGTGGGATATAGTGACACAAAAGATAACAGTAGAGTGAAAAACTAGGTTGCTAGAATAGTATCCACTGAGGGATTGAGTAGATTTATTTTTTATGTCAGTTGCAGGAGAGGAATCAGGGTGCCTTAGGGAAAGTTGTGAAAGTCTAATGGAGAAGGGAAGGGAGTTCAACAGGAATGGTGCAGCCCTAGAGAAGCTTTGAAGGTGAGCATCAGAGGTGGAAGTATGAGCAGGAGATAGGCATAGGTCTTCAACACAGCGCAGGGGCCTAGATGGGACATGCTTGTGCATTAGGGAGTATAGGTAGGTGGGGCAGCATTGTGTAGTGATTTGTAAACAAGTACCAACATTTTAAATTGGGCCCTAAATCTCATGGGAAGCCAACATAGGGACTGAGAGAGGGGGGCAGGTATGTGAGGTACAGCTGGAAGGGAAGATGAGCCTCACCACCGCATTTATTATAGACTGTAAAAGGGCAAGTTGGGAACACATAAGACCACTGAGAAGTGGATTGCGGTAGGCAAGGTGAGAGTGGATTGCGGCATGGACCATCAACTTAATCATGGGCATCAGCAGGAATTTTTCCAGGTGTGGCATAATTGTAATGACATCCATGCTTGGCCCCTTTTAGACAGTGTTATGAAGGGAAGGGGCATAGTCATTATCACATAAAGTCAGGATGAGTAGCATTTTCACAACTATGGTGTCAGGAATACATGTTTGTATTCCTGACACTATAGTGTTCCTTTAATCAAAATAAAGGAACATTCTGGTCATCATAACAACTTCATCTAAATGAAAATGCTATGATGCCTGGAGGGCCCCTGGGTGCTCTCTTTCCTTTAAGAGGTTAAGCCTCTCTGTCTCAAATGGTTTAACCCCAAAGGCTTCATCCAGTTCAAGATCTCCAGGTCACTCAGTGGTATTCGGCTTCTATAACGGAGTGTAAGGAAGTGCAGATTGACGTCAGTCATGGGTGTCGCTGATTGACTAGAGTGATCAGCTGACGCTCTAAGCCAATCGTTAGTTCCCGGTTTATAAAAATTAGAGTTGAGTGAACCCAAACTGAAAAGTTCAGGTTCGTACTGAACATTAGGTTTTTTGGACCCCGGACCAGAACACGGACATATCACTGTATGTTGGGGTTGGAGTTTGGTGTTCGGCAATATAATGGTGCGTTTTCAAAGGCTGCAGGGCAGCCAATCAACAAGTGTTTGACTCGTGTGCCTTTTGAAGCCATCACAGCCATGCCTACTAATGGCATGGCTGTGATTGGCCAGTGCAGCATGTGACCCAGCCTCTATTTATAAGCTGGAGTTGCGTAGCGCCGCACGCACATGCAGTCTTATTAGTGTAGGGAGAGGATGCTGCCGCTGATAGGGACAGCTTGTGGGCATCACTGGAGTGTGGCTGGGGGGATACGGAGGACACAGATGATACACCTCCCACAGAGGACAGTTTGTACTTGCCTCTGGGCAGCCTGACACACATGAGCGACTATATGCTGCAGTGCCTGTGCAACGACTGCCGAGTTGCCCACATTTCTAACTTGTTCTGATTACTGGGTGGCCACCCTGCTGGATCCCCGTTACAAGGACAAGGTGCTGTCCTTAATTCCCTCACAGGAGCGTGATCGGAAGATGCGCAATTACAAGCAAACGCTGATAGAGGTGCTGCTGAGGGCATTCCCAATTGACACCAGGGGCTCAGTGGAAGCACAAGGCAAAGGCAGAGGAGGAGGAAGAGGTCACCAATGCAGCTGGGGCACCGCCAGCACCTCAGAAGGTAGGGTTAGCATGGCTGAAATGTGGAAAAGCTTTGTCAGCACGCCACAACAACCAGCACCACCATCTGATATGGAACATCTTAGCAGGAGGCAGCATTTCAGCAACATGGTGGAACAGTACGTGTGCACACGCCTACACGTACTGACTGATGGGTCTGCCCTATTCAACTTCTGTGTCTCCAAATTGGGCACATGGCCTGAGCTTGCTCTTTATGCCTTGGAGGTGCTGGCCTGCCCTGCAGCCAGTGTATTGTCTGAACATGTGTTTAGCACGGCAGGGGGCGTTATCACAGACAAGCGCAGCCATCTGTCCACAGCCAACGTGGACAAGCTCACGTTTATTAAAATGAACCAGGCATGGATCCCACCAGACTTGTCTGTACCTTGTGCGGAATAGACATTTATACTGGCCTCAACCAGCCATTGTTATACTCAAGTGCACTTATTCTTTGTTTTCTTTTTTTTATATGTCCCAATATTTTGGGGGCTACCCCAATTTAAATAAGAAAAAACAAAACAAACAAACAAATAAAAAACAGTGTTGGCTACCTCCTCCACCGCTGCTTCCACCTACACCACCACGTTCACCGCCTCCTCAACCGATGGGTCACTTAGTATAAACTAGGTACACATTAGCAGAGGCTTGTGAAGGCCTTTTCTCCATGCATCAGGAGTTGAGCATTTCTCCATGCATCAGGACTGCAAGAAATGCACCGCAGTCCGCAAATTGTTTCTTTTTTATATGTCCCAATATTTTGGGGGCTACCCCAATTAAAAAAAAAAAACAGTGTTGGCTACCACCTCCTCCACCTCCTCCACCGCTGCTTCCACCTACACCACCACGGTCACCGCCTCCTCAACCTCTGGGTCACTTAGTATAAACTAGGTACACATTAGCAGATGCTTGTGAAGGCCTTTTCTCCATGCATCAGGAGTTGAGCTCAGTTTGAACAATGAAAGAGATTACCCTGCACTCCAACCCTCTCTCAAATGGATAATTCTGGTGATCCTCCTAACAGCCATCCTTTAGATTTTGATTTATGTTCTTCCAAAGCTAAAATCAAAGATTCCATCTAGTGCTATTTTATGGCTCAGCTGTATTTTTATTTTTTTTGTTATTTTAAGTGATTTCCCTATCCACATTTGTTTGCAAAGCACTTATCCTACTCTTGCCCCCATTTTACTTCCTTTTGCAGCTCTCTAGCCCTTTCCAGGAGTTTTTTAGAGGCATTTTTGTGGCCAAAAGTTCAGGTCCCCATTGACTTCAGTTTGGGGTCAAGTTCGAGCCCGAACCCGGACTTTTTTTCAAAGTTCGGCCGATCCCGCCGGACCCGAACATCCAGGTGTCCGCTCAACTCTAATAAACATGTTTTACTTTTTTATGAATGGGAAGCTACTGATTGGCTTAGAGTGCCAGCTGACTGCTCTAGCAAATCAGCGACACCCCTACCCAGCGACACTCAGTAAATAAATGTGAACACATTAACACTGATATTTTTTTTACCTGGGAACATGCGAAGGTCCAAAGTTTCCCTGCCAGGCCCAGGTACTAAAGCCTTATGATGTGGTATCCAGAATGAAGTGGAGTGATCACTTTACTTGTCCTTCCTGCTCGAATCTCCTTTTCTTCTCCTTCATTTGACACAGTCTTCTTTTTCTTCAGATATTGTCTTCTCTTCTCCTTGGCCCCTCTGCTCCTTTACCGTTCTGCTACTTTCTGCTTTTATTGCGCCCTTCTGCTCCATTCTCTTTTTGATCCCTTTCTGCTCCTTGCAGACCCTTTCTGCTCCTTCTCCTAATTTACCTTTGTTCTCCTTCTGTCCCTTCAAGCTCCTTGCTGCCCCTTCCTGCTCATTTCTGTTCCTTCTCCTTTCTGCTTCTTCTCATACTTTACCTTTGTGCTTGTGGCAAACCTAGCCACTCGGACTATAACTGGACACTGTGCCTTTAAGGGTTGCCTATAGGTCTGGAGAGAGATGCATTGTACCTGTATGTGCCTGCTTCATGTATTCCCTGCATTGCCTGTACCTATCTGTTCCGCCGAATGCAAATGGCGGTTTGTATGGGGATTCCCGTTCGTTTCGCGAACGGCACTTTGGAGGGCCGTTCGTGAAACGAATGCGATACCCCCTAATAGCCCACACACTTAGAGGCGTGTGGCGCTAGTTAACCGATTGCAACATTGTTGCAATCGGTTATTAGAGGCTCTCCTGGGTGGCCGTCGTTCGACTACCGACCATGCGGCGGGCGGCCATCTTGGATCCCTGGTTCATCAGCGGGTCCGTGTCGTCGAACGCATAGCATTCCCACAGTCATTCGACGGCACGAACACCGTTAAGCCTCCAGGACGTTCGGGAGTTTCAGGACCAGGTTCATTAAAGACAATCGGTTCTTTTCATGTGTTTTTAAAGAAAGGTGTTTTCTGTGCGGCGTTCGGTTATTTTAGCTGGGATCTGAGCGGCAATCTCACGAATGAGGCGCCCAGACCCCAGCTATCTACCGAACGTCCATTCGTGTAAATCCACCGTATATTGTACCAACGGTGGATTTTTGTGTGAATTGCCGGTTCTGCTGCACGAGGGGATAATCCCCTTAACGGTGCATTCTGGGAGGGTGATCCCTCTCGTGCAGCGGTGCCTGATGGGAGAAATATGCAGTACAGTAAGTCCCCCATGTAGTCCCCTCCTGTACAACCCCTGTAATGTCTGTTTGGAAACCCCTTGCATGGGGAATTGCATAAATACTGTGACCTGTGATTAAAACCTCAGTTGACTCCCAGCCTATGTGTCGTCTAGTTCTTGGGAAGGAAGGGTTACTACAGTGCTGTTTGGATTATTATCTGCTGATTCCCTGGATTATCCTTTGTTGTTCCTGTTACCCAGCGGAGATATCGTGGATCATACTGCCTCTCCGCTACAATTGGTGGCAAGCGACGGGATTGAATTTACACAGCAAAGCAACGTTCGGCAGATTTTTAAACGAATCAAGGAACCAGCATTCGGGAATCAGCGCATTCGAATAAACCTCACGAACAGCAGGTGAATGGGAACAGACTACACCCTGCTAAAACGGAGCACATTAAAGGAGCTGCTGGAAGCAAGAGGAGCAATCGCCAGTAACAAGGCAAAGGCTGTCCTAATAACGGAGCTCATGGAAGGAGACAGAGCCGCAGCTGCTGCAGCACCTCAAATGGAGGGACAAAACAATGAATTTACAGCGGAATTCCGAGCACGACTGGCGTTATTTCCTGAACCACCATCTACAGAAATGTTTAACCGGCTGTTCGCCGATGTACAGGAGTACATTATGGCTAGGGGACCGCCAGGAAACCAGCAAGCCAGAGAAAGAGCCGCAACGCCAGTCCATAGTTTCCCAGGGAAAACCAAAATCCCATATCAAGCCTTCAAAAGCTATGTGGAGACAGAGGGTGGCGTTGACGACTATTTACAAGATTTCGAGAGACTGTGTTTGCTGCACGAGATTAATGATGCAGACCGAGTACCCCTACTAGCGGGGAGATTATCTGGGCGAGCCGCCGAAGCGTACCGGGCAGTACCAGACGAGGATAGTAGAGACTACGCTAAAGTAAAACGGGCCATCCTAGCCCGGTATGCCATCACCTCAGAGGCATACCGAAAGAAATTTCGGGACATTAAAAAACCCAGTAAGGACACCCATGTGGAGTGGGCGCACCAGCTACAACGAGCTGCCAAAGGGTGGCTGGAGGCCGCCCAAGTTGATACATTGGAGGGTCTGTTCCAGCTAATGATACTGGAACAATTCTTCAATGGCGTCCCGACCTACCTACAAAACTGGATCCGGGACAGGAAGCCACACACCCTGCAGGAAGCGGCTAATATGGCAGACGATTTCCAGGACAATCGGAGAGATCAACCTATACCAACCCGAGCCACCATTCCCCCTACAACGGCCAGCCCTCCAGGGGGCCCCGCAACGTACCAGCGACCAGGGGTAAATCAGAATTCCTACCCCCCCAGATATTCAGCACGTCCACCAATCCGGTGCCATACCTGCAACCAACAGGGGCACATCCAGAGAGACTGCCCACGGAACCGGCCTCGACCCAGCTGGAATAACGCCGCCCCGAGCAACCGTGCCGCAGTCCACTGTCTACAGGCCGAATCCGACCAAAACCTGGAGTTGGGGACGACCCGGGAGGAACCTCTCGGTACGCTACACGAGGTGAACCCTGTCCAGGCCGCCTCCGATAACCGCCAAGGGCACCGCCAGGAAGTACACATGGAAGGGAGGAAAGTACAAGGACTTCGTGACTCGGGAGCCACCCTAACCCTAGTACGCAGTCATCTGGTACCAAAGCCCAAGCTCACGGGGGACTGTGTGGCTGTGCGGGTGGCTGGGGGAGCCATTTACAAAGTACCCACGGCCAAGGTGCACTTGAATTGGGGAGCGGGGCACGGGAATGTATATGTGGGGATGATGCAAGACTTGCCAGCGGATGTGATTTTGGGCAACGATTTGGGGGAGCTGACTTCGGCTTTTGTTCCCCAGCCCACCGTACAAGAAGCATACCCGGTTGTGACCCGGCAACAGGCCCGCACCACTGCACCATTCGAACACTCTGAGGCTCAGGTAAGCAATGACCCTCCCCTACCTCCTACCCTGCCCTGGGCCAATTCCCTAGAGTTCGGGGCCGAAGTAGCCCTAGATCCTTCGTTACAAGTGTACAAAGACCGCATGGATAAAAATCAAGCTGGGTTAGAGGGGGAAAGATATATCTGGGACAAGGGGCTACTATATCGGCACGCAGAGAAGGTAGTGTCCGGGTCAATACCATTGCCCATTAAACAGCTAATAGTGCCTCGAAAATATAGGTTAGAGCTGTTACGCATAGCCCATGATATCCCCCTGTCTGGACACCTAGGCATCAGTCGGACCAAGCACCGGCTGACCCAAAATTTCTTTTGGCCAGGTATTTCCCAGGATATTAAGCGGTATTGTCAGACCTGCGATACCTGCCAAAGGGTAGGCAAGAGGGGGGACAGATACAAAGCCCGACTACGGTCTCTGCCCATCATTGAAGAACCATTCAGTAGGGTGGCAGTAGACATTATAGGTCCCCTCGCAAAACCCAGCCCCTCCGGCAAGAAGTATGTCCTAACTGTGGTGGACTACGCCACCCGGTACCCCGAGGCAGTGGCCCTAACGAACGTACACGCAGAAACGGTAGCCGAGGCCCTGATGAGGATATTCACCCGGGTAGGATTTCCCTGGGAGATTATCTCCGATAGAGGCACCCAGTTTACTGCGGAAGTGACCCATCAGCTCTGGAAAATATGTGGGATACAACAAATCCTCAACTCCCCATATCACCCCCAGTCCAATGGGCTCTGTGAACGATTTAACGGAACCCTGAAACAAATGATCCGCACGTTCATGGACACCCAAAAGGACTGGGAGCGGTTCTTACCCCACCTACTGTTCGCGTATCGAGAAGTGCCACAAGAATCCACCGGATTCTCTCCGTTCGAATTATTATTCGGGAGGAGAGTGAGGGGACCCCTGGACTTGATACGGGAACACTGGGAGGGAGACGAAACCGTTAATGGCACCCCTATCTTACCATATGTGCTCGAGTTCCGGGAACGCCTGGAGAGGCTAACCCAGACCGTCCGAGACAATCTCCAGGTAGCGCAACAACGACAGCGCCGATGGTATGATAAGGGAGCCAGGGACCGCAGCTTTCAGGTGGGGCAGAAAGTCTTAATCCTGCGACCCGTCCACAAAGATAAGCTGCAGGCTTCCTGGCAGGGCCCATACAAGGTGGTGGAACAGATCTGTGACACCACCTATGTGATCGGCCCGGTTACCGGCGTGGGAGGCAAACGCATGCTCCATGTGAACATGCTCAAGCCATACCACGAACGGACGGAGGAAGTCACCGCAATCTGTGCCCCTGCCACGGAAGATTTTGATAACCTACCCCTACCCGATCTCCTAGACCAAGAGGGCCAGAGCGGAGATCTGGGAGAGGTACAGTTGGGAGAAAGATTAAATACCCAAGAACGGGCCCAGGTACAAAGGTTGCTTCAGGAAAAGAAGGCCACGTTTTCCAATTTACCCGGCTATACCCCGTTGGCTACCCATAAGGTAGAAACGTTAGATTCAACCCCCTTGCGCCAACCCCCCTACCGCACTCCAGAAGCAGTCAAGGAGAATATGCGCAAGGAAATTGAGGAGATGATTCAGCTAGGAGTAATAGAGCACTCGGACAGCCCCTGGGCCTCCCCGGTAGTACTGGTGCCGAAACGGGACGGGACGACCCGTTTCTGCGTAGACTACCGACGGCTCAACGATAAAACGACCTCTGACGCATATCCCATGCCCCGAATAGACGAACTCCTCGACAAGATGGCCAGGGGTCAATACCTAACCACTATAGACTTGTGCAAAGGGTACTGGCAGATTCCCTTAGCGGACGACGCCATCCCTAAGTCGGCTTTTGTCACCCCGTTTGGCCTGTATCAGTTTAAGGTCATGCCATTCGGGATGAAAAACGCTCCAGCTACCTTCCAGAGAATGGTGGACAGACTGTTAGATGGGTTCCAGGAGTATGCCTGCGCGTATCTAGATGATATCGCCATATTCAGCCACTCCTGGCACGAACATCTGGTTCACATAGGAGCCATTCTAGACCGAATCCGAGAGGCCGGACTGACCCTAAAACCCAGCAAATGCCATATCGGTATGGCGGAAGTCCAGTATCTGGGACACCGGGTAGGGAGTGGGCAACAGAAACCCGAACCTGCTAAAATAGAGGCAGTCGCCCAATGGCCTACCCCTCGCACCAAGACCCAAGTGCTCGCCTTTTTAGGGACCGCCGGGTATTACCGGAAGTTTGTGGCCAACTATAGCGCCCTCGCCAAACCCCTCACAGACCTGACCCGCAAGAACCTCCCTAAATTAGTAGTCTGGGCCCCAGAGTGTGAGCAGGCGTTCCAACAGCTCAAGACGGCGCTGGTTAATTCTCCTGTACTTTCTGCTCCTGATCCAACTAAACGCTTTCTCGTCCACACAGACGCTTCTATGTTTGGATTGGGAGCAGTACTGAGCCAAGTTGGACCCGATGGCGGCGAGCACCCCGTAGCTTACCTAAGCCGAAAACTTTTACCCAGGGAAGTAAGCTACGCCGCCATTGAAAAAGAGTGCCTGGCTGTGGTGTGGGCCCTCAAGAAGTTGCAACCCTACTTATACGGGCAACCCTTCACTTTACTCACGGATCACAACCCGTTGGTGTGGCTGAACAGGGTGTCCGGAGACAATGCCAGGCTGCTGCGCTGGAGTTTGGCGCTGCAGCCTTTTGACTTTACTATCCACTACCGCCCTGGGAAGCAGAATGGCAACGCCGACGGGTTGTCTAGACAAACAGACTTGGAGCCGTGATTCGTGAGTACTCCTCCGGACATCCCCAAGCCGATCCGTTGGGATCAGACTGTGTATGCCGGCTTGGTTCTGGGGGAGCATTGTGGCAAACCTAGCCACTCGGACTATAACTGGACACTGTGCCTTTAAGGGTTGCCTATAGGTCTGGAGAGAGATGCATTGTACCTGTATGTGCCTGCTTCATGTATTCCCTGCATTGCCTGTACCTATCTGTTCCGCCGAATGCAAATGGCGGTTTGTATGGGGATTCCCGTTCGTTTCGCGAACGGCACTTTGGAGGGCCGTTCGTGAAACGAATGCGATACCCCCTAATAGCCCACACACTTAGAGGCGTGTGGCGCTAGTTAACCGATTGCAACATTGTTGCAATCGGTTATTAGAGGCTCTCCTGGGTGGCCGTCGTTCGACTACCGACCATGCGGCGGGCGGCCATCTTGGATCCCTGGTTCATCAGCGGGTCCGTGTCGTCGAACGCATAGCATTCCCACAGTCATTCGACGGCACGAACACCGTTAAGCCTCCAGGACGTTCGGGAGTTTCAGGACCAGGTTCATTAAAGACAATCGGTTCTTTTCATGTGTTTTTAAAGAAAGGTGTTTTCTGTGCGGCGTTCGGTTATTTTAGCTGGGATCTGAGCGGCAATCTCACGAATGAGGCGCCCAGACCCCAGCTATCTACCGAACGTCCATTCGTGTAAATCCACCGTATATTGTACCAACGGTGGATTTTTGTGTGAATTGCCGGTTCTGCTGCACGAGGGGAGAATCCCCTTAACGGTGCATTCTGGGAGGGTGATCCCTCTCGTGCAGCGGTGCCTGATGGGAGAAATATGCAGTACAGTAAGTCCCCCATGTAGTCCCCTCCTGTACAACCCCTGTAATGTCTGTTTGGAAACCCCTTGCATGGGGAATTGCATAAATACTGTGACCTGTGATTAAAACCTCAGTTGACTCCCAGCCTATGTGTCGTCTAGTTCTTGGGAAGGAAGGGTTACTACAGTGCTGTTTGGATTATTATCTGCTGATTCCCTGGATTATCCTTTGTTGTTCCTGTTACCCAGCGGAGATATCGTGGATCATACTGCCTCTCCGCTACAGTGCTCCTTCTGATTCTTTCTGCTCCTTTATCTTTGTGCTCATTCTGTCCCTTCCTTCTCCGGCTCCTCATTTCTACTCCTTGCAGATGCTTTCTGCTCCTTGCTGACCCTTCCTGCTAAATTCTATTCCTTTCTTCTCCTACTCATAGAATGTGACAGCAGATAAGAACCATTTGGCCCATCTAGTCTGCCCAATTTTCATTTACTCCTACATTACATTTGTGCTCCTTCTGCCCCTTCCAGCTCCTTGCTACCCCTTTCCAGCTCCTTGCTGGCCCTTTCTGCTCCTTCTCCTACTTTACCTTTGTGCTCCTTCTGATTCTTTCTGCTCCTTTACCTCTGTGCTTCTTCTGTCCCTTCTTGCTCCTGCTGCCCCTTTCAGCTCCTTGCAGATGCTTTCTGCTCTTTGCTGCTTCTTTCTGCTCCTTGCAGACACTTTCTGCTCCTTGCTGACTCTTCCTGCTCATTTCTGTTCTCCTTTCTGCTCCTTCTCCTACTTTATCTGTTCTCCTTTCTCCTCCTTCTCCTACTTTATCTTTGTGCTGCTGATTCTTTCTGCTCCTTTACCTTTGTGCTCCTTCTGTCCCTTCCTGCTCCTTGCTGCCCTTTCCTACTTGCTGACCCTTACTCCTCCTTGCTGACCCTGCCTGACCCATCCTACTCTTTGCTGACTCTTCCTGCTTCTTGCTGACACTTCGTGCTCCTTGCTGACTCTCCTGCTCATTTCTGCTCCTTCTGCTACTTTACCTTCCTGCTCCTTGCTGACCTTCCTCTTACCTGACCTTTAGGCTGCACCCCTCCCATCCCTCACTTACCTGATCTGCAGGCTGTCTCTGCAGTCTCAGAGTTGCTGGCTGCACGCTGTGCTGCTCCCCCATGGATTTAGTCAGGAGAGAGAAGCAGGTATAAGATGTAGCTTCCTATCCCTGCCTCTCTCCACACACAGCGTCACCTACTGGCCAGCACCGGTATTGCATTGCAGTGTATTCTAAATTTGAAAAGAAAAATACCGGCACAAGCTGTAAAATGGGGAGAACCTTCCCCTACCCCTCCCCCTGCAGATGCCTATGTACTTAACCGCTTCAGATGTTAAATAGGGGCAGGATTTGGCAATTGACTGAACATGGGGGGCAAAGGAGAGGTCAGAATCAAAGAGAACACCTAGACAGCGATCCTGCGAGTTAGAGCTGATGGTAGTGCTGTAGACTTGGAGAGAGACAGAGAGAGCAGAAGCAAAACTTGTGTGTCATCTGCAAATATAAGTGATTTTGAATGCCAAAGGAGGTGATGAGTTTACCAAGGGAGAGCAGTGTATATCAAGAATAGTAGGGGACCAAGGACACAGTCTTGGGTAACACCAATAGAGAAGGAATGGGGAGAAGAAATAGAGTCCGAGAAAGAAACCCTGAAAGAGCACTTGAAGAGGTAGGAGGAGCACCAAGAGAGAGCAGTATCTCATAACCGAAGCGGATGAGAAGAAGTTGTTGATGATCAACAGTGTCAAAAGCAGCAACGAGGTTCTAGGAGAATTAGAAAATAATAGAGATAATGAGATTAGATCTTTGGATAATTTTCATATAGAGTTGCAGTGTGGTGGAGGTCTGTGGAACAACATGCTGTGCAATTTTGCCTTTTTGTTTTTTACTCTGCAGGAAATCCTACAGTTGATTGAGGACCGCCTTGAATATATATTTGAATTGGTTTATACTTGGGACAGTGATTTATGTCATATACATACATATACCAGACAATGTAATACACATGCAATGTGAGATTGGAAGATAACAGACAGTGATGGGCCAGGTAATACCTTACACCCCATGGTTCACATATTATGTTTGTCTCTTTCGCGGTCTCTCTTTTTCTCTCTCTATCTTTTAATATATCTGTCTATCTGTGCTTTTTGGATAGAATTCTGATTTCTTTAATCTTGGGCTTCATTTGTTTTGGTTTGTAAACATTTTATCTAACAGAAAACAATATCTCAGTCATTCTTCAAGTTTCTGTATAGACTAATATAATGTATAGAAATGCACAAAAGTGATCAATTACTTGGATAAAGTCTGACTTAGCTTTAGAAGTTTTGAGCAAATTAGGAAAAAAGTATGCAGGGAGAAAATAGTTAGGCCTCAGTGGAGCAAAACAGATGGATATCCACCTGCTGCTGCCTTTTATTTTACTACAGAGGTAGTGAGAACCAGTAAATCCATTTTGCAGATTATAGTCCTTAACCGAAAAGCAGAATGCCAAAGAGGATAAATAGAAGATTTAATGTTGCTTCATACAATTGAAAAAAAAGCTGTATGGTAGCTGTTTGCTGAATCAATGATAAATGCAAACTATATAGCGATATAACAAATATAAAAAAAATAAAGCCGATTAGATATATTTTAGCATGCCCACTACATTTGTGCTTTGCAAGTAAGCCCTATTAAGGAAATTACAATCCATTTTAAGATATGAACTGGCAGGAAAATTATTTCTCAGCCTACTGTTAAAAGGTAATTGACAGAAAAAACGTATTGTCATTAAACTAAACAGTCTTTGTGTACTGTCACAAATACTACATTTGGAGATTCATATTGGTCCAAACTGTAATTCATCAGAATTTTGACTCATCGGGGTCGGATTCCCAAATTCCAAGCAAAAAATTTGATTTGGTTCCGCATTCCGAAATTCGGCACTTCGGCAATTCGGTTCGGTTTGGCACATCCGAAATTCAGAACTTCAGCAATTCGGCACTTCCGAAATTCGGGACTTCAACGCTTCGGGACTTCGGGTAAGTGTAGGATTAGCGTTAGGGTTAAGGTTAAGATTGGGTTAGGAGTAGGAGTAGGGTTAGGGTTGGGTTAGGAGTAGGGTTAGGAGCAGGGTTAGGGTTGAATTAGGAGTAGGGTTAGGGTAGTGTTAGGGGTAGGTTATGGTTAGGGCTAGAGGTACCCCTACTCTAACTCTACCCTTAACCCTACCCCTAAACCTACTCCTAGTGCAACCCTAACCCTAACCTTACCCCTAACCCTACTCCTTACCCTACTCCTAACCCTACCCCTACCCCTACCAGTTTTGCCACTTTTCAGATGTCCGAAGCACTTCGACACTTCAGAAATGTGGCACTTCAACACTTTGGAAATTTGGCAATTTGGCACTTCGGCAATTCAGTTTAGTTTGGTTTCCGAAGCGTCCGAATGTCCAGTTGTCCGAAATTCCTCTGAATTTCCATTCGGACCGAACTGCAAATGTCTAAAATATACCTTAATCAGAAACAAACTGAAAAACACAATGGCTCAGCATTACTGTTTCAGTTTGGGATTCTGAATTCCTACCATGGCACCAGAAAAAAAGATGATTGCAGTTAAAAATAGATAATTGATTAAAAGGAGATGTTCATTCATGAGGTTTTTTAGCTAGACATGGGATTAATAGTAGAATGGAAATGCTGTGTAACCATCTGAAACATTATGTATGCAACCCTTATGTTAATGTATTGTCAGGGATTTAGAAGAAGAAATAGGTTGCAGTGAGCAAGCATTATGAGGCCTATGGTATGTCAGGTTAATAAGAGGTTATGTCTCTGATGCAAAAAGTCAGGCGATGCCTGTTGTGTGGAAACCGTGCAGGTGCACAGTCACGGGTATCATGGAAGGTCTCTTCCTATAGTGCTCCCGGTTTCCAGTCCCCTGGCTCCAAACCTCCATGGGAACTGCAGTGCGATGTCCACTGACCCCAGTTTTTGGGACAATGTCCAGGGGCTGATGCAGAGACTCCCGAGTGAGTGGTCAGTGCTCAGGGTAAGGTCCCCTCAGGGTTCCCATTCCACAATGTGCGTACATGCCCTGGTGCCATCAGGGAGCAAATGCCAGACAGCTGAGGCAGCTTGCAAAGCTCCTGCCTGGTTCTGTTGCCAAAATTGTGTATAGATGCAGTAAAACGTGGAACCTTATAGCAGATCTGTCACTGTCTTCAGAGAGTATTTGAGGACCGTCGCCATCTTGAGGTCAAACAAGCGGCCTTGTGGTGACGTGTCAGAATGCAGGTATGTGTCCTACACTGTATAACTGTGGGCCAGTGGTGGGGATACAGGATCCACCAGCCACCTAGGAAATTGAACTTTATCAAGAAGGTCGGCCACCCCTCCCAGTCAGGTCCCGTTGGGCCGCAGCTGCTGAAGTTCAGATCTCCGGCAGTACATGTGTCAGAAAGACACCATCGGGTGCCCTCTAGCTGACAGGTACAAGTATGCTACTGTTGGATGTAATGGATAGATCAGTGATGGCGAACCTTTTTGAGCCCGAGTGCCCAAACCGTAATACATGCCAATTTTTTTTTCCCTCAAAGTGCCAAAACGGCAATTAAACCTGAATATTGAGGTTTAAGTTTAGAAAAAAACAACTCATACAGTTGTCTGAACTAATTAACATCTCTGTGTGTGTATTAAGCAGTTTGTGTGTGTGCTCGGCAGTCTGTCTGTATGGGTATTTAGCAGACTGCTGAATACACACAGACTGCTGAGTACACAGTCTGCTAAATACACACACACACACAGACTGCTAAATACACACACACACACACAGACTGCCGAGTACACACACACACACAGACTGCTGAGTGTACACACACACAGACTGCTAAATACACACACTGCATTGAGGGGTACAGTGTATGTGTTTGTGTGTGGGGTGATGTGTTTGTGTGGTGTGTGTGTGTGGGGTGATGTGTGTGGGGTGATGTGTGTGTGTTTGTGTGGGGTGATATGTGTAGGGCAGGGGTGTTGTGTGTATGTCGTCCCCTCTCTCCCCTCCCCCCCCACTGTTTTCTTTCCCCCCATCACTCCCTCATTTCCCCCCCCATATCTCTCCCTCATTTCCCCCCCATATCTCTCCCTCAGTTTCCCCCATATCTTATCTCCCTCAGTTCCCCCCCCCCCATCTCTCCCTCAGTCCCCCCCCATCTCTCCCTCAGGTGTCCCCCCCCCCATCTCTCCCTCAGGTGTCCCCTTCCCCCCCTCAGGTTCCCCAGTCCCTTCCCCTCAGGTGTCCCTTCCCTCCCTCAGGTGTCCCTCCCCATCTCTCCCTCAGGTGTCCCTTCCCCTCAGGTGTCCCCTTCCCCATCTCTCCCTCAGGTGTCCCCTTCCCCCTCTCTCCCTCAGGTGTCCCCTTCCCCATCTCTCCCTCAGGTGTCCCCCCTTGAGTTCCTACCTTGTAGCGTGGCCGAGCGCACCGCGGAGCTCAGTCTCCTGTACCCGGCGGACAGGAAGTGCTCTCTCTGTGAGCACTTCATTTCCGTCCGCCCGGGTACAGGAAACATAAGTTCCTGTACCGCGGTGCGCTCGGCCACGCTACACAGAGTGCCTGGCAGGAGGGAGCGCTGTGCGCTATGCGCTCACCTCCTGCCGGTCACTCCGGCTTTGCGCCTGCCGGGCCAGTGCGCCCTAAGGCGGCCACTTGTGCCGCCTTATGGATGCGCCGGCGGAGCGCACCCTCCATCCCTCCGGCGACCTATGGCCGCGTGCCCACAGAGGGGGCTCGGCGTGCCACCTGTGGCACGCGTGCCATAGGTTCGCCATCACTGGGATAGATGTTAAATGTGCTACTTTTATGCTAAATTAAGGGAGGAGCTTGATAGCCACGCCTCTGCCCAGTATTGCCCCACCCCCCTCTATCAGTTACTGTTTCTTACTTTACCTGTAAAACAACTGGTGGGAAAATGCTCCTATAAGTGTACTGCAAATAAATAAATATATATATATATATATATATATATAAATATATATATAATATTATGTTATGTATTGTGACAAACTTACTTCCCTGAGTGTGTTTGTCCAGGATATTTTGGCAACTGCACAGCCCTTTAGGGTAAGGAAGCCCTGTCAAGACAAAGTCCAGTTTCAAAGGCCTCTGGCCTGTTTATTTTCTGTTGTTATGAAGTAACAGGATACACAAAGCCGCAAACCTTCTTTCTCCGCAAAACACTTCCCCCACTCCACCCTGCTTTAACAGCAGTTATAAAGCTGCTCACATCTCCTACAGGTGAGGCTGATGACCTCGTTAGGCAGTGAACCAGAACTCCTCAGAAAACCTGGGCTGGACTCATGCACAGCCACTCTGACAGTGGGTGGATAATTGGCCCACCCTGCTTTTCCGAATACTCCACCTCAGGGACCCAAATAACAAGAAAGAAAAAAAAAATACATTTAACCCCTTAAGGACGTTGTGAACAAAACAAAACGTAAACAAACCCTGGCATTTGCGCTACATGTCTGTCCAACCGTAATTCACCTATTTCATATTGAATGCACCCACCCTTATTATATATCATTTTATTCAAGGGAAACAGGGCTTTCATTTAATATCAAATATTTAGCTAAGTAACATAATTTAATATGAAAAAAAATGTGAGAAAATAAGAAGACTGTATAGCAGCCCAGGAATGAAATTTACACCCATAATGGCATACCATTTGCAATAGTGGACTACCCAAGGTATTGCAAATGGGGTATGTCCAGTCTTTTTTAGTAGTCATTTGGTCATGTGTATGTGTATATATATATATATATATATATATATATATATAAACAAAGCAAAAAATGAGAGCACTCCATGGATTTGGTAAATCAAATTACTGTATTCAAATAGCACTTTTTTTGTGCTATTTGAATACAGTAATTTGATTTACCAAATCCATGGAGTGCTCTCATTTTTTGCTTTGTTTATAGTATTTTGCACAGAGAAGCACCTGGTATGTATTATTATTTGGGAAGAGTGCCAGAAATTGTATAGTTTCTATATATATATATATATATATAATTTTTTTAAATATCTTTATTTATATATAGGTATATATATAGTGATATATACGTATATATTTATGTATATAGATATATATATATATATATTATTTCGTTCTACGTATATTTTTATATAAATATATATATATATATATATATTAATATCACAATACAGTTAGAATTAAATAACACACATCTATATATTTTTAATTATTTATTTTTAATTATTTTTTTATTTTATTTTTTTACGTATTTATATATTTATTTTTATATTATATATAAATATATACCGTATATAACAATAATTATAGCATCCAAGTAGAGAGCACTCTGGAGTCTTCGTTTTATATCAAAATAAATACTGCTTTATTGTGCAGAATACAAAAATGTCGACGTTTCAGTCACAATAGACTTTTTAAATCAGTATCGGTCTACTATATTAATAGTAAAATACACCTAGACAGTGTATGTGTGTGTGTATATATATATGTGTATATGATCTAAGTATATTATTTTTTTTTACAATGATTTTAATTTAATTTTATTTCCAGCCAGCAGGGGGACTAACTGTCATTACAGGCAGTAATGGCAATGGCAATGCAGCAGCCAGCTAACCCAGCTATGTGATTGTGAGGTCCTCGCAAGGACCTCACTCTCACATGGCCGGTGCGAGGAGGCAGGATCCGCCGTGGGGGACTCCCTGGGATCCCAGGTGAGGCTCCCCAATCGCGATCCCACGCCGGCGACCGGATAAGTAACAAAAAAACTATTACTACTATTACGCCCTGCGGCGTTTAGAGTCGCTTCGAATAGGGCGTAATAGAATGCCCTCCGGTTTTAAGGGGTTAAACTTAACTTTCCCTGGGGCTGCATGTGCTTACCCACATGTCAGGATAGTGGCTGTGCAAAAGTCTGGGTGCCAGATATACACCAGATATACACCCCTAACCACCATCCCCAACACTCTCGCACAGTATATATTTTGCAATACACTTCACTGGTCCACCTGGCATTCGACAACCGAAAAAAATTGTCTGTTTTAATTAACCCTTAAGGACGGCGGGGCGTGCCTTCCTACTTACGCGGTGTAAGGACTCCCTCCTTCCGTTTCAACCCCCCTGGACCATGTGATCGCAAGAAGTGTGTATGTGTAAATATATATATACAGTGCCTTGAAAAAGTATTCACCCCCTTTGGCATTTTTCGTGTTTTGTTAGCTCACAACATGGAATTAACATAGATTTTTTGAGGATTTGCGTCATTTAATTTACAGAACATGCCCACAACTTTGAAGAATTTTTTTTTTTTTTTTTATTATTATTATTGTGAAGCAAACCACAAATAGGACAAAATAACAGAAAAAGTCAATGTGCATAACTATTCACCCCCCTAAAGTCAATACTTTGTAGAGCCACCTTTTGCAGCAATCACAGCTCCAAGTCATTTTGGATAAGTCTCTATGAGCTTGCCACATCTTACCACTGGGATTGTTGCCCATTCCACCTTGCATAACTGCTCCAGCTCCTTCAAGTTAGATGGTTTGCGCTTGTGAACAGCAACTTTTAAGTCTAACCATAGATTTTCTATTAGATTGAGGTCTGGGCTTTGACTAGGCCATTCCAACACATTTACATGTTTCCCCTTAAACCACTCAAGTGTTGCTTTAGCAGTGTGTTTGAGGTCATTGTCCTGCTGGAAGGTGAACCTCCATCCTAGAATCAAATCACATACAGGTTTTGCTCAAATGGCTTTATTCTGGCCACTCTGCCATAAAGCCCAACTCTATGGAGTGTAGCGGCTTATTGTCTCCTATGTACAGATACTCCAGTCTCTGCTGTGGAACTCTGCAGCTTCTCCAGGGTTACCTTAGGTCTCTGTCCTGCCTCTCTGATTAATGACCTCCTTTCCTGGTCTGTGAGTTTTGGTGGGTGGCGGTTCTTGGCAGGTTTGCTTTTGTGCCATGTTCTTTCCACTTGGTTATGATAGATTTGATCATCAAAGATTTGTATATTTTTTTTTTATAACCTTTTTTTCCTGGGAGATGACTTGTACTTCTCAACATCATTGTCCCTTACTTGTTTGGAGAGTTCCTTGGTCTTCATGGCAGTGTTTGGTTAGTGGTGCTGCAGCCTCTGGGGCCTTTCAAAAAAAGGTGTTTATATGTAATGACAGATCATGTGACACTTAGATTGCATACAGGTGGACAACATTTCACTAATTATGTGACTTCTGAAGGTAGTTGGTTGCACCAGAGCTTTTTATGGGCTTCATAACAAAGGGGGTGAATACATACGCACATGCCAATTTTCTGTTTTCTATTTCTAAAAAATAGTTTTATGTAAATATTTTTCTCATTTCACTTCACAAACTTAGACTATTGTGTTCTGATCCACCATATAACATACAGATTAATAAAACATTGAACTGAAGGCTGTAATGTAACAAAATAGGTAAAAAGTCAAGGGAGGTGAATACTTTTGCAATGCACTGTATATATGTTATATTTTAGGTAAACTGTAGCAGAAGAGGGCCTTGTAATAATTTAATTTTTTCTAATATTATTCTCTTATCTTATCTAGTTTCCAGTTCCAACATTCAAAACAACCATTAGAAAAAAAATTTTTGTTTTGTTACCTTCAATTTTTCCCATGACAAGTATATATGGGTGTGATAGCTGCTCCCTTCACACTTGTTAAATGTCATGAGTACTGTGACGAGAGCAATCTCGCCACATTGCATTGGAGAAGCCTGGTTGCTCGCCTGCTGCCTTTGAATTATGGCCCCATGTTAAAAGACCTTGTTTCCCCTGCAGAAAAGACTTATTTGTGCTTTTCTGCCTGGTGTTCGGTAGATTCAATCTACTGATCAACCGCACGAAGGACTAGACCACCTGGGAGCTGGAGTGTGCCGGCAATTAGCCTCCCAGAAGCTGCGATTAACCGCAGCTTAATTGACGAATATTGGGTGGCCGCCATTCGTATACCGAACACGAGGTTGCGGCCATTTTAAACACGTGAACGCACAGCGGTGTTCGACACCTAACTCATGGAACTAAAAACGGACACAGTTTGGCGCGAACACCGCTGAAGCCGCCGACCTCCCTTCTTGTTCGGTGGAAGTACACGAACGGCCCGGTATTCGGTAGTCGTACCTGACTGCACTATACCCCAGATTGGAATCCCATGGAGCTCATTCATATGAGAACTGACTTTGTGAAGACTTTGGCTCCATGACGATTAAACTGTATTCGTGTGGTCTGAGCGCCATTCACTTAATAATGTGCACTCAGACCTGAGCTATCTGGGGATATGTTAAATGTATAGTTTTATTGTAACTTGTGTCACGTAGTGTATTTTAATAGTAATTCTTATTTTAGTATCCCCACGTGCATAATGGCGATTTGCCTTTGTCCTGGGAGATAATTTAATTACTTCTCAATTATCTCCAGGGAAGCCAGGATGCATTGTGGGAATATAATGTGACTGTGTGTCCTATTTTGCTGATTGTCTGTCTTTTGTCACAGTCTCCCATTTGGTCCCCTAGGGGAGTGTCCACCAGGTGGGAGACCTGCATAGATACTGGGCAGGTAGCCCTCATTAAACAGACCACTGCTTGACCCTCAACACAGAGCCTTGTCTCGTCTTTGGGAGGATTTACTGTATGCTGATAGAGACTGATTGCTAGGAGTGTTAGCCGCTTGGGTGCTTTTCCTATTCGTCTGCTAGCAGCTATTCGTATGGTTCCAGTGGGTTTGGAGTGCTATATTGTATGCAGTTCGGGAGTTTGGAGCATTCCCTTACATGCAGTTTGGGAGTTTGGTGTTCTACAGTAGCTGTGCCTGCATCTCTGAAAAGGGGATGATCGCCTAAATGGTTTTAACCCCTTGTGTGCTGAAACGGTCCGTTACAAGTACGTATGGGATATTCTAGGCTTTCACCATGGTAAACAACGTTTTAGTATAGCATTTATTAATAAAAATGCATCTAAGCTTTAAAACTTGTATAGTTATCTTCATATGCCTGTTTTTTTAATTTCATGTGGCATTTTTCAACATTACTATAGGTGTGGATACTGCATATTTAATTATTCAATAAGCAAAGGTCATTATTTTGTTGCATTATATTATGTTGGTTGGTGCCTTTTTCAAAAATAGTATATCTATCATTCATTAACTGGACAAACACTTAAAGTGAACTATAGTCTGTAGAAACATAATTACTGACATTGCCAAAATCATTTTATCCTGGTTATTTTTAGTTAGTGTTGTGCACACAGGCAAAATTTGGCTCGGCCGAACCTTTTTTAACCCCTTAAGGCCTGAGCCAAATGTACACATTGTGATCAAAACAAAACGTAAACAAAAACTTGAATTTGCACTATATGTCTGTTCAGGCTTAATTCGCCTCTTTCATATTATGTGCACCCACACCTATGACATATCATTTTATTCAGGGGAAACAGGGCTTTCATTTAACATCAAATATTTAGGTATGAAACATAATTTAATATGAATAAAATGTAAAAAAAAATGGGAGAAAATAAGAATTTGTAAAATTCTTAGTTCTACGTGGCATTCCAACTGTGAATGTCATACTATTTGCTTTTACTGCAATAAAATATACATATTTGTATTCAGCGATGTCTCACGTGTAAAACAGTACAGGTTTTATGATGTTTTGGGAAGTTACAGGGTCAAATATAGCATTTTACATTTTTCAGTTTTTTCACATTGAAATTTGCCAGACTGGTTACGTTGCCTTTGAGACCGTATGGTAGCCCAGGAATGAGAATTACCCCCATGCTGGCAATCCATTTGCAAAAGTAGACAACCCAAGGTATGGCAAATAGGGTATGTCCAGTATTTTTTAGTAGCCACTTGGCAAAGATCTGACTGCCATTCTGAGGTCAAGGAACTTTTTCTTAGTTTTTTGCAAAATTGGAAGCACTCCAAACTTGTTTTTTTGCTTTCTTTTGAATCAACAAAAGAAAGGCTGAATTTGATGGACAGATGTCTCTTTTTAGCCTATGTAACCATATGTAACAACGCTCATGAGATTGGCAAAATACTTTTAATTCACAGAAGTATAAAATTAGCATTTTGATTTTTATAATAGAATCTTGACACCATATTTCAATACGAACCATATAGACTATTACCGCTTTGCTAAAACTACTAAGAATAGAGAAAATTTATTGATACTTACCGTAATTTTCTTTTCCTGGCTATTATTCATGGCAGCATTTAACATATGGGTTTAGCTCCTCCCTCTAACCCTCAGGACAGGAAACACAATCAATTAAACAATTAAGCCTACCTTCCCCTAGTATATTAGGTACCCCAGTATCCTCCACACCTCAGTCCAGTAACAAGACAAATAAACCAAGAGAGGGTGGGAGACCAAATGCTGCCATGAATAATAGCCAGGAAAAGAAAGTTACGGTAAGTATCAATACATTTTCTCTATTCCTGGCTAATCATGGCAGCATTTAACATATGGGATTCCCAAAGCAATAACCACTCAGGGAGGGTAAGTCATGCTCCAAAAAATTGTTTAATATCCACTTAAGGCATAATTTAAGACCGATAGGCCAAACTCTGAATCAGAACGAGATGAGATATCCACTCTGTAGTGATGTACAAAGGTTTTCAAAGATGACCAATTGGCAGCTTTACAGATGCTCTCTGCAGGAACTCCTGACTCTGCAGCCCATGAAGTAGCAATGGACCTCGTGGAATGTGCCTTGATGTCCTTGGGAACTGGAACCCGTTTAGTTCTGTAAGCTTTAGAAATAGTCTGAACAGTCCAGGAACGAAGGGTTGCGACAGAGGCAGCTTCACCTTTACGAGAACCCCAAGGTATCACAAACAATTGGGGAGACTTTCTCCAATTAGCTGAGCGTGCAATATATGTGGAAAGACACCTCCTTAGGTCTAGCATATGACATCTTTCTTCTTCAGGAGACAATGGCTCCTGAAAATACCCTGGCAGGACAATCTCTTGATTCAGATTGAAGGATGTAACAACCTTAGGAAGGAACTCAGGTCTAGGCCGTAGTACAACTCTATCATCGAAGAAGGTAGTGAACGGTTCCTCAGACGACAGCGCTCTAATATCTGACATTCTCCTAGCAGATACCAAGGCCAGTAACAACAGGGTCTTTAGAGAAAGAACCTGCATAGGGACCTCATCAATAGGTTCGAAGGGATGTTCCGTCAATGCCTGCAGAACCAGAGGCAAATTCCAAGGAGCAGAGAATACCTTGATAGGAGGTCTAATCCTAATGACTGCTTTGAAGAAGCGAATTACAATAGGATTTAATGCCCAACGAATACCAGAAAGAGCTGAAAGAGCCGAGCAGTGAACTTTAAGCGTGTTAAGTTGAAGGCCCCTCTCCAGGCCTGCTTGCAGGAAACCCAAAACCTGAAAGGGGAACCTAAATCTTGAACCGTGGAATTACACCATCGAGCAAAGGCTTCCCATACCTTATGGTAAGTAGAAGAAGTAGAAGGATTCCTGGAACGTAACAGGGTAGAGATAACCTGGTCCGAAAGGCCATGTTCAACTAGAGACTTCCTCTCAATAGCCATGCATGGAGCCTGGATTTGTGAGGCACCGGATGAAACCCTGGACCCTGAATCAGCAGGTCTTCCGAGACTGGAAGTTCCCAAGGCAGGTCCATTGATTACCTCTGTAACAGGGTAAACCAAGGGTGACGAGGCCAGAAGGGAAGTACAGCTATCACCTTGCAACATTCCTTGGAGATCTTTCTCAGAACAGCGTGGATGAGGGGAATTGGAGGAAAGACGTAAGCCAGATCGAATACCCAATTGATGGATAGAGCATCCTGAGCAACCGCCTTTGGATGGTATCTCCTCGACACAAAGCATGGAACCTGCGCATTCCGAATGGTCTCCATGAGGTCTACTTGGGGAAGACCCCACTTCTGGACCAACTGAGCGAAGATCCTCCTGGAAAGTTGCCATTCTGAAGCTTCTATCAGGTGTCTGCTGAGGAAATTCGCTAATATATTCTCCTTTCCTGGGAGATAGGTGGCACACAGGCTCTCCACATGATTCTGAGCCCAGGTCATAATGGGAACGATCTCTCTCATCAGGGCTACACTCTCCGCCTTGATGGTTTATGTAGGCAGCAGCCGCTTTGTTGTCCACTCTCAACTTGACCCAGCGATGCCTGATGGCATGTTGAAAATGAAGAAGAGCCAGAAAGGTAGCTCTTAGCTCCCTGATGTTGGAAGGCAAGCATTGGGTTCTTGGAGGCCATTTTGCTTGAAAAAATCGATTGCCTAAATGCGCCCCCCAACCTGTCAGACTGGCATCTGTCGTAATGACCACCCAATCTATTTCCAGCAAGGGGAACCCTCGGGAGAGATTTTCCCACGACATCCACCAAAGGAGCTTCTGCTTCAGAACAAAAGGAATGCGAATCAGTGTCTCCCAATCCCTCGAGTTGGTCCTGAAATTTTTCAGAAAAAATTGTTGAAGAGGGCGAAGGTTCCACTGAGCCCACCTGACAAGCTCTATTGTGGAGGAAAGAGTCCCCAGAAGCCTCATAAACTCTCTTGCCGAGGCTGAAGTCTTCAGTCTGAAGTCCCTTATCCGATCTTGAAGTATGATCTTTCTGTCGTGTGCGAGGGATACAATTGCCGTGTCTGTATTGAAATTTGCTCCCAGGAATATCAGTTCTCTTGAAGGATGCAAGTGACTCTTCTCGTAATTGATGAGCCAACCGAAATGAGATAGAGTGTCGAGGACTAGTTGTCTGTGTTGGAATATTGATCCTAGGTCCAGGGCCACTACCAGGATGTCGTCCAGGTAGTGAAACACCGCTACACCTACTTTTCTGAGCAAAGCAATGATGGTGACCAGAACCTTCAAGAAGGTCCTCGGGGCCGTACTTATACCAAAAGGAAGGGCCTGAAATTGAAAGTGTTTTTCATTCCGGACACAAAACCTGAGAAACTTTTGATGGGTGATCGCGATAGGGACATGTAAATGTGCATCCCTGAGATCTACTGATACCATCCAATCTTGGTGATGAACAACAGGAATGTGGAGCGAATGGATTCCATGCAAAATCTTCTGACTCTCAGATAAAGGTTGAGCTGGTGGAGGTCTAAAATAGGTTTCCATTTTCCCTCCGGCTTCTTGACCAAAAACAGGGGAGAATAATATCCCTGGAATCTTTCTTTTATGGGTACAGGTATGATGGCTTCTTCCATAAGAAGATTGTTGACATAAAGACTCAAAACCTCTCGTTTTTGGATGTTGGCAGGAAGCCTTGTGCGAATAAACCTTGGTGGAGGTGGATATTCTTCGAATTCCAGACGATAACCTCCAGTGATAATGGATCTTACCCAAGCATCTGGAATGATTTCCCAGGCCCTCTGAAAGAATGAAAGACGTGCTCCCACTCGAGGAACCTGGAGTAAGCCACCTTCAGAATTGCTTGTTGGGGCGAAAGGAAGAGGTCTGCGTCTTGCCCCTAGAGGATTTCACATTCTGGCCGCTCTTCCAATTGGAATTCCTCGAGAATTCTCTGCCCGGCCTGTAGGTCTTACTTTCCCTAAAATAGCCTTGATCCCTAAAAGGTCTCTTTGGACGCCTATCTTGTGGCAGCATGACTTGTTTAACCTCGGCTGCCTTTTTAATAGCTTCATCCAGTGGTTTCCCAAAAAGCACTTCTCCCATAAAGGGAAGTGAGCATAAATTATTCTTGGAGGAAAGGTCTGCCCCCCAGGATCTCAGCCAAAGTGCCCTTCTAGCGGTGACTGAATGAGCCATAACCTTAGAAAGAATTCTAATGAGGTCAGTGGAGAATTCCAAAAGCCAATCACTGGCGAGTTTGATATCCCTTAAGGATTCCGCCATCTGACGTCTACTAACACCTTTATCTATGTCATCCTCCAAGTCAAGCAACCAGGAACGCATGGCTCTAGACAAAGCAGAAATGGACACAGCCGGATGGCAATCTAACCCGCTGTCATGAAAGCTTTAGATAAATCAGCATCAATCCTTTTATCAATGGGCTCCTTAAGGGAAGCATTGCTATCAATTGGTAGCGTGGATCTTTTAGCAACCTTAATGATAGAAGCATCAACTTTAGGGACCGTAGTCCACAATCTGGAATCCTCCTCTTTAATAGAAACATAGAAACATAGAAACATAGAATGTGACGGCAGATAAGAACCATTCGGCCCATCTAGTCTGCCCAATTTTCTAAATACTTTCATTAGTCCCTAGTCTTATCTTATAGTTAGGATAGCCTTATGCCTATCCCACGCATGCTTAAACTCCTTTACTGTGTTAACCTCTACCACTTCAGCTGGAAGGCTATTCCATGCATCCACTACCCTCTCAGTAAAGTAATACTTCCTGATATTATTTTTAAACCTTTGTCCCTCTAATTTAAGACTATGTCCTCTTGTTGTGGTAGTTTTTCTTCTTTTAAATATAGTCTCCTCCTTTACTGTGTTGATTCCCTTTATATATTTAAATGTTTCTATCATATCCCCCCTGTCTCGTCTTTCCTCCAAGCTATACATGTTAAGATCCTTTAACCTTTCCTGGTAAGTTTTATCCCGCAATCCATGAACCAGTTTAGTAGCCCTTCTCTGAACCCTCTCTAAGGTATCAATATCCTTCTGAAGATACGGTCTCCAGTACTGTGTACAATACTCCAAGTGAGGTCTCACCAGTGTTCTGTACAATGGCATGAGCACTTCCCTCTTTCTACTGCTAATACCTCTCCCTATACAACCAAGCATTCTGCTAGCATTTCCTGCTGCTCTATTACATTGTCTGCCTACCTTTAAGTCATCAGAAATAATCACCCCTAAATCCCTTTCCTCATATGTTGAGGTTAGGACTCTATCAAATATTCTGTACTCTGCCCTTGGGTTTTTACGTCCAAGATGCATTATCTTGCACTTATCCACATTAAATGTCAGTTGCCACAATTCTGACCATTTTTCTAGTTTACCTAAATCATTTGTCATTTGGCTTATCCCTCCTGGAACATCAACCCTGTTACATATCTTAGTATCATCAGCAAAAAGACATACCTTACCATCAAGACCTTCTGCAATATCACTAATAAAAATATTAAAGAGAATGGGTCCAAGTACAGATCCCTGAGGTACCCCACTGGTGACAAGTCCAAGCTTCGAATATATTCCATTAACTACAACCCTCTGTTGCCTGTCACTCAGCCACTGCCTTACCCATTCAACAATATTGGAATCCAAACTTAAAGATTGCAGTTTATTGATAAGCCTTCTATGTGCAACAGTGTCAAAAGCCTTACTGAAATCTAGGTAAGCAATGTCTACTGCACCACCCTGATCTATAATTTTAGTTACCCAATCAAAAATCAATAAGATTAGTTTGGCATGATCTCCCTGAAGTAAACCCATGTTGTCTCTGATCTTGAAATCCATGTGTTTTAGATGTTCATCAATCCTATCCTTTAACATGGTTTCCATCACTTTCCCCACTACTGAAGTAAGGCTTACTGGCCTATAGTTGCCCGACTCCTCCCTATTACCTTTCTTGTAAATGGGCACAACATTCGCTAACTTCCAATCTTCTGGGACTACTCCTGTTAACAATGATTGGTTAAATAAATCTGTTAATGGTTTTGCTAGTACACCACTAAGCTCTTTTAATAGCTTTGGGTGTATTCCATCAGGTCCCATTGACTTATTTGTCTTTACTTTTGACAGTTGAAATAGAACCTCTTCCTCTGTAAACTCACGTGTAATAAATGACTCATTTATCCTTTTTCTCAACTGAGGTCCCTTTCCTTCATTTTCTCTGTAAATACAGAACAAAAATATTCATTGAGGCAGTCAGCCTGACCTTTATCCTCTTCTACATACCTTCCTTCTTTTGTTTTTAATCTAACTAATCCTTGTTTTACTTTTCTTTTCTCATTTATGTATCTAAAAAATGTTTTATCCCCTTTTTTTACTGACTGTGCTATTTTCTCTTCTGTGTGTGATTTGGAAGCTCTTATAACTTGCTTAGCCTCTTTCTGCCTAATCTTATAGATCATTTTGTCTTCCTCACTCTGGGTTTTTTTATAATTCCTAAATGCTAACTTTTTGTTTTTAACTATTTTGGCCACATCTGCGGAGTACCACAGTGGTTTCTTGAATTTTTTGCTTTTACTGACAAGCCTAATGCAATTTTCTGTTGCCTTCAATAGTGCAACTTTTAAATAATCCCATTTTTCTTGGACTCCATTTAAATTGCTCCAGTCTGATAATGACTCCTCTACCCATATTCTAATTTTAGAAAAATCTGTTTTTCTAAAGTCTAAAACTTTTGTTTTTGTGTGGTGTGACTCAGTCACTGTTCTTATATTAAACCACACTGACTGATGATCACTGGATCCTAAACTTTCACCTACAGTAATATTTGATACCAAATCTCCATTTGTTAACACTAAATCTAGTATGGCCTCTTTACGAGTTGGCTCCTCAACAACTTGTTTTAGAGACAATCCCAGTAGGGAGTTTAGAATATGTGTGCTCCTGGCACAAGTAGCTAATTTTGTTTTCCAATTTACATCAGGAAGATTAAAGTCACCCATGATGATAACTTCCCCCTTCATTGTCATTTTAGCTATTTCCTCAACTAGTAGATTATCTAACTCTTCAATTTGTCCTGGGGGCCTATAAATCACACCTACACGAGTTACTGTGTGATTACCAAATTCTAACGTAGCCCAAACGGACTCTATGTTTGCCTCACTAACTTTTATTAGGCTAGATTTTATGCTATCCTTCACATACAAGGCCACCCCTCCCCCTTTCTTGCCTTCCCTATCTTTCGGGTATAACATCGAAAGCCGACCTTGACTAGTAATCCTTTTACTAGGAATTTGCCACTCGTTCCTCATCAGGTCTTTAATAGAGCTGTGGACTGGAAAGGAAGGTCTTTTCTTATGCAAATCTCCAAAGTGTCTGTCAGAAGCTGAACATTCTTTGGTCTCTTCCGGTAAATCCAATGTTCTTCTAACAGCCATAATTAAATGCTCCAAAGCTTTGGAGTCCAAGGAGCAAGGTTGTTCCATATACTCCTCTTCACTGGAAGAGATTGGCTCTAAATCCAGGTAAGCTGAAGTCTGTCTGTATTCATCGTCAGACTGATCTGAATCCATGCCGAAGGTCTCCCCTCTTGATCTCTTGCTCTTGTGGGATTCTGCAATTCCCTCAACGACTGCTTGCTTAATCCAATAAGCAATATCCTTGGCTGAGGAGGTAGAGGCTTGCGGTGACCTCTGGCTATCAGATTCTCCTGCGACCCTGGTTAAGCATCTTCTGCAGAGCCTGCAGTTATCCATAGGCCTTGCTCCACATCCAGGGCAGGCTGCCGGTTTCTCCCTTCTCCTCGATGGGGATCTGGGACAAGACCGGTCACGAGGGCAGAAAGATACAGAAGTCATAACAATGTACCCTCCATGCACTCTTTTTAGTAACGTGAAAAAACCAAGAAAAAATATTGCTCACCTATGACCTATAGCAGATCACGTTGATTTTGCAGAAGGGGATGATGGATCCATACTGACTGTAGGGCTAAGAACATTAAAAAAAAAGGTAATGTATTCCCAGCCCAATATTATGATGATTTTAAAATATAAGTAATTCTCTTACCTGCAGAGCTTTACGAACAGTCTACTAGAACACTGTATCTTTAAAGGGAACGGAAACAAGCGTTTTTTAGGCTAAATACCGCCATTTCAAATTTCCCGCTCTGTACCTTTAAAGAATCGCACATGCGCACTTGGTCGCGAGATCGCTAAACCACCATTTTGGAAAGGGGCAAAATACACTCTGAGTCCGGTCGGGCGCATTGCACATGCGCGAGCGTCTTACCGTTATGCTGATCGTCTGATCGAGGTCTGCAGAACACACTGGACACCAGAGGATTCCCACAGCCTGTGGAACTAACCACCCAGGCTCCCAGGGGTTCCCAACTCCATGGAGATTGGGCTACATGTGCCTGGGCTTCCTGAGGAGGGAGGCTGACCTCCCAAGGGACAAGACCATATCAAACATGGTCAGGTGAGCAAAAAAAGAAATAAATCATGCAGAAGAAACCGAAAAAAAAAATATATATATAAACTGTCCTAGGGCTAGGAGGACAGGAAAAGACTGAGGTGTGGAGGATACTGGGGTACCTAATATACTAGGAGAAGGTAGGCTTAATTGTTTAATTGATTGTGTTTCCTGTCCTGAGGGTTAGAGGGAGGAGCTAAACCCATATGTTAAATGCTGCCATGATTAGCCAGGAAATAGAGATTATAGCTTTGATGTTCATGTCATTGATTTTAAAGGCTTGATATGGGTGAACAAAGGCTTGCTGATTTTATATGTCTGGCAGTTAAAAGCCATTTTCCAACCTCATGAAAACTTGTTTAAGACAGGATCATAGGACCAACACAACTGAACTGACAGAAGTATCCCAGTTATTGATGGGACCCATACTGTACAGCACTTGCAGAAAAAGCATCTTACATATCTATCCAATACCATTGTGTAACTAAAGAAAAGTTATTAGAGATTATAATGGTCTTCTTATGTATTTATACAATCAGTACTTGCCTAAAAAGTGCTAATGGCAGGAACAGATAGACAGCAGTTTGGGCCTGCAGGCAAATTTAAGTACAGAGTACCTTTCATGACTAATATACACACAATTTTATTCATGAAAACGTAATTGTATTGGATCAAGAATGTAATTGAAACATTTACTACAACATACCGTAACTCATTTAGAGACTTTGGTATAGTCACAGTTTGGTTATTTTAGCTTGAATTACATGATTCAGTTTTCTATTCACTAAGTAAATGTTTAGTGAATAAACTCTCCAGTTATTCAGCAATAAATATTGGGAAATTGTCAAAGGACGTAAAATTTTAGTCTGCAAAAGCAAGAGAATATACACTTGTATACACTTTTTCCAATTCAGATATTTTGGTCTACAAAAGCCACCTGTCAGTTCCCCACAACTACCAGTTCAATAAATAAACATTGGTGCATATTGTTTGAATGCATGTATTATGAGAGTGACTGCTTACGCATGTGTCTAGTGCTAGTATGCGTGAATTAAGAAAGCATTTGGTATGTGAAAATCAAAGAATTTTGTGAATAGTGCAAAATTCTGAATCTATAATTGAATGAAAGAATGTTTCTGTGTTTAGTGTCAGGATTTGTGAATTAAATTCAGGTGTATTTTATGTTCAATGTGTATGTGTCTGGATGCAGATTTATTGGAGTTTTGTGGTTTGGACTGTTAGAATTCAAGTGTGTCAATTTATGACGTGTGTATGTAAATACTGGAGTATACATTGTGGGAAGTCAAAGTATTTGTGAACATAAGACTGTATTAGAAGGTATGTATGAATGCAAATGTTTTGTATCAATGTGTGCAAATGTAGAGTGTAAATGCAGGAGTGTGGAAACAACTATGTTTAAGTGCAGAGTGTATGCAGAGGTGTGTGCAGTTTTGTAATTGTAAGGCTAGACAGTGAGTGTGTGTGAAAGCAGGAGTTTATTTGGTAAGGAAGTCAGGGTTTGTGTGAAAGCCTTATAGTGTATTTTATTGATATTGTAGTGTGTGTGTGTGTGTGTGTGTGTGTGTGTGTCTAGCATTTCCAACCTCAGGGATATATTATAGTGGACATCAATGCATGCTATTTTATTTTACTTTTTGATGTCTCTTTTGCACACTTCTGACCATATACCTAAGTGGCATTAGGGGTGTTCAGTCTGTGTAATTGTGCAGGGTGCACACTGCCTACAGGCTCCTCTGCACCACCATTGCACATAAGTTAAGGCTGTCGAATTGTAACAACTAGTATGCACTCATTCTGTGAATAAAGGAACATGTTTTTATTTATTTATTTATTTATTTAACCAATTTAGTAGATACGCATAACCGAACTAAACGTTCATGTATTTATTTATTTATTGCATGTTTACTTTTGGGATATATGAAATTGTATCTTGCAGTACCAGCAGTTCCAGTATGTGCAGGTTTTGCAAGTCTCACTTTTTCTCTCTGGGATAGACTTTGTCATTTCTGCTAGTGAATGCTTTAAAAAGCCTTGCAGACATACAGTCCAATCAAAGACTTCTCACTGAGCTGTATTACTCATTGGTACATCTTTGCAAGATTGTTGCTTTGGGCAAGCACACTAACCTCTTGAGTTTTGCTCCACAGATACATTAAATAACACAAATTATCCAAACCATTTCTGTATTCAGTTTGTACATTTTGGCTTTAAAGTTGATATTGACTTTGAATTCACTGTGCATTTAAAACAATTTGCACTTATATTGAATAGCCCTGTTGTCGCAGCAAGGAAACTAAAGCAATGTTACTTCTGATCATCAGTATTTAAAGGACCACTATAGGCACCCAGACCACTCCAGCTCAATGAAGTGGTCTGGGTGCCAGGTCACTCTAGTTTTAACCCTGCAGCTGAAAACATAGCAGTTTGAGAGAAACTGCTATGTTTACAATAGGGTTAATCCAGCCTCTAGTGGCTGTCTCACTTACAGCCACTAGAGGCTGCTTCTGCGATTGGGGAAAATCACAGGGAGGAGACGCTGACGCCCATAGGAAAACATTGAGTAATGCTTTCCTATGGGCGTTTTTAATGCGAGCGTGGCTCTGGCCGCGCATGCGAATTTGACTCCACTCAGGAGCCAACGTCAGAGGAGCAGGAGAGGTCACCAGCGCCGAGGGAGCCCGGTGCTAGATTAAGGTAAGTGGCTGAAGGGGTTTTAGCCCCTTCAGCCCGACGGGAGGGGGGCCAAGAATTCATAGTGCCAGAAAATTAGTTTGTTTTCCTGGCACTATAGTGGTACTAAAGCTTTACACAGGACTTGCTTTTTACACATGACCTCCATTACGTTCCCATGTTCACAAATGTTAGAAACAGTAATGTATGCATATTAGTAACTCCATTCTTCATGAGTTAATTTTAAATATCAATTATTTTTGAAGGGTTTAGGCAAACATACCTATCTAACTGTAATAGAATATCCTATTCTACTTTAAGTTAACTCCTTCAGGACTGCTGACGGTTCAGGACCATCAGCAGTAAAACGTGCATTTGGACCACTGACGGTCCTGAATCGTCATAGCGAAAAACGAGCTGCGGGAAGCGATCAAAGATCGCTCCTGCCAGTATAACACTAACTATCTGACAGACATCCCAGGCAGATAGGAACAGCCAATTGCGGTGTGTGAGCAATCCGCGATCTCTCACAATTGGCTGCTGTCAAAGTGGGTGTTACAAACACTCACTTTGACAGTGATCTCTGCCCCTCTCTCCTCTGTAGCGTTTTGTGAGGCAAGAGAGACAGAGATCGTGATAGTTTGTTGCAGCAGAAGTGTTCCAGAGCTTTATACAGTATCTAAAGTGAATAAAAAAATCATTTTTAACCCCTTCCCTTCCAGATCTGTTACAGCAGTGCATTTGTACAGTCTGTGTTTTTTTTGCCCTTAAAGGGTTAAATTTGTTTGAAAAATCTGTGTCTTGGTCTGTTTTGGTCTGTCTTGGTCTGTCTTAGTCAGTCAGTTTCCTTCCCCCAAATCTCCATTAACTTTTTGTGACAGGAGTTAGTTTAGGGATTGCTGTTTAGTCTGTTTTAGTAAAAAAAAAGAAAAAAAAGTATATTTTTTTGTGTGTGTTTGTTATTTGTTTTAGTCGTGTGTAAAACATGCAGCGTATGTATAACTTGCAGGAGGCATATGCCTTCTTGGCGTCAGACTTTGACGCCACTGACACTGCTTCAGATTTTGACCCAGATCAGTTTTCTGACACGTCTAGTCAAGACGACATGTCATCTGTGTGTAAGTTGGCTGAAGAAAGAAGCTGTGCTTCCTCTGCTACGCCGAATGTGGAGGAGGACTGTGTACCTCCACAGTTAGCCGAGCCCAACGTCCCCCCTTTTAGTGCCAACGCAGGCATTAATGGTAATGTGGATGGCTTCTCCCCAATGCAGTATGTAGAACTATTTTAGGGCATACCATCTGGGAGGAGATTGCTTCCCAGACTAACTTGTATGCTACCCAATTTATTGATAACAATCCAGGTAGCTATACAGTCAGGGAGCATGACTGGCACCCCCCAACAAAATCTATCCATAGATGAATCGCTAATGAAATACAAAGGTGATTAGGGTTCAGACAATACATCCCCTCAAAGCACTCTAGGTATGGCATAAAACTGTACAAACTGTGCGAGAGCGAAAGTGGATACACGTTTTCCTTTCGTGTATATGAGGGGAAAGATGGTCAACTGGACCCTACTTGCTGTCCTGACTCCCTGGGGACAAGTGGAAAACTTGTATGGGACCTACTAAACCCCTTGTTTAATAAAGGTTACCACCTTTATGTGGATAATTTTTATAGTAGTGTCCGTCTGTTTAAAACACTTTATGGTTTACAGCCACTGGCCTGCAGCACTGCCAGAAAATATTCCAAAGACTTTCCACAATCTCTCATAAAGGCAAAATTTAAAAAAAGCGAATGTAAAGCACTTCGCAAAGCTGAAGTGCTTGCACTAAAATTTAGGGACAGGAAGGATGTCAACATGCTAACCACCATCCATGACGAACGCATGTCAGACATCTCTGTCCGGGGCAGAGTAGAGTCCAAACCGGTTTGCATCAGGGCGTATCATAAGTACATGGGGGGTGTTGATTTGGCTGATCAGCTAATGCAGCCATATCTTATTTTACGAAAAACCAAAACATGGTATAAAAAGGTGGCTATCTATCTGATGCAAATAGCAACCCACAACTCATTTTTTGCTTTTTAAAAAAAATAATCCAGGGAAAACCACCTTTCTCCAATTTCAGTTGAAAATAATTTCTTTAACAATTTATGGAGATGGACAAGTTCCAACAACGGTGAAAGCTGAGTCCAGACATTTGCCGGGTCTGTTTTAAAAACGGGAAAAGGACAGACACCCCTTTTCACTGTCCTGATTGCCCTTCAAAACCAGGACTGTGTGTAGGAACATGTTTCAAGCTGTACCACACAGAACAGTTGTAAGAAGGGTTCCTGATTTTTTATTTTATTTTTTGTTTCTTTGGAAAGCAGCCATTTTTTGTTAGTCAGTTTCCTTCCCCCAAATCTCCAGTTAGATTCTATTTGCAGGAGTCAGTTTAAAGATTGCTGCTAAATGTACATTTGCTACCTGCACATTTGGTCTAACAAGTTTTCTGGCAGTAACACATAACCAGCTGTCCAAAACCAGATGATGTGTGCATAAAAAACAGAATTAAAAAATTACCACTAAACTTTCTTTGTTTTTTGGGGGGGAAAAATGGTTGGGGAAAGAAGTCAAAACACCCCATCTTCTATAACTTTTGTTGTCTACTTTATAAAAATATATACTATATACTGTCATGATGGTGTGGGGTGCAAAAATATGTCAAACTGATGATAGACCAAGCATCCCTATATATCAAGTTGAAAAACTGACATGTACAAGTTCTGATTGTTGCCTTTTGGCTCCCAAACAAGCAACCCTATACATAGGGGGTATCACTGTACTCGGGAGATGTTGCTGAACATATTGGGGTGTTGTTTGGCAGTGACACATAATAGGATCTGTTAATTCATGCCTAAAGTACAATGTGTGTGACAAAGAAACAAAAAAAGATTACTACCCAAAAGTTTGACGAAGGCTGGTGGTAGAATTCAGTGCATGAAAAGTGTTAAAATACCACCATTTAAAATATCCTGGGTTGTCTACTTTTCAAAAATATATGGTTCAAATGGGACATGGGCTCAAATGGGACATGGGCGCAGGCAGTGGCGGATCCAGAGCCTGATCTCGGGAGGGGCACTTGTAGATTATTTAAAGAAATAATCCAGACACAATAACTACTACAGCTCAGTGTAGTGGTTATGGTGTCAATAGTGCTGGGACCCCCTCCTAGAGTAAGTAGTCAAACCGTTTAAGAACAGTTTGACAACTTACCTGAGGTCTGCTGGGAAATGGGGCGGTAGTAGGGCATAGGAGCAGTGGTGTGTGTGGTGGTGCAATGTGTAAGGGGTGCAGTGTGTGTGTGTGTGTGTGTGTGAAGGTTGTAGTGTGTGCGTAGGGGGGCAGTGTATGTCAGGGATACAGTGTATGTGTGGGACAGTATGTGTGTGTAACAGTTGCAGTGTGTGTGTGAATGTGGGCAATGTGTGTGTATGGGGCGGCAGTGTATGGGGCAGTGTGTGTGTGGTGTGTGTGTGTATGGGGGGCAGTATGTGTGTATGAGGGCAGTATGTGTGCATAGGGGGACAGTATGTGTGTATGGGGGGCAGTATGTGTGTATGGGGGGCAGTATGTGTGTGTATGGGGGCAGTATGTGTGTATGGGGGGCAGTATGTGTATGGGGCAGTATGTGTATGGGGGCAGTATGTGTATGGGAACTGATATGTGTGTATGGGGGCCAGTATGTGTGTATGGGGGAGACGTGTGTGTGTATGGGGGGCAGCATGGGGGCAGTATGTGTGTATGGGGGCAGCATAGGGGCAGTATGTGTGTATGGGGGGCAGTATGTGTGTGTATGGGGGGCAGTATGTGTATGGGGGGCAGTATGTGTGTATGGGGGGCAGTGTGTGTGTATGGGGGGCAGTATGGGGGGGCAGTATGGGGGCTATGTGTGTGTGTGTGTTAAGGGTGGGGGGGGGGCTTTTTTTTATAATATGTATCTTTATTTATTTAATTAAAAAAAAACAAATATTCTATGTCCCCCCTCCCTTCTTACCTTTACTGGGGAGGAGGGGGGACATATTTCGATCCCTGGTGGTCCCAGTGGTGATTCCCTGGTGGTCCCAGTGGTGATTCCCTGGTGGTCCCAGTGGTTACAGTGAACTCTAGCCCGCGCTCCCGGGCTAGAGTTCACTCTCGCGAGATTTGGAGCGTTGCCATGGTAACCGCGGCAACGCTCCAAATCTCGCGAGAGGAGGACCCGGAGGAGCGGCAGACTGAGCTCCCGGGTCCTCCCTCTCCCTCCCCTGCCGGCTGTCAGCACAGTGTCTGCGGACCGGGGAGGGAGATCTCTGATCTCCCCTCCGGTCCGCAGGCACATTGCAGGGCTAGCACCTGCATGTGCTGGCAGGGGAGGGAGACCGGCGGATTTCTCGGGGGGGGCAATTGCCCCGTTGCCCCCCCCCTGGATCCGCCAGTGGGCGCAGGTTGATTACATGTCGAAATTCCAAGTTGGGAAACTGATAAGCGCACCTGCCAAACGTGGCCTTTTAGCCCCCAAACAAACCCGGCAGGTCTATGCATGGGTGGTATCACTGTACTCAGAAGATCTTGCTGAACACATATTGGGGTGTTGTTTGGCAGTGACACATAACAGGATCTGTTACTCATGCCTAAAGTACAATGTGTGTGAAAAAAACCGAAAACAAATTACTACAGTAATGTTTGACAAAGCCTGGTGGTAGAATTAGTGCATGGAAAGTGTTAAATTCCACCATATGAAATACCCTAGGGTGTCTACCTTTCAAAAATATATGGTTTGATGGGGGTAAAATACATTGACCGGCTTCAAAAATGTCCCAAATAGGACATGCATGCAGGTTGACTACATGTCAAAATTCCAAGCTGAGAAACTGATATGCGCACTTGCAAAATGTGGCCTTTTAGCCCCCAAACAACCCAACACACCTATACATGGGGGGTATTCCTGTACTTGGGAGATGTTGTTGAACACATATTGGGGTGTTGCTTGGCAGTGACACATAACAGGATCTGTTAATTCATGCCTAAAGTACAATGTGTGTGAAAAAAAAAACAGAAAAACACACCTATACATGGTGGGTATCCCTGTACTCAGGAGATGTTGCTGAACACATATCAGGGTGTTGTTTAACAGTGACACCTAACATAATCTGTGAATTTATACCTGAATTGCAATGTATGTGAAAAAAATAAAAAAAAATAAACTACCTATGCAAAGTTTGGCAAGGTTTGTGGTAAAATGGCTGCATAGAAAGAATCAAAATATTCTTAGATGAATACCCTGGGTTATCTAGTTTAAGAAAAATATATACAAAAATTTAACATGTGCTGGCACTCAATCACATTAACGGTGCAGGTATTCGAGGTTAACCCTAATAAAGCCTCATAATAATCATTCAAAAAATTAATATGGATACCGCACTCAATATCAGAAAATAATCAGAAAAATTGTTGAAGATAATGCAATTAATTTATTGTGCTCTCAACTCACTATCAAATTCATAAATGGTTACTATATATAAGAAAATATAATAGATAAATAGAATAACACACATTTCATCATATGTTCAATAGCTATTTACAAAATAACCTCCATGGATGTTATCTAAATTCACTGTTTACTTTCTCCAGTTTGACGCACACGGACAACACTGTCGGTCGGAGCTGCAGCAGGAACTAGACGGGTTAAACAGCTAACCGGCTGGCATACAGTTACCCTCTACAGTAACTACTTATTCTCAACAAATCCTCCAGTCGCCTCAACGGCTACAAACAATAAGGACATTCCAGTTGGTGAGATCCACCTATTTATCACTATAGTGCACTATATAATCCCTTTTTTGGACTATTGTACATAAGGACTTTATTTATTTCTTTATTTTTTTTATTTTTTTCATTTCATTTTTCATTTACAAAATATATACACGTGGGGTGTTTTTTTGGAGATTTATGACATAACAGTGTTACAATGTCACTATTGATACATTTGAAAAATGTACATTTTGAAACAGCAATTATCTAGTTGTACTTATAGCCCTATAACTTGCAAATAAAAGCAAAAAAAAAACACATAAACATTGGGTGTTTTTGAACTCAGGACAAAATTTGTAATCTATTTAGCAGTTTGTTTTGTAACCGTGGCTGGATCCCTTATTTACCACCATAACTCCTTAAAGCATAGAACTTAGCAGGGCTAACCCTACAGATTTCTTAGCCATAATTTTATATAGTTAGTGTAAGAGATCCTCTATTTAACATATATAAATAATTGAGAATACAATATAAAATAAGGATTGTCTTGGGAGCAATACAGTTTTGTCTTTTTAGATATTTATTATATAAAAATATAAATATAGACATATAAAATCCATATAGCAGAGTTTATAAGATTAAACATAATGCTTGCAAATATCATTAATAGGTTAACATACCCTTCTGAACATGTCATCATGTCAGCCTCTCTGTCATTTTAAGATGGAGCAGCGTCTGTCTCTAAGTCTCTCCTCTGTGTCTTAACATTTAAAAGTACACCTATTTATACCTTAGGTGTCTCAATTTTAGGGTTACCGTAGTTCATAGATGAAAAAGTAACACTTCTTTTACTTCATTCATTTGAGGACCTCCCTTAACTTGGCAAAAATACAAGTCCATAACTAGAGGGTGCATACGTCATGGAAATTTTCCTGACTTAGTTCAAGATGGCATCTTAAAGTCTGAACATCTTTATCTACTAAGGTTACCACAGTATATTACATACTGAAAGAGTCATAGTATAGCCATGAAGCTTGTTTATGGATTATCGTTATTGTAATTTGTCTGGGACAAAATGGCGTAAACATAATATGCACTGAGGTTATTGCTTAAAGAAACAGTTATGATTAACAATATTTTCCATTTCTAACACCTTGTCAATTTGCAATATCTCTTAAAGACAAAGTACACAGTTTAAGAAATACAACGTTTCATTCTAAAACTTGTAATATTTGCATTTGCCCATAACAATTTCATTCGATTTTGTAGATCAGTAAAAGATTTTTTAAGTAAAAGTCAAAAAATTCTTTTTTTTAATTTTTCACCATATTTTTATTTATTTTTTAAATTAAATTATATGACATGATAAAAATAATAGTACGTAAAGAAAGCCCTTTTTGTCCTGAAAAAAAAAAACAATATATAATTTGTATTGGAACAGTAAATGAGAGAACGGAAAATTACAGCTAAACACAAACACCACAAAAGTGTTAAAATAGCTCTGGTCCTTAACGTACAAACATCGCAAAAACAGTCAGGTCCTGAAGGGGTTAAAATAATTCATAAAATTAAAGTATTCTAAAATTCTAACAACAATCTAAAAATAATAAGTTTGAAAACTTTTGCACTCAGATAGTATTTAAGCTTTTTTTAAAGCTTGTTTTAATCAGAATTAGTATTCATTTTACACATCGTTCAGAGCACAGAGCAAGAATGATTATAACACAGTCATTTACCAAGGAAATATGGAGATGACAAATTAACATTCGTTCCCTCAGGTGACATATCTTGAACCTTATAAATGTATAGGTATGTGAAGGTTCTTTTGCCACTACTTGCCCATGCCAAAATATGTTAAAATATCCTCTATTTCATCTTATGCATATTCTGATGCTGATACTGGAAAATGGTCTGAAGTGATGATAATATTCTCTGTAAATTCAATACTGACTTTTCTCATATACACTTTTGTGAATATAAAGAATAAGGATCCCAGAAAAAAAGGTCTGTGAGTACCTTACTTATTCTATTAAGGGAAATAACCCTCTAATGTTGACACATAAAGAAAGCCGTGTTCTATCCTCAAAGAGGTAAAACACTACGAAGTAAGTATATTTCAAAACAATAAAATACATTATTAGTTACATAGTACTCAAAAAATAATTAAAAAAACAAAAAAACATAAATTAAATAGAGATGTATATGACTTTTATTGATTCCCATGCTAATAAGCTTTACCTAAGCCAAGTGTTTAGCATTAACTTTATTTTAGTAACATTAATACACACTGCATAACACTGTCTCAATTTTGTATAAATTGTTACTAAAAAAAACAACAGGATGTCAAACAAGGGAATATTCTATAAATAGGCTATAGATAGGCTATTAATACAGCAGCAAAACCTAAGTTTATGGCCACTCTATTTTAATGGAAATTGCACCCTTTACTACTGTGAAGGAATACTTTATCACGGTACAAGAAATGATATGCCTATATTGCCAGTGGGCAAATAGTTTGGATTTTTAAAAACTGGACCTGGATTTTAAGAAGCCAGGCCTGGGGTGGATTTAAGCCATGCAGTAACTTTCATTCCAGCTAAAATCCAGACCAAGTTCAGACTTGTTTGGAGCATGCTTTGCAAATCTGAACATTATTAAAGTTTGTTTGAACAATGTCTGTTGGCTCCATATGGTTTTGTCCTATTCAGTATGGGGCCATTCAGACTTTAGTGAATAGCCATTTGAGTGAGTAAATAGCCATTCTAGTGTCATGGGCCTACACTATACATGCTTAATTGAGTTCCAAGAGATTGGAACTCTATTAGTTTAATAAACACTATGCAGCATAGAACATGAGGACAGAAGAACAGTCTCAGTCATCATCTCCCTTTAGGATAGATTGAAGCTCAGGCTCATTCTTGGTTAATAGACAGCCTGTGGGTTCTTCACATTTAATTGCCTCCCAAACCTAGAGAAAATAAGAATGAAATTACAGAGAGTCAATTTGTACAAACCCTAGCTTAATTAATTATTGACTATATACGGTGGATTTATTTTTTTTAATTTATTACATTTCAACTTGATTTATTGCAAACCATAATTCCAACAAGTTAACTTTTCGAAAAATAACCATTGTGAAATGTGCATCAGAAGAACAGCTTTGTTTAATGACTAAACCTATGGGTATTGGGTGTGGGCTGTAAAATAAATTTGTGGACAGATTATGGGGCACAAGGGGAGTGGAAAATGAACCTTGCAAGTTGTGACATAAGTGAAATTTGTTAAGAGTGCTCTGAGGAGATAGATCAGATGCATATGTAGGATTCTCCCTTCCTCCCCCTTTTGGTCCCTCTCCTTTTAATTTTTATTGTTTTTCTTCTTCTTCTTCTTTTTATTATTATTATTATTATTATTATTAATTTACTTTTTTATCATAAGAATAATAATAAATTTCTTTGGCTAGTCAGGTGTAATGTGACAATGTGTGTGTATGTGTTAGGTATGTGGTTTTTTTAATGTATGTATTTTGTAATCACAGATTCATTGTAGAATGCATAAAAATGCTTATAAAAAATGTTTTTCAAAAGAGAATTTTATTAAGTATTAATGTATTTTTTCCAAATACTTTGAATAGATTTGCATTGTTTTTTTATTTGTCTGGATAAAAATAATATGATAATATCAGAGGCTTAACATTTATGTCATGATAATGTCTCCTATAGAGATGAAGCACATAGATTATGTTAGCTCTTCATTGTTTTATACAATTCTAGGCTTTCATTTGGCAACTTTTTTGGAATCAACTAACTTCTACCACAAAGTTACAGGGCATGCCTTGAAAGTTTTTCACCACTGGATGTTTGTCAGCTGCAGCAGCAGTTTGTGCCTTTGTCTGGAGGCTGCTCAGTGTGGAGCATGCATGGTTCATATAATACCCAACAGTGCTGTGTCTCACACTTACCACTGAGCCATGGTGTTTTTCATTGCCAGTTATTGTCAAGCTGGAGTGTTTCCTGTAATAGCACTTTATCTGCCTGTAACATTAGAGACTTTTTTCTTTTCTGGAATATTGAGATATCAGTCATAAATCGTAGGGAGGATAGAGCTCCCTACTTGTGAGGTGTTACTTTGGGTCCTAACATGTGAAACTAAGAAAATAAACATAAATATAAATGAACAGAACAGAAACACTAATTAACAGGACATACGTACAATCATGAGACAGTGCTGTACCCTGATGAGAGATAAAAAAAAAAGGAAATCTCCCTAATGGAAAGAAAGTAGATTGTTGAGACACAGCTCTAGTGGTCATGATGTGGGTTGTAACCGGGGATGTTTTCCCTAAGTATGGTGAATAACAGAGACATCCCAAACAAAAATATTAATTAAAGTGATACATAAAAATAATAAAGAAATAAAGCGTATAATAAAGTAGGCCATCAAGCCAATAGACCCGGACACTAGTCTATAGGCTTCTTAGCATAGCTATATCTTACAGGCATAGGTAGGCATATTAGGCCACGAATATTAATAGGGTGATTAATAAGTTAAATATGAAGTTTGAAACTTTCATGAGATAAGGGTATCTTAAAAGTGAAGCATAAACTATATTAACTATTAAATTACATAGACATGGGTTAAAAATATTAAATGTGGGAACAAAGGTTATTAAACATTTTTTACCGTACCAGAAGAGATGTGTGAGTGGTCATATTTGTGAGTGAGTCAGAGGAGGAAACCCATTTTCAGGTAAATCTTTAATCTTTGGGGAGAGGATCCAGCAGTCAAGACCAATTGTGTTGGCCTTCATCTGTGTGGTGTATTATGCCACCTTTTTCCTTCTCGGTTGTGTGTTTGCCATAGGTTATGGTAAAAAGGAATTAAGGAAAATTGAGGCAAGCTGGGAGGAAGAAACAATGTCCTCATGTGTGTGGATTGATGATGTTGTTCCTTTGTGGTTGACTAAAAGTGCAAAAGGAAAGCCCCACCAATATCTGATGTTTCTCTCCTTAGGTAGCTCTGTCATACACTTCCATTTGCATCTTGCTTATAGGGTAGTCCATGAGAGGTCTGGCATTAATTGGTTATAACTATCTTGAAAGTGAAAATGAGTCCATATTTCATACGTCAGAGTATATTCTCTTTTTGTGAGTAATAGTGCAGCCTGGGTGTATTACTAATTTAAATTGGGGACCAGGGGAAGGGACTTTATAGGACCCCCACCTGCCACCCATGGTGGGTTCAATAATTAGTCCCCCTTATAATTAATATTAGGACTCCCACCTGTGACTTATGTGTGAGGGCTGTGGGGGCACTAGGTTTACGCCTTTATAAATAATATTAGGGCAACCTAATATTGTTTCAAATTGTTTCTGTAGCAGAGAGGAAAGTAAGTAAAGCTTAATGGGCTAATGTAATGCAAAACAATATTTAGCTAATATACACGTGAGGCTGGGGGAGGCATTAATTTGGCTATTTTCTAAAGCCTAGGTATTGGTTAAAAACTCCAACTATTTTATTGGCCTTTGGGACAACTGAGAAAAACATGTATATACTTTTAAAATGGCAATGGAAAAAGACTTAAAAATTGCACTTTACAACATGTGTTTTTTGTGTTGTGCTGCAATGACATTGAACACACTGTTCTCAGCAAGAGGTGTTATAAGAAGCAGAAACAGAAATATATGTGGCACTTAATAGAAAATGCATTTTTGGCATCCTGATGTCTTAAATTCACTTTGTTAACAAATGGAATAAACTTTGCTGTCGTATAAATGGGTCCTGTTGTGAATCTATTTTGAATAAACAGATATGGTAAAATACACTCAGGATTTTCACAGGAAAGTAACATTGTAAAATGTGTTATTTTAAATGTAAGCTTTGAAGGTATTAAGAACAACATAAATATATTTTTTTGCTGACAACCTGTCATAAAGCAACAGAGATAAATTTTGAGCAGTTATTGAAGCCGTTTTTTTTTTTACTTTTAGAATTGCTATCTATCTATCTATCTATCTATCTATCTGTCTATCTATCTGTCTATCTATCTGTCTATCTAGTCTATCCATCCATCTATCCATCCATCTATCCATCTATCCATTCATCCATCCATCTATCCATCCATCTATCCATTCATCCATTCATCCATCTTTTTCACAACATAAAAATGCAGTGTTTTTATTCAATGAGTGGGGGGTCAGCAGACGTTATTTATCTTCATCTTTATTCTCATGACACCACCCTGGTTTAGCAGTATATTTAATGGATTATCATACAATATGTGAGTAATTTGAGGACCAATTACAGCTTCATAAAAATCTGTGGTCTTGAACATACAGTGCTATAATGGTCATACTATACAATGGCTTGCCATTGCAGTATCTCTGAACATGTTTAATAGCTGGTAACATGCATTGTATAGCAGAGGCATATTTTCTGCTGCTTCTGCCAAACGTAAGCCCATATTGGTATAGAATATAGGAGAGAAAAAACTCATCTGCACACAATATTGCTTATGTATTTTTGGGAGTCCAGATATTGGCTCCTTATTCCAGATCAAAGTCTGTAAGCAGGTTTCCAAAGGGCAGCTTTTTTTTTTTTTTTAAAGATAAAAGGGAATTGAGGGCACACCCAGGAATGGTGCTGCAAAATGCTACATGTAACTTAATCTAAACTCCAGGAATAGTTAGCCAGCTGTAGAGTAACAAATTTCTCTTCCAGTAGCCCATTCCACCAATTTAATATCTGCAGTTGTCCGGAAAAGAGCAGCCCCCTCTTCTTAAACCAGAAAGGAAACTTCAAAGATCTTACCATTGATACAATCAGGGTGAGGAGAGTGTATAATACTTTTCATATGACACTTAGCCTTGTTTTAGCATTACATATATTGCTATAAAACATTTTAAACATGTTTAGGTTAGAATTATACAGTTGAATACATCTGTATTTATTTTATGTGTGCCTTCAATGTCTTGAATTCAGACATTGTTTTTGCTATAAGCAAGCAGCTGTCCATGCCACCGGGATCCAAATGAATACCTACAGGCAGGTTATATGACCATTAGTATTAATCTAATTGTGTCACACCTACTATATTTTTGCTTTTATACCAATAATTCAGACTCTGTGTGAAATATTGCAAGATAAACACACCATATACTGTCCAAGCATAATAAAGAAATATTGTTTAAATGTGTATCATTTTAATTTATGTGTGTGTCTGAACAGGAAAATATACACACAATCAATGTTTTATTATGTTTATGCGCCAGCTATGCATCCTATGTTCCATTTAATGTTACGCAAATATTCTTTTCAAACAAAATTTAAATGCATATGAAATGTAATATAACTGAAAAGGCATATAGAATCAGCATAACTCTGAAACTACAATATATTTCCATCTATGTCATCATCATCAAACAGCAGCCAAAGTAATTATCGAGAGTCCAATAAATTAATTTTGTTCACAAATAATAAATAGAAAATATGTCTTGGGGAAACTAACTAGTACTAAATATGAGAGCTGTATGTTGAGTGCATAATTAATAGAAAAACACATAAGGTAAATATATCAAGGGGAAAACAGCTTTAATATTTGTCTTTTCAAAAGTCAACCCATAGACCAAAGGCATTCAAGTTGTGAATTGAAAACTAATTTCATCATAAATACAATTATCTGCAATTCAGTTACTTCTATTTGAGAGTCCCAAGCTGGACCTCGATTCTTTCACAGATGGCGAATGAGAAACATTTATTATATTAGGAAGTTAGGCATTAGAAGCTGCCCCAGGCAATCTGGAAATATATGTGTTGCTCTGGAATTGGAAACCAAAATAGCTTTATTAGCTACCACATGTTCATGCGAGTGTAATTTCTGAACAATTCCATATAATATATTTTTAGAAATAGTGTTAATAGGAAAAACACATTGAGATTTTCTGCTGCAGTGCAGTGCCATAAAGTAACAGTTTCATTTTTCAAGCTTGTTTAAAGCAATGAGCATTAGTACGTAGAGCTATAATTTGTTTCCAGATACAGAGAAACTGATCTTTTTAGAGGCTGACCCATGAACTTTGTAGGAGAAAACCTTTCCTTGTTGTAAAAGGTACTAGTGAGGCAAAGTGTTATTAGAATCTATTATTTGCATCATATTATTTTAAAACATTTAGTTGTCCCAATGTACTTCTCTGCTCATATTTTGTATTTAAAATTTTAATAATTCCTAGGTTTTTAAACATTGCAGTTTTAAAAGTTCAGCTTTTGATGTGGATCTACACCTGAGAGCAAGCAGAACAATGAGATCTCAACTACAACCTTTTGAAAACACATTTCTATGGCTGTGAAAGTATAATATTTATCTCCCGGTATGTTAGCATATCATAAATCCACAGTAGAGACATGTTTCAACCTTGTTCAAAAAGTAATTCTTCATTCCATTCAAGTATGGTATCAGACTATCTGTGAACAAGTACTAGCATTGTACTATCACTAGAGCTATCACTTCTGACCAAGTACCATTAACTTATTAAATGAAATAGGTGTTGAAGTGCCACTTGGCCCTAACAACAGTAACCCATGTGGTCATAAATTGAGCAATTCTTTGTTACAGTGTTATTTATTTTTAGTATTCTTTGCACATATTGAGAAATAGTTGTCACCATACATTCTTTGCTTATAATCCAATGTCTTCTATATAAATTGCCAACGGTCATAACAAAATTGAGAGCCACTGAAAAATGCTGACAGCTTTTGTCTGACTATTCATTGAATAGAAATAGGACTGCAAATGTGATGCTATGTTAGAGAAATACAGTGACAACTTTAAACTAGGATTCCTAATTAATGCACCTGTCATGTTATCATCTGTCTATCTAAGCTTTGCTGGCTGCTAGCTTTTGAAGGTAAGCCAGCTACTAGCAAGTTAAGCTTTAACCCTCCATGTGACATACATTTAAAACAAAGAATATCTTATGTTGCTGTGGAAGGCTCATGTCTCTAGAAATCAAAGCCTGTCATACTGTGAAGATTGCCCTACCAACCAATATGAGTGAGAAAACATTACTAAGATAAACAGGTTAGCACAGATAGGCCACCCTGGCTTAGACTTTTTTCTTACTTGTATTTATAAATAAAAGTAAGATAGATTTCTCAGTGAAAATAAAATGAGTGAAATATCTGTTCAGTGATGAATTTTGACTTTTGTTAATGCTAATAATCCCTTCCTTCTGACCCTAGTTGTCCACTGTTCTATTTGTGGGTACTTCGCTATTTGGGAAAACTTTATTTAGTCATTGATTCCTCTTTGGATTGCTTGCTCAATGCCACAATGAAGTGACCATATCCTATTACAAACCTCTGTTGAATCAAACTCTTAACCATAATGTATTTTTAGGCAGTTTCCTTTGTCACCACTATGTTGGATTAAATATTCAGCATGTATAAATAGGCATCCATTCTGTAGTATTGATACATGACATTTCATGGCCAGCCCAGGCTTCTGTGGATATTAATTTTCTTCATTTAACAAACACACTTGTCTGCAAGAAATGGACCAATAATTTATAAATGGTATATTCATATGTGATCATGTGTGTGTATTAATGTTTGTGTGTGTGTATATATGAATGTGAGTGTGTGTATATAATTTTAAATGCATGTGTTTTTAATTTCCCTTATAGAGGTTTGTTGGGCCATTTTAGAGACACAACACAATGACAACAACAACAAAATCTAATTTTTAGAGAGGGCAATTTACATTTCTGCCCTGGGTGTCAGAAAGGTATGCCTCTGGCAAGGTAACCAAGCTTCTGGAGTATATCACTGACAATAAGGTACATATTAGATGTAAAGTCATAGATCTCACATTACAGAGTAGAAAGGTTAGATGAAAAGAAATACACATAATCTTTGATTATTTCCATCTTTGATTTAAAGTCCTTAAACTAACAAACTAATGACAATGGCCTCCGGTCTTGGGCGGGCAATCCAAAGCAACCCAGATGCCACAGGCTTGGGCGACCAACCCAGATGCCACAGGCTTGGGCAGGCAATCCCAAGCCCCTATCCATATGAGCATCCCTTTGACAATCCCAGTTTTCAACAGCATTGTCATCATGAAGGGCTAGTTCACTCAGTTGAATGCTTTTTCAGCATCCATGGAAATCAAAAGTAGCTGCCTGTCTTCCCTTTTAGCAACATGTTGCACTAAAAACATTTGTAGTATGCCTGGCTGGTATGAAGCTTGTCTGGTCCGGATGGACTAGTCTGGGCAGGAAATTTTGGAGCCTTGTCACAAGTATCTTAGAAAAGAGCTTCACATCAACGTTGAGCAGAGAGATTGGGTGATAATTCCCACAGTTTTCCAGGTCCTTCCTAGGTTTTGGTATTACGGTGATAGTAGCCGCCAGAGATTCCTTGTCAATCTGTTTAGGGCTTTAGTTAGCCTGTGAATAAGGATGTGTCCAAGCTTCTTGTAGTAGCCAGCTAGCAGTCCATCCGAGCCCAGTGCTTTGCCAGTTTTCCATGTCTTTAGAGCTTGCCTAACTTCTTTTTCCGAAATGAGTTTGTCTAATTCATTTTCCTCCTCCGCTGTTAATGTGTCATTGGTGAGGGTAATTCGCCGTCCTGAGAGGATAAGGAGATGTTGTAAAGATCAGCATAGAACCTCTGAAATTCCTGCAAAATTTCCTCTGGGGATTGCATTAATTTGTTCTTTACCATACGTAATTTGTCCTTTGCTTGTTGGCCCACTATCATACAAGCCAAGAGCGTGTCTCCTTTACTAGCATGGAGATAGAAGAATGCATTCTTACACCGTTGGGAGTAAAGATCTTGGTTATTTAATGTCTTTCAGTTTTTTCCGGGCATTAATCAACTCAATGATCTCTGTGATCATCAGAATCTGTGCTCGGGTTCCCTTTTTCTTATGGGTGACAAGTTGTATAAGGTGTCTCCTAATTACTCCTTTATGTGCTTCCTACTGCATCACTTCTGACATTCCATCAGTGGCATTTCATACAAGTACAGTTCTAATTGTTGGGAGACTTGATCTAGTGTGAGACTTAATGATAGTGTGAGACTTAATGATTTGTTAAGCTTCTAGTGGGCCGAAACAATGGTGATTCCATTGATATGCCCACTGAGTTGTGGTCTGTCCATGGAGAGAAAATGATGTTCGCCTTCGGAAAGTATGTGAGCTCCTCCTGTTGAATGAATACGTAATCTATGCGAAGGTAACTGCGATGTAGTGCTGAGTAGTATGTATAGCCGCAAGTCTCTCGGTTGAAGACTCACCAGCAGCCAATCTCAATTCAGTCAAGTGGAGAAGACCGCTATTGGATCCCTTGGGATGTTGGAGTCCCAACCTAGGATCAGGGCACCATCTGTAAAGAGTGATCCTCCTCTCAATGACTAGGAATCGATCGACAGGGAGAGCAGAAGAGACCTTTCACAGGTGGTTCCTCTGCTCTCCACGCATAGCAATCACAGTACACATTGTTATGGTAACTCTCCAGCTGGTACTGTTAGTGCTGGCTAGGTAATACAGGAACAGAGTGGCGTGACAACACTCTGTTCAGATGCTGTCACATTGGCAACGCAGCCATGGTGGAGGTTTGTTCTGCTTGGGGAAGTGTCCCAAAACAGGGCAAATCAACGAAAATCAGAGAAGGACCAGACATGGATGTTACAAAAGTATAACACCCATTTCAGTATGGAAATTGCAGTGGGCCAGTTAAGAATTGACAGTTTCCCTTTAAAGAACTTGCTAAAAGTGTGTCCTCTTTTTTTATTTTACAAAAAGTACAGATTTAAATAGGAATTGGCACAATTATAAATAAATACTTTTATAACTGAAATCTAGCTGTCAATCAAGTAACTAGTCCTTTTTAAATTCTTTATTTTTGCCACAGTTAAACATAAGGTCATAGCGTTTCACAATAATAGAAGGAAAACAGTTGTCATGCTGTGGGTTTTATGGTAATATGTGAACATGAGAAGGTGAAGTGGCTTATATGCAGCGTCAATCTATATAGGGGTACTTTCACATTTAAAACAGTATGGAAAACTTATAAAATAAAAAAAAAACGATAAAAAAAAACTTAAGGAACATGATAGTGAGCCTAAAATAGCTTATGTAATTTGCACTGCTTCTGTGTGCTCTAGTACCACGTGCTGTAATCTATCATAAACTGAGAAATAAACACTTTTCTAGCCTGTATTACCCCAAGGCTTTAAGGTGGGGTGGTAGAGTGTTAACCATCCTGTCTGAGGGGCATAAAGAATAGTGCGCTATCCAAAAACTAACAATAATAAGCAAGATAAACTGCATGGGTATAAATGGCTAACTCAGGGGATCCTTCAGTGAGCTAAATTTAGTGCCTCTTGTCTATTATTCAAGTTGTGACTAGGGAACAGAAGTCCGGTATGGATGATCTAGACATGAATGTAGCTGTTCCAGCTGGATAAGCAACCAGTTCTGTTATATCCAGTAAAGCTAAACGCAGGCTGCAGACAAGAGATCTGTAGCTTTTGCAAGCTACCTACGTTGAAAAAACTGCATATTTAAATGCATACAAGTTTCATTTGGTTTATATCTACTAAATAGTGATTTTCTTTTGTTTTTGTGCAGTGCAGTGTCCTTTTAATATGTCTAATGGAACTAGGTGGCTCTGTAATGCAATGAGATCCAGTCAGGCTCCAGACTACATTGTAGATCTTTAATGGCTCAGGCCACTCTCTGGACTGTACCAGCTGCCACATTCATCTTGTGCATGGCCACATTGAGAGGAAGTGATATCAGATCACTTCCACCCAGCACTCAAAAGAAGCCGAACAGAAGGAAGGGCTCCCTGGGCACAACCTGTAGCCCAATTATGCTTGAAAAGCAGTTCCTTGTGGCAAAAGGTAGATAAAAAGAAAGGTAGCTAGAAACAACTAACAATTTTAATATTTGTTTGTGTTTGTCAGTATGTGTGTGTGTCCATCAGTGTGTACATTTGCATGTGTTAGAAATGACAATTTGTTTCATTCTGAATGTGAATTCGGACGAATTTTGAGTTATGAGTCCAAAGAACTTTCCCACGTTGCGTAAAATGACACAGAGCACTCTGATTGTTTGGATTTCAAGCTAACCAATCAGAGTGCTGTGACAGGTAAATGTAGACACTTACTTGTCAGTCTCTTTATTTACCTGTCAGAGCACTCTGATTGGATGGCTTAAACCAACCAATCAGAGTGCTCTGAGCCTAATTGCAGGGCGGGGCAAGGCTTTATAAGCGATGCCCTCCGTGGGTGAAGATAGATTACTTTTTCAGCGTCGAGGGGGGGTTTTGTCTGATAATTTTTTTGCGCACAAGTTTTTTTTTTTTTTAAAGTGCAATGGTTATTATGGTTTTTTATTTGGCCTTTTTTGGGGCTGATAAAAGAAGATTTTAGAAAAAAGAAAACATCAAAGTTTTATTTCTTTTTTTTTACAGGTTCTTAGTTATTATTCCCCCCTCACTATTTTACTATTTTTAGGGTAGGGGTTTATTCATTTTTTTTGGGAAGGGATGCCTAGGGGTTTGGGGACCCTTAGTCACCTGCGGGGGGGGTAAAAATTTTATTTTGAGTCCCCACCCGCCGCTCAGGAACCACTCCCTCCTGGAGCCGAATGGGGAACTCTCTCTATCCACCCCCAGGCACTTGACAACACTCAGTCCTGGGAGCTCTAGTCCTTACAAGGACTTTCCACATTGAATCCTCCACACTGGAACAGTGATTAGTGATTAGCTCTTTCCCCTCCCAGTAACCAGATGGCACATAGTTCTGGGAGTACAAGCTAAAATGCTTTAATCTGGCCAGATGGCCTGCTTTTATACATTTTCAAACACGCCCATAACACTCCCACACAAAACTGGATAATCCCTCTCCCTGAACGTGAGAGGAGAATAGTTACAAGCAAATATCTAACATACTCATGTGCCTTAGGGATTATTACCTGATCACACAAACATATATAATATATAATATATATAATATATATAATATATATAATATATATAATAAACATAAATATAATTTAATTATTATTGAATTGAATTATCTCTCAGTACAGAAACAGGCAATTTAACAAAAAAAACAAATATACCCAAAATTCATGAAAGACCCACAAAAGTTACATCCCCTGTTATCCCCCATCTGGGTTACCAACATATCCAAAAATCACCCAGATCGGTTCAGGGGTTCGAGGCTTCCATGGAAGCCATAATTTCGACTGACTGTGCACATGGTCCTATGTCCAAAACAGTTTCATGAAATCAGTGCTAACGGTTGAGTTCGGCAGTTTACAACCGAACAAACTACCGAATGGAATCCGTAGTTCTACCCTGGAACACAGTGTCAATTGGGATTAACAAGCTCCCGGGTGGTCTCTGGTTTGTGTGCTTGTTCGGTTCCTGAACAACATAGTCCCAAATCACACAAACAGAGTAGTTTGCAGGGTATTTTGTATGGCCCATAATCCTGGGGCAGGAGGCCGGCTAGCAGGCTCCTCCAGGAGCTTGTGGCAAACGACCAGACCACAGGGCGTTTATCACATATACCCTTTCTGATTAACTTGGCAGTGATAAGTAGACATGTCCTCAAATAAAGAAGACATACCTTCACCCACTACATGCTGGGCAGGGTCTTAAGGGAGGTAATATAAGGGGGTCATTTTATCCTATAGGCTATTTTGTAATTTTTTAGTCCATCCAAATCATTTTGCATGGAAAAAATTTGTCTGAACTGTAATGCCACAATTTTGGACAAATTGATTTAAACAAACAAAATTTGTTTGCCATGCACAAGTCTACTAAGAACCTTCTGATTTGTGTAAAATGGTGCTTGCCATGGATGATGTGGGCTCCTCATGGATGTTGTGGGCTGAGAGGCACTGGATTGGACAAACGTCATCAAGGATGATGACTTCACCAAAGTGTTTGTTTAATCTTTTTGTAATTTGTAAGAGGGGCTGAATCTAAATAGATCAAGGAAAATGCTAATAATAAAAATTAAAAATATGTATTTTATGTATTTTTAACATAAGATTTTGTAAGACCACCTTTTGACTCCTGCATTAAGATTCTGTTATTCCTCTAGATGCTAGCATTTAAAATGAAGTACACTCACAAAGGGAGCCATATAATTTCTGCCAAGTTTGCAGTCAGCCAGTCATTGCTCCCATATTGATAAAATCCAAAATATTGATGTAGCATCACTTTCACATTTCATTCTGTATCTGAACTAACATAGATGATTCTAGCTTTGAATTTTATGTCTTTTATAGTTTTTCTTGGCATCCTAATTTGCACTGTAAGCATGAGCCGAAATTATGCAAACATGATGGAAAGGCCTGGGCTTAGAATAACCAGCTTCAGCTTGGTGCTTTTCCATGGTTTTAAAGCAGAATGTTGTGCTGTATAATTCGTGTTGTTTCTGTGTACCAGACCTGACTATGTCCCTGACTTTGTTTTTGTCCAGTCAGTGTTCCAGTGTACCAGAACAAGCTACGTCTTCTTTTTCTTGACCAGTGTTCATGTGTACAAGACACTGTTTTGTCCCTAACTCTGTTTTGTCTTAGTTTTGTGTTCTATTTTTTCAGAACCCTTGTTATTTTCATTACCAAGTGCTGGCCTGTATTTTTGGATAGTTTACCTCTGAAACTTTCTATTTCTCTCTACGCATTAACCTGGCCACTCTAAGTCCAGTAACATGTCTGCCTTTCCTTTCCTACTGTACTTTTGGTTAGGTTGATGACATATCTTTCTGGGGATTTTTCCACCTGAAAGTTATTATGTTAAATGTAACTATAAAAGGCAAGCCTCCTGACAGTGGGAAGTATAAGAACATAATTTCCATTGCAAATAATGTATTCCACATAAGTTCTGGTGTCATACAGGCAATGTCTCCAATTCCAAAAAGTGTGTCTCTAAAAGACCCTGAGTTTCAACAGCTGTAGATCCCAAGAATGTCCTCTTCAGTTCTCTACTCCTCACACACAGAAGGTTGATAAGATAAGATGCTTCAGGAAGCCCCTCGTTTTATTGAGGCCCATTAATTTTCATCAAATGATTACATTTCAGTATCCATTGCACAAGTTTTTGTTTTCACCAAATTGCCATTTTTCATGATTTGTTGAATAAAGCTGTCAATTAAGATTTTGTATTGTATAAATACTTTAATAAAGTCTGTGTGAAATATGAGCCATAGTAATATTATGTATAAAATGAATTTAGAGAACTCATCTATAATAGTTATATCCGGCTGTTGTTCTGTTTAAATTCAATGATATAGTTTAGGAAATGACACACAGGAAAATAAATGCTTGCGTTACTAGGATTGAATGTGTCATAAATATGATGGTTATGAGTGACACCTTAAATAAAAGTGCCACGTAGAAAATGAATACATTGCACTTTCCATGGTCTTTGTATTTAGCATTTTTATATGTACTCCACAATGTGTGCAAGAAATATTTTATATCTTATAAATGTACTAGGGGAACAGTTTCTGTTATAAAATATAATTTAAAATGCAGAGAATTGCAGGAATTATCAAACATCAAGAAGGAACAAAATCTGAAAAAAATAAGACCTTTCTAATGCTTTTTCTTGACAGGATAATTCCAGTTTGTGACCTGTGACTCAAATAATTGTCCCTCTTATAAAGGGCACTGTGAAATTTAATAAATAAAATAGCAGACAGTTGTGTGAAGGAGTTCAATAACAAGTGACAGTTGGGAATCTGGGACTAAATAAGTAGTGTGGCCACAGTGTCACCATGGGGTAGATAAAGCACATGGTTACCAGTAGTACTTATGGGGGTCCAGGCAAAAAAAACCTGCAAAACTCATTCACCCCCTTATATCTGGACCCTCCCTGGTTTATATCTTATCTATGCTTGGGTTCCCTGCACTGTGGTAGACTGGTAGCATGAGTGTGAGATGTGTGTTTCTCTGTTGCACAAACCTCTCTCTCTCACCATTGCTATGAGACAAATGTCATCGCTCTACATCAGCAGGCCCCATTTCTCATTGCAATGCTGAGAGATATATGCACCAGAGATACATACATGTCTGACTGTAGCCAGCAGACCACCAGGGAATCAACATAGAGGGCAGTCTGGATTTAGTTAATGCCATAAGATATAACAGTGAATGCCATAAGATATAACAGTAGATATTCACATGCACTCACTCTTATATTAAACAAAGAAATATTGTTCAGTGCTCTATAGATTTCTTTCCCTTATTTTTACATTGTTTTGTTCTCATTCCCTTGTTATCTTTGATTTGCCCATTGTCTCTTCATATCTGTTCTGTGTTCACCTTCTTTTTCCTTGTTGTCTGCCCTTTTGAGTAACATCGCCATCTCTTCATTGCCCAATATCTCTTAAAGTTCTCTCATATGCTCATGCATTATCATTGTCTCTTACACTTAGCCAGTGCACTCTATAACCTCTCCTGAATAAAACATCTCTTCCATGCCAACATACTTTTTTTTTTGCTATTCTCTATATTCCATGTTTTCTATCATTCTCTCTCTGCTTACCCTTAAAAACAGCAACATAAGCTTGAAGCTTGAGTGCATGACTAGCTGTAGGCCTTCAGGCACCCTGTGCAAAATGTAGGATTAACGCCTTTGCACCTTCATGTTTTATCATTATTGTTTAATACAAAAAGGAGTTTATACACTATAATTAGATTTTTATTATCATTTTAATTATATAGATGGTGTAAATATAAATGACAATAAACTTGCAAACCAGGATTTGGCTAAATATAACAACTAGTCCTTTCACCAATACATATCTATCCCTAGGCAACTATTGTTTAAGATATATAGTTCAGCAGTTTTCCTCATTAAAATATATAAATTAAACTGCTGCGCAAACTAACAGAAGGCACAGTTCCTGACTCAGTGTGTCTCCATATCCATCCCCCATCTGTTCTTCTCCATCTATATACTTTGTTTTGTCCATTCTATTTTGTGCATCTTTTTCCTTCTCCACGCTCCCTCTTGTATGTGCCTTCTATATACCTATATAACACACCAAGGCCCCTGTGTCTATAGAACCTTCTAAATCAAAGTCATAACATCAAATAACATTGATTGTAACTACTATATTAATGGTCTGATTAGCAATTATTATTTTTTTGCCTGCTGCCCCAGTTTATTTTAAATATACTACAAAAGAGATGCTGCACATACCAAATAAATATAGATTTAGTATTTATGCAAAATGACACATTTTGCATGATTATCATATCTAAATTTATTTTCTATTGTACCATAACTGAACAGAAACAAGAGCAACTTTCTATACTATATGTTACATTGAACTATGACCCCTACACATATTGTCACTAATTGTATAAGATTCTTAGTAGTTCAATTGAACAAACTCTTGTGGGTAAAAAAAAAAAAAATCAGACAAATATCCATTAAGTCCACCAAACCCCTTCAATCATGATCAATAATAAAAGTATACTTGTCGGTAAGAGTTAAAAGTCCTGTAAGAACCTAATTCACACAATACCAAAAAGAGACAGTGGAGTTCAAAAGAAGCAAGTTTAGACAAGCTGTATTACAAGACAGATCAGGTGTGCACTTGGTATCCAACCAATACATACAGACAGAATCTTCCAAAGCATGCTACAGTTCAAGACAAGATGGAGATAGAACATTAAGCTCTTTTTTTTTAGATCTACGAGTTCTTTTCAAGTTCTTTTTTAGATTATCTTAAAGTCTGTACAGAGAAATATGGAGAGGTGGATGTGTCAGAAGGAACAAGATCCAAGTAGTTCCAAACCACCACGTAGTATCTACACCACCGCTTTATAGTAGTAATTGATAATATTTCTGGTAGGGACGTCAATGATATAGAGAATTGCATTACGAATGAGTGTATGTGCATACTTTTGAAATACACTGGCATGGCAATTATGTGGCACTTTCTAAATTTTTGTAAATAACTAAAACAAAAATAATATTTTTTTTCACAGAACACAATGATCTATATTGAACAGCAAGATGGGAACACAATCCTTTATGTTCTTAACATCAAGCATCTAATGTTGTCAGTATTCCAATACCACGGAGTGAGGTGCAACCAGAAGCTTTCACTTTATTAGTGGGCTTGCAACCAAAAAGTACATTTATTCCTGTAACTAATCAATTTTCATTTAACAACTTGTTCTAAAGAATTAAGAAAAACTCAGATAGCTTTATAATTGAAAGAGGAAATATTTATGTTCAGAAATCATGTATCTTCTCTACAACTTCAATACATAACAGAGCACAAGTAAGATGCAGAAATCTCTGCCCCCAGCACTTAGAGTTACTACAGTAATTTTAAAATATCAGAAAAATATTGAACTCACTCACAGAACCAACTATATAATATGTTTCAGTAGCGTGTTTCCATTGTTGATCCTGGAATTAGTGTTGATTGGGTCAGTAGTGGAAATACAATAAGACTTACTACACTAGAGTGCCCACCACTAATGTTGGCACCCTTTATAAATATTAGCAAAGGAAGCTGTGAAAAATTGTCTTTATTGTTTAACCATTTGATCTTTTGTTAAAAAAAAAACATAAACACACTATATTCTCATAGATATTAAGCAACTGCAAATACAATACAGGTTTATAAAAAAAAGCCTTTATAAATACATATGTGGCACAATTATTAGCACCCTTTTAGTCAATACTTTGTGCTACCTCCGTTTGCCAAGATAGCAATTCTGATTCATCTCCTATAATACAGAGACCATTCCTTTATATAGAATCTCTCCAGATCCTTCAAATTTTGAGGATGACGCTGATGAGATCTCCTCTTCAGTTCATCCAACAGGTTTTCTAAGGGGTTTTAGCATAGTCAATAAAGAACCTTGATTTTGTGGTCAGTAACCCTTTTTGTGTTGATTTTGCTGGGCCATGGTTGGTTCTGCTGGAAAAAACAACCATGGCCCACTTTCTGAGAGAGCCAGCCATGTGTTCATTTAATATCTGTTGATATTTGATATCCAGGTAATCGAGTAGAAAAACAGCTCCAAAACATTAAAGACTCACCACCGTGGACTGTGGACATGTGATACATTTCCATATGGCTACCTCTGTGTGCACCAAACCCACCTTTGGTGTTTATTGGAGTAAAGCTCTATTTTGGTTTCATCTGACCATAGAACCTTATCCAATTTGACGTTCTTTTAAATTGAAGATGCTTGAGTTTGATTTTGGATGAGAGTATAGGCTTTTTTCTTAAATCCCTTCTAAACAAACTGTAGTAATATAGGTGATGTCGGATTGTAGTTTTAAAGACTTTCTTACCCCAAGACGCAACTAACTTCTGCAGTTCACCAGCTGTGAGCCTTGGAGATTTGTTTTGGCCACTCAAACCATCCATCTTCATAGTGCATTCAGACAATAAAGGCTCAGATCTTCTTCCAGTTTGATTCATAACATTTCCAGTTGACTGGGACTTCTTAATTATGCATTAATAGCATATGCTATTTTCTTATAGCCACTTCCCACTTTGTGAAGCTCAACAATCTTTTGCTGCACATCACCGTATATTCCATGGTCTTACACATTGTAATGAATGACTAAGAATGACTAGGGAAATTTGGGTGTGTGTTACCGCATATTTATACCACTGTGAAACAGGAAATCATGGTTGAACAATTATCTGGGGGCTTCTATTTGATTTTCTCCCTCTTCTCACTACCTCTGCTATTTTTCTATTTATGGTATGTATTATTTGTTGGGTTGCTTTTTCTGGGTATCTATATGATTTTTTTTATCTGGAATAGCATTATTGCCTTTTTTTGCTGTTTATTATGTATATATGTAATTATGATACATTTTGTATATTTTCTGTATTGTCATTGTGGCATTATTGCTAAGGTCTTTTTTTGTTTGCATTTTGGGATACCTGTTATATCGGACACAATGAATAAAGTGCTTTTTATCTTTATTGTTGTGCTCCTCATTCAGTTTTACCTGAAAAATTATCTGTTCCTAGTCACCCAAGTTATATATTTATATAAATGTATACATAAATGTTGAAAAAGGCTTGTACTCAAGGTCTTTTTTTCTTTTAAAAGGTTCCTTTATTTCATTCCTTTAAAATACGATCGACGTTTCAGCCAACGTCCGTGGCTTTCATCAGGATCATTACAGCTCAAAACATATAAATGTATGCGTGTATATTTATGCGTGTAAATTTATGCATGTATATTTGAAGTATAATATATGCTTTAAATATATATTTCCCATATGAATTCATAGGTGTGCCAATAATTGTGCCACACATATATTTCATAAAGATGTATTTTTGTTTTAAACCTGTGTTGTGTTTGCAATTATTTAAAATCCATGAGAGCAGAGTTCTTTTGTGGGTTTTTTTTTAACAAATGATCAGCAGATTATAAAATAAATACACATTTTTACAGCCTTCTTTGCTCAAATTCTCCAAGGAAGCTGATATTAGTAAAGGACACTGTATATCAATCAATAATATTTCATGTAGTCTGAATGCAGATACAATTTGTTGCCCACACCACTGAGCTGCTTGTTCCAAAAATTGAGTAAGATTAGAAATATAGCCGTAAAATGTACCAACCACATAGCTGATAAAGAAATACTTCAAATTTATTGGCTTAGTCTGTGCTGCAGTACAAGAAGTATAAATCTATTGATGTGTTTCACTATAGAGCAAGAATTATAAATACTCCTTTTGTGCACGATTGACATAAATATATCAAACAATATATAAAGCTAGGTACAATAATATTAAAATTGTGTTTTTTGCTTGTTTAAATATAGTGAAATCTGTGATTTTATTTATGTATTAACTTATTTGTTTCATTACATAGAATACAAACAATCTGTGTTAAAGTGCACTTGGGTTTTTAATAGATTTAATTAAAAAAAAGAAACATATTCAAATATGATATTTTTAAAATGTTTAAAGTCATGTTACTAACGTCTGTATAAACAACAATTTGGCATACATACAGTTACATTTTAGAAAGAAAATCTATTTTTTTAACATCCTACCTGCCAAAAAAAAATCAGTTTGCCTTAAGCCAAAGAACTTCTATCAATTTTGAAGAGCAAGACAGCAGTTCAAATAGTCATTGTATTTGACCTCTGAGGATCACTCACCTCCTTGACACATTCGATGTATTTCAGTTGGGTTTTGTGGTTTTGCAACAGAGGTTTCCTTTTCATTGTGTTATCCAATCTTTGTAACACGAGAACCTGTCACTACAGAAAGCTTACACTCAAATGGGATTTGTGTGATTTTGAGTAATTGTCTTTATAATGGAAATACAATGTAGAATCCACAGATAAGAAAAGTCCAATATACTAAATATAAAATAAATACAAATTTGATTGCACGATTCTAAAGTAACAATGTAATAAACATAGATAATAAACAAAACAGCAAACAAAAATGTATCAAGACCTTCAGAATTGTGCACTAGAGATCCATGTAGCATCACATTGCTTCCTTTTCAGGCTTGAGAATTAACCCATGCAGCTGTTCTGGTTTCTTTTGTTCAAATTATTGTATTGTTTTTGTTTTCCAATTGCAGAGAAATATAGATTATTTAATATAAATGTTTAACACAATAGACATGAAAAAAAATTAAACATAAAAAAAACTTAATAAAATGAAGAGGGGTTCTAGAGCTCTAGAAATTCTCTAAAACCAGCAGGCTATGTCATAGGTGTATAATACATAATATATGAATATTTATATAAATATGTGAATGCTTGTCATTTAGTATAGCTTGGAGGAAAGATGAGACAGGGGGGATATGATAGAAACATTTAAATACATAAAGGGAATCAACACAATAAAGGAGGAAACCATATTTAAAAGAAGAAAAACCACCACAACAAGAGGACATTATCTTAAATTAGAGGGGCAAAGGTTTAAAAATAATGTCAGGAAGTATTACTTTACTGAGAGGGTAGTGGATGCATGGAATAGCCTTCCAGCTGAAGTGGTAGAGGTTAACACAGTAAAGGAGTTTAAGCATTCGTGGGATATGCATAAGGCTATCCTAGCTATAAGATAAGGCCAGGGACTAATGAAAGTATTTAGAAAATTGGGCAGACTAGATGGGCCGAATGGTTCTTATCTGCCGTCACATTCTATGTTTCTATGTTTCTATGTCTATGTCTATAAGTATGCATTTGCCCTTTGCATACAAATACATATATATGCATTTCTATGCATAGAGCAACATTTGTGCTAGGGCAAGCTGTTAGAAGCCTCATGGTTACCATTTTACTATTTTTGGCTGGTAGAAGTAAAGCTGACAAGGTTCTGGTAACTCAGGGACCAGAGTTGCCGCTAGCACCATTCAGCTATGAGGAACCAATAGAGAGTGAAGAGGAACATAAATAGGGAATTGAGGTGCATGGTTGAATGAGAAAAATGGTGACAATGGGAGGTGAATATGACAAAAGTAAAATGTCATATCTTTACATACTGGTGAAGAAGCTAAGGCATGCAATTCATCCAAGGCTTTAAAGACTGTTAAGAGTTTGGGGACATGCATTGGAAAACTCATGTCTGAGTACCTCCATCTCCTCTGTGCAAATGTGTCCTGTGGTAAGGTCCCTAGCTCCAGTGGCTGATATCAGTTATTAGAATGATTTATGACATTTCTCCAAGTGGGAATGCCTGGAAGAGGTTCTTTTTGTGTTGCCATCACATTTGGGTATGATGAACAAAATCTTGAATTTGGATTGATGGAGGTTGCCTCATCTGAATTGGAACAGGAAATTATCTTTTGTAGTCCTCCTTATTTTCTGTTGGGCCCATGTTGACAACCCTATGGTGCAGGACATGGATTCCAACATGCTCACATTGACAGAGTCACATTGACAGATCTCTTTTTTGTTTTTTTCAAATAAGATATGGCCCTCTGTCATTTAATAGGTGAACACACTCTTGAGATGTGTCAAATATGGCTCCCAAGTAGATCACTGTATGTGTTGGAGAAAGGTGGTTCTTGGCTAAATTTATCTTCAAGCCATTTTGTAGAAGAAACTGGATAGTGTAGATTTGTTGTTTGCTAGGATGATGATGTTGTCTAGATAATGTCAACACATCTCTTCCTCACACGACAACAATTGGTATCAGGAGGGTTGCCTCATAATAATAATGAGTAGGAGGACTTATTGACCCTTCAAGCCTCTAACACCCCTTTAAACCCCCATCCATGGCCTGTTGGTGGAGGATCTAATAATAATAAGTGGGGGGACCTATTATCCTGCAAGTCCCCATTAATGGATGGGGGTTATGAATAAATTAAACAGGGGAACCTATTGGTTAATTTGGTTACTATTAAACATCACCCATTGGTGGTGGATTGGGGCTCTAGTTCATATATTGGGTTTGGTCATGATAATTTACATCCTCCCAAAATCGCCATCATGTTCCCCTGAATGGCCAGAGGCCTAATAATAGTGAGGAGGCATAATTAATCTAATACCTGTAAAAAGATCATGCTTTCCACTAAATGGTCAAACAAACAGACCTTATATAATTTTGACCATAACCATTACCAGCTGGGGTGTAACTGATGCCTATGTTTATAAAATATGTGTGGCAGGTACTTCATCTATGTAATTCAAACATGAAGAAGGAGAAAAAGGGAGTGCAACTCAAACAAATTCTATTAAATTACCAATATCAATCAATGCAAAACAAATTTATTTCAGTGTAGAAAAAAAAAAATATTTGTAAAGTATTTTAATAAAAGATAGTGTCATTGCTTTCTTTCTTGCTAGCCATCTAAAACAGTACACATGAGCTGTGTAAGAGCCTTCACTTTCTTTTGCAAATTGTCCTTGAATCTCTGACTAACAACAGTGCCATCTATACTAACCTAAGCCTGTGTTCTATTACTACTACAGCTTGCAAATGTTTACATCTTAAATTATGTCACCATACCCACCTCAATTGTAGATTTATCTATTCTCCCATCTTTATATCTGTCTAGAACATGTTCTATGCCAGATCCATCACCTCCAACGACAGCTTTGAACATGCCATCACTTACATCAGAACCTTGCAGCAGTGACCACTCACTGACTGTAAATAAATATTTAATAGAATATGACAAACTGTGTTAATTATTGCTTCTAGAACTGATGAGTGCCAAAGTGCAGTGTTGGTTTCATCAGCTATTTGAATGCATATGGGGGGTGGGGCTTCAATTTTTCTAGCAGGTGCTGATTAGTGATCTGATAAGTTGTATTGACAACTGGTGGGTTGAATTGGGTTGATTTGGCTTCTTTTAGGAATGTTTAGATGAATGCCTTTTGTGAATTAATCATATTTGTATGTCGTTCTATTTTTGTATTTTCTGATATCAATTGAAGATTATACTAGCATAGTGTACCAATAATCTTAATTTTAATAATGACAGGAGGCGAGTATTTTGCATTAACTTTCTTTACTAACTCCATAGCAGCAAAGAAAAATTGTGTGAAATAAAGAACCAATCAGACCACAGTCATAGTGTATATAAGTGAAAGCATATCCAGAGTACTTCCTCTTGACAAACGTGACATCACAAGTCCATAACCAAACGGATAACGTTGTACAAAAAGCTAACTTTAAAATTGAAAACGATAATGGAAACTAATTCCTCCCATAGGCGCAGACGACTGGTTAAGCTGAAAGAAAAGAGACTAGTTTCAGTGATACGGAACCGACTGTATGAATATCTAACAGTGAGCTTACGTAAGCAGATGTTAGTAACACTAAAGTTATCTAATGATATCCAATGTTATCATAACTAGAACTATTCATACATGCAAGGATGAAAATTCCATAACCGATAATGTCTCATACACGTCACATAGACATATAAAGTACTAGACATCCCAAGTGTCCTATGACCCTATAACTTAACTTGTACCAGGGTTGGGAAGAACAACAAAAGGAGGGAAAATACTCTCCTCCTGTCATTATTAAAATTAAGATTGTTAGTACACTACGCTAGTATAATCTTCAATTTTACCACATGACAGGAGACTTCATATTTTGCAATTTTAACATTGAGGAAGAAGACAAAACGCGGCATTAGATGACAGACGGAAGTAGAATGTCCATAATTCACGTGACCAGTCCGCCGCTTGTAAGATATCCGAAAGTAATGCACCCACCGCAAAAGCCGATGATGCCGTTGCTCCGCGAGCACAAGGAGCCATTTAATCAATCTGGACAGGGTGGTGACTGAAGCTGGACTGTGAGGCCTGACATATGACACCAGCAGTTGTCGGGATGATGTTGGGCGCAACGTCTCCGTCGCCTTCACATATGCCTGCAATGCCGAAATCACGCATAGTCGAGGGTCCGAGGAGAAGAACGGGTAGTAGCCCAATGACGAATCCGATTTAGTTAGTCGTGAAATACAGAATGTGACTCCCTACAGAGCAACCGTAAAAGTGTCCACGTCGAAAGTGCGCACATCCAAGACTCATCGGAATGAGACGAGACACAGTAGGAAGGTAAATTTGGCAGTCAGTTGTTGTAAGGGTAGAAGCTCGTCAGATGGCCACACTCTCAAGAACTGAAGCACTACGTCCACATCCCATAGATGTTGATATTTTGGAGCTGTACCATGTCTGAGTTTGATGCCACATAGTAATTGAAAGATCAGGGGGTCTTGACCAACCGCCCTCCCTTGAACCGGTACATGGGCTGCCGATATAGTGGTCCTGATGACATTGATGGTGCGGTATGACTTACCTTCCTCGAAAAGTGAAGAGAGGAATTCATGATTGCAGAAATAGATGCTGTAAAGGGATCAAGGTCCCGTTCCACACACCAACGGGTCCAAGATCGCCAGGCAGATAGGTAACTTTTCCATTTTCCTGGGGCCCAAGAATCCCACAGCAGATCTCTAGCTGTGGACGATAAGTTGTTGGTACACCATGTACCCCTGAAAGAGTCCAGGCCATTAAGGACAGGTGTCCGTCCAGTAGCATAGGATGTGGGTTCCCCACTGTGTCCATGAGTAGTGGTGGGTCATCTAGGAGGAGAATTGGATACTTGCAAGATATGTCTAGGAGGTCTGAGAACCACGGTTGGCTCGGCCATAACTGTGTCAGAAGGAGAATCGTCACTTTTCATCTCCATTGTTGGTGGAGTACTCTCGCAATCATTGTGAATGGGGGAAAAGCGTAAGCCCCTTGTCTGGGCCAGTGTTGGGTGAAGGCGTCTACTGCCGTGCATTCCGGGTCCGGGAGCCAGCTGTAAAACACTGGTAGTTGATGTTTGTTGCGTGAGGCAAACAGGTTCAGTAGGAGTGGTCCTCTCCGGTCGTTCAGGCATGCAAATATCTGAGGGTTTAATTGCCATTCGCTGGCGTCTTTCCAGTGTCAGGAGTACCAGTCCGCCATAAGGTTTGACTCCCCAGGTAAATGTTCGGCTCTGATCGTGATGTTGCGCAAGAGGCAATAATCGAAAATGTCTTTTGTTAATTCTGTCAGTGTCTTGGAGCGAGTACCTCCCAGATGATTGATGTAACATACGGCAGAGATGCTGTCCATCTGAAGGAGAATACATCAATTGGATTGCACTTTTGCCAAGCTGCGGATGGTGAAGGATCTGGCCAATAATTCCAGGCATCGTGAGTTCCTGGGTTGTCCATGCTCCTCCCTTGGATGCGCCCGATCGGTAGCACCCCATCCCCACTGGCTGGCGTCTGACTCCAGTATGAAGCATGCAATTGAGCCACCATGCGAGTTCTTGATGAACTTCGTCTGTCAGTGGAACTGGCTGGTTGTATGTGGGGTTTCGTCTGAGGAAGCGGTCTTCAGCCATTGCTTGACACGGTAATGCAGAGGGCCTGGAAATATGGCTTGAGGAGGACAGCAGACCAACGATCCAGTCGAGTTGCCTGAGCGGGATGGAGTAGAGCTTGAGGACCATGAGGATCTCCTTCTGAATGGCCGTTACTTTGGAAGACAGAAGGTGGAGTGTGAAGTATCGGGAGTCTACTTCGAAGCCCAGGATTAGAATTGTCTGGACTGGAGTCAGTGCAGACTTGACCCTGTTGACAATGAATCCCAGAGATTCCAACAAGTGTACTGTATATCCAGTATGTTGTGATAATGGGTTGCTCGCCCTGCAGAAAAGGAGGATGTCATCCAAGTATATAATGCACCACTGGCTTCAGCATCTTTACGAATCACCATGGTTCAGTGCTTAGCCAGAAAGGGAGGCAAGTGAACTGCCACGGGATGTCGTGCCAAGGAAAGGGTGACTGTCTTTGTGAATTGGGATCAACAGATATGCGTCTTTGACGTCTAGACGCATAAACCATTCCCCTATTTGTAGAAGGTCTTGGAGGAGGTAGATTTCCTCCATCTTGAAGTCACGGTATGTAACGTGTACGTTTAGATCCCTTAAATTGATCACCAGTCGGCAGTTGCCGGTTTACTTGCGAACGAGAAACATGTTGCTGAAGAAGCCCCCTCGTCCGAGCGCGGGTTGGATTGCACCCTTCATGCGCAATTCGTGGAGTTCCAATTCTAGGAGATGAGCGTCTGTGGCGGAGAGGCACAGGGGGCGGGACCCGCCAGTTTGGGGTGAATGCGGAAGAGTGCTGCACGGCGCCGCTCAGTTGAGAGGGTTGCATTGGTATTGCCCATAAAACAAAATCCTCTTTGGGTTCATTCACTAATGTTGTGCACCCATTCGCGCAACATATCCGCAGTGAAAGAGTCTGCCTGGGTGTATGCATTATCCGCCAGGTACATTACAGGGCCAGTGGCCCCAACACGTCCAAAAGCTTATCTGTGCTCCCCTGAAGCTTTGTTTGACCCCTTTGCGAGGGTCACAACCTCCACGTGCTATAAATGCCAGCATGAGCTGGTTGAACTCAGGTGTGAAAGCCACCTTATCCGGTAGCGACGACCTGGGGCATTCAGCCCTCATCTGCTTGCGGACATGTTTGTCCAGGGGCTTCCATAAGCAAAAGTGCATAAACTTAAGGAGGTGTTCTGGTGTAGCCCACTCCCCAGAGCGGGGATGTCTGATGTTCCGTCGTCTCTGCATCCGCCTTACTCTGGGGCTCACCCAGAAAGGTCTTCCTAACGCAGGTGTTGGAGCCCCAATCACCTTCGTCGGAGTCTGAGACCTCTGCCAAGATGGAGAAGGTGTGAGGCATATATCTTTCTCCTCGTCCAAGGAATTATCCTGGATTGGCGTGGGGGCCATAGGCGCTGGGCGCTTCTTGCACTTGACTAGCGCCTTACCCTTGCCAGGGCCTTTCCTGGGGCCCTTGCTCTTCCAATGGCATTTCACCGGGTGTGCCCTCTATCTGGAGGAATCAGACTCATCTGAGTATTCCCTGCCTTTGGAGCATTTAGGAGCCGGCTTGATAGGATCAGAGGCCGTCGGTAACACTTTGGCCACAGCCTTCTCCAGGGATGCGGCCACCACCGCATTAATCATTGCCTGGTGGTCCATGGCATTCTACGTATCTTCCATGTTATGTCTATATGTATATATATATATACTATTATTTTAATAACAGGCACAGGTAGGTGAGGTAAAGGGACTGATTGGGAGGGACGTGAAACAGACTGTAGGCTGTAACTTACACACAGCCTAATGGTGTGCGGCAATTAAGCAGGCTCACTGGGGCTCACCCAGGAAACCAGAATTGCAAATATAGATTTCTTTCAGCAGCACTCTGGGTAGTACCCAAATGAGGGCTCACCCCTTGTCAGAATACTAGTGGCAGTCCCACTCCCCAGGAGCATTACACCAACCTGACCAGGTCCCTGACAGTATGCACAGCACAGCTGGACTGCAAAACTTGAAAACACTGAAAGCCTCTTCGTGATGGGAGTAAAATCCATGACCAACAACACCAACGAGATGGCCGCCGCAGGTCTCGCAAGAACTGGGGCTAAAATGGTGTAAAAAGATAGCGAAAGGCGTTCGTGGGAAAACGTGCTAATGTAAAAGGGAATGTTATTAGACGCGAACTAAAAATTCTGTGAACGGTCCATTCACGTAAATCTACTGAACACTGTATTCGAACGGACAGCCGCAAGCAGCCAGTTTGTGCGCAAGCCACTGAACGCTATGCACAGGATTAGGCGCGAACAGAAAAAAACCTGTGAACGGCCTAAATGCATGAATCAACAGAGTTCCCTGTCCGAATGCACTGTCCAAGTCAATGTTAACAGTGCGAGAAAAGTATGAAAGGGTGAACTTAGCCACCAGCAAGGTGGGGGGGAATAGGCCACCTCAGCGAAGAGAGGACCTGGTGATTGAGGGGTCAGAACCCCAATCAGAGAAATAAACAGTCCCACTAGAGAGGTGGAAATAAAGGATAGCCCCCCTGTCATCCCCACAGGAAAGGAAAATAGTAATCACATACAATAAGTACAGAGGCATAGAATAAGTACTCTGACCTGACTTGTGATGGAGCAGCAAAGAAAAAGGAAGTGCTCTGGGTATGCTTTCACTTATATACACTATGACTGTGTTCTGATTGGTTCTTTATTTCACCTGTTTTTTCTTTGCTGCTATGGAGTTAGTAAATAAAGTTAATGCAAAATAAGCCTCCTGTCATGTGGTAAAATTAATCTGCTTTCCCTATATATTACTGTTCCTTTAGTGCAGCATTGATTAATCATTTTGCACATGTAGCAATAGTAATAAATATGGCAAATAACAGTGTGTCTAGGTTTACGTCTGTTTGGTACACAGATTGTTCTTTATACGGGATATTTGGCCTCTAAGCTATACTGCTTTATTGCAACAAAACACAGAGGTACTAAGTGATGAAATGTTCTCATAATTATTATACCACTTTTCCCCTTAACATAACAATTAATCATGACAATGTAACACAGACAACACGTTCGTTTTTTTTTTTAATAGATCTAGAGCGAACTCAAAGCAAGTATCTTAAATGTTGTGATTTTCCTTTTTCAGTACATTATGCCTAAAAGTGCATGTACTGTTTAATACACTGCACTAGCAGTTTGAGGTAAGAATGACTGTTGCATAGTCAGCAGCTGATTCACAAATAAAATGGCAAATTAAACTTTACGGTGCATTTTTGCTGAGCCCTCTCGGACAGGAAATCTGGACTATGTATTTATAGCCAAGATACTCGTACATAAATAAGAAGGAAGAGTTAGCAAGGAAATAATCCATCAGCATTCTGGCTGTGGTCATGTTTTATGCTGGTCTATTTCTGAGACTGCTTGAAAGTATATTGATCGGTTAAACAGTAACTTAAAAAGGAGATGTGTATTACAGACATTTACAATGCCTAATTTTGTCATATCCCATCATTGAAAAAAGTCTACAGCATTACATAGGTAACTTGTAAAAAAGCAAAATCTAAATAATCTAAACGTATGCTTCAAACAAGGACAGATGGCAGGCTATATTGATGATATGGCTATCTCTTTTCCAGGATGGCCAGAAGTTAAATCCTCAGAAGCTGCAGAACTAAAATGCTTCTCCAGTTTAAAGGATGGTAGTGCATCATGGACATTTTACAAGTACTTTGGATCTACGTTTTGGTCTTCCATAATTTAATCTTGTTGTATTTTGCATTGCTTGTAAATGATTGAATAATGTGAAACTGAACATCAGGTAATCAGAATTTGTTATCCTTGCCTTCAGGACACTGGCAGCTAGAGTCTTGAAAGAATATTGCAATTTTTTTTCAATTAATTTTTATTTATTTTTTTAAAACATTTTAAGGGCAAAAAAAAGTTTCAATATATCCAGATCCACAAATCTGCTGTATCAACGGACTGTGTTTTTTTTCTTCTAATTTTAAAGTGATACTTCAAGAACCAAACCACTTACAAAAAGAGTTACAACTTAACTGCGGTCTGCCAGGCACCTGATCCCACCTTCCTTGAAGTCAAAAGCTACTGCAATTAGCTTCCATGTTCCACTGAGCATGAAATGGCTTAGCCCAGTGCAGACGTTTCTGTTTTCACAGAAGGTGGCAGGAACCTGGGAAGACTCTGCAGACCCTGTGTTGTCAAATCATTATTACATCATATGACTACTTAACCTGGGTGGGCACCAGTGCAGTCTTAGCACCATAACCACTATAACAGACTACTGTTTTTAATGTATGTGGAGGTTTCCTTTAAATAAGCCCCCAACATCACTATATGATATACATTATTCTCTCATTATTACATAGTTGACATGTAATATATATATATATATATATATATATATGTATTGTTTTGTCACATCAAAATGCTTCTAGTCAGAGATTGCCCCTATGTGAATGTGCAGATAAGTACTACCTGAAATGGATGGGACATGTTGCTACTCAAACCAATTCAGATCACATTTATAACCTCGCTCATGTCTTTTATTCCCATTCTTTCTACTCTCTCTTCCATTAAATGCATAAGCACAGTGGGTATACATTGACAGAATGTTACCTACCCCTATTTCAAGCATACCATGGCACTGATGAGTTGAAATTTAGCCCTGCAGTTTTGCATTGTACCTCTCTCACAGCCTTCCAAGATCCTCAGTGCTATTAGAAAGCAGCAGCCTTTAAACAGTGATGCACATCTGTTGTCTGCAGCAATCAAGAATTGCATCAAACAGTAGGCCAGCAAAGAAAATGCTGTAGAAATTGTAGAAATCTGCTCACCGAACATTAAACATAACACAATGCAGACACTGTGATGGAAGTACTTCAAATGCTGCATTATGCAGTCAAAATACTTTTTAACAGATGTAGAAGGGAGAAAAAGCAATAGTAATTTCCTTTCTAGTCACAGATACATATTAAAAGAAATGATATGAATCCCAAGAAGCTGACATATATAATTGATATTATTACTAATAATTTTATTGTGGTTATGCATAAACAAAGTAGAACTTTTTTTTAATATATCTTCTTTTAGCACATTTCTATTCACCCTTGTACAGTAATTTGTCTGCACTAAATTGTTTCCCTGAACATCCTTATTTTCTGGTGCTGTTTTCATCTTTAAAAGAACACAATATGCCTGTATTCCTGACACTATGATATGGAAACTGAGATTTAGGTGGCCACCTGCACCCCCTTCTTCCCGACCGATATTGATGATCTCAGCCAATCCAATGTTTTTCCCATAGGAAAGCATTAGGAGGCTATTGTGCCGGTGCAGCAAGATGCCATGCTGCACCAATTAATGCATCTCTATGAGGAGTGTTTAGATCCTCTATGCAGAGACTCTATAAGGAGATGCTGAATATAGGTGCTGCACATTATGCAGCACTGACCCTGGAAGCAACTCTTGCAACCATAGTGGCCACTAGAGGTATCCCTAGGTTGTAATGTAAATACTGCTTTTTCTCTGAAAAGGCAGTGTTTTCATTGACAAGCCTGTAGGGTCAGGCTATAAATACCAGAACAACTATGTTAAGCTGTAGCTGTTTCGGATGACTATGGTGTCCCTTTAAGGTCTCAAAACACTGCACTTTTTGCCCCAATAGATATGATTTGTGACATAATTTCATTGCTATTTGATAAATATAATTGTAACTTGAAGACAGATAATGACTTGAGCCGCTCTATGAAACAGCACTCTAGTCCATGAATCAAATTGATACAAAATCCCTGAATGATCTCATATTATTATACAATATTTAATTTATAAATATCACCCCTTCTGTTTAAATCTCAATCTATAGTGTATTAACTGTGTTCCAGCTACATTATCTCCTAACTTGCAGCATTAAATCTGCATACACTGCATTAAAACCTACATCTATATCAATAGGACCACACAGTGCTTTTTTTAATTAACAACAGATCATTTTTGTAAGTGAAGTTTTGTTTTTTTTGAGAATAAAATAAGGAAAATGTACAATTGACAGAATTACATATTCAGAGAGACATGTGGGTAGAAGTATAAACAGTAATAGTAAGGGCATAAAGAGTAAAGTAATGGCAAAAACAGACTAGCTAGTACCACCACAAATAAAATGGTTTTAGAACTACAGTAGCATACCATAAAATAAAATGAACAATACAAGATATGTGGGAATACAAATTGAAATGGAGATGGATGGAAAGTTGGGGGGGTGGCAGGGAAACGGGGCAAGGTAGAGAAATTGTAAAAATGAATGCAAAAGAATAAGAAGTGAAACCCATCACAGAAATACTCAATCAGGTACAACACCATCCATAAGTTGAAGAAAATCAGAAGAACCAGTATACAGAATTCAGGGGTACCAGATTGACAAGAATGCCTTGTTAGATATTGGAGTCAATGTAGGGAACTCTTCATTTGCTCATTCATAATGAATATGCCCCCAAAAAATGAATTTCTAGATTCCATCATTTATATTCATAACTTCCTATAAAAAGTCCAAAGTGAGCAGATATTTATAAGGGAAATGGAAACTTGCTTGACTATTAAAGCTGTAGATGTAATTCTACCAGATTGTATTTTTCAATACTTGTGAGACCTAAAACGTAAGTACCGATTTATGTAAAGACCATCACTAAAGCTCAAGTCCTTGACAGATTTAACTAGAGTCTGATGAGAAAGCAATTCTTTCATTCAATCAATTAAATAAGTAAAAGTAAAGCTTGCATGAAATTGGGTTACACTGTGTGAAATTATTTGCGGCACATACTCAGTTTATTATTAGGCAAAGGCAGAAAATGATGGTGCTAATGAACACAAGAAGGTGCCCCGCTTGACTCTAGTACATCTGGAGGTTGACAGCTGGTTATTATACACACCTAATTTACCAGAACAGTAAATAAAGCAATAGAGAGATCACATCACCTACAGCCTGTGGCTTAGCAAGTTTACCATTTGACACTGGAAACAAAGGAAGAATAAATGAGTAAATCATACTGTATGTTTTGAAGTATTATGAGTCTCTGTGGTGCAGTATGTACAAAAGTAAATGTGTTCAGTGTAATTACATTTTCTGATATTGTAACCTCATTTAAAAATGTATTATAAAAAAATAAAAAAAAAGAAGGAGCTTTTGCAATTCAAGGGTCAGAACACAGAAAACGTGGATATTCAGCCTATTCTTTAAAATATATTCAAGGTGTACTGCAAACGTTGATAGACAGACAGTAACTTTATAGATTAGACTTGTAAATTCGGTTTCAAGCAAATTGTAATTGCCTCCAAATTTTGGTCGATTGACGCAACTCTGAAATGGCACATTATTATTATTTAAAAAGTACCAACAAATTCTGCATGCGGTAACATAGGTGGACTAACAAACAAGTGGTTGCAACAAGACAAGTTGGATGTAAAGGAGCAGAAAACGCTGAGAGCTTACATTCTAAGCGGAAGTGGGTAAAAGAGTTAAGGGTGAGATCTATTTCATATATGAGCAAAGTAGGTTACTAGAAGAGTTTACAATGAAGTATGCCAAGTAGATATACGAGAGGAAGCAGGGTAGGTTAGTGGGTGTAATGGCACCCGCAGGCATAAAAGGGGTTAAAAGCCATTTAGGAGATATTCCCTTCCAGATATACAGGCAGCTAGTGTAGACACCTATCCACTGAACCGGAGAAGCATACGAATGCTCTCAAACATACAAATTCTGCAAACAGCCAAACAGGAAAAACCATACGAAAGGTTTATACTCCTAGCAGTTGAACTGGAACAGCATACAATAAATCCCCCCCCCAAGAACGGGACAAGGCTCCGTGTTGAGGGTCAAACAGGAACAGACAGAGCTGTGGGTTTATTGTTCTTATATACACATTCTTACACATTAGTACCACCCACACGGTTTTGTAAAACAACCAATAAACATGTAGAATACACTCAGACACTCCCACACAAAATCCTCCCCTCTGCCTGTGATACAATTACCTTACACAATGAGTTAATGTAATTATCACAGGCAGAGAAATACAGTTTTCCCACATTATTCATAACTTTAAAAGTATGCATCACATTCACATATATTCAGAATCAGCATACTCTAAATACAAACATAAGTCAAAATCATCCAAATTGGTCCAGTGGGTCAAAAGATAGATCAAAGTCCTTTGTGACCAAATGAAGCATGGCTTTTCTGCCCAAAACCAGTTCCACAGAGTCTTCTATCCTGGAGATAATTGGGAAGTAATCCAACTATCTCCAAGGACAGAGGCAAAACTCCACTGAACACATGGTAGCAAAAGACAATAAAATACATACAAATATATAACTGTGCAGCTATTGCAAAACAGGTACATTCAACATATCCCCAGATAGCTTAGAGTGCACATTATTACTGAATGGCACTCAGATCACATACATACAGTTCAATTGCCATGGAGCCAAAGTCTTACACAGTCTTTCGTTATACGAATGGGTTCCATGGCATAGCTATCTGGGGTATCACCGCTCAAACAGGGCAAGCACCAAAACCTGTTACACAGTCCATTAAACATTAGAAGTCACCTTGAACCTTGCATTGTCTTGTCCATTGGGGCTCCTTACCATATGGTTTGGGGACAAGGAGAAATACAGACAGTCCAAAATTGATAAGAAAGACCATGGCAAGGGGAAATTCCTGATGGAGAAAATTCCTCACCATCATAAACCAAGTTTAGTTTTCAATTTATAAACAGAAGCAAGTAAGTAAGGCATCACTGCTGTATTGTAAAGATAATTTGGAATAAAGAAAAAAAAAAGTAAAAGAACATGTTTAGATACAGTTCTAGCTCCCATAAGGCAGGGTGTTGATTACGTTTACCATTTAGAGATAAACCTCATAAATTATAGTCACATTTTAAATTCCATAAATGCAATGCAATGCATTATAGGGGTACATTTATCTTCTTAATGTGTTAGTAGATAGTACAGCAACTTCAATTCCTCTGTCACAGTTTAAAAGGTAATGTACTGTGCAAAATCATTAATTTATACCAGCTGCTCTTACTTGCTGAGGAAGAATCTGTAATGTTACTTATATCTTGTAGAACTATCATTAAGGTATTTTTGTATTATTTATTTATCATCGATTCATTCATGTATTTCTTTAGCTGTATCCACACTTTTCATAGAAATGTTTTAAAGTAATTGTTGGGAACTTGCAAATAAATTATCAACCCCTTCTGGACAAGGAGTTAGGCAATGCTGTGCTATCATGATGACCTTGGTAAGTTTGTCATGAAGTGGCCAATTTGTTGCAAGAGCAAATTATATTTACAAAATACAAAGAATACTCATCGACAAGGTTACCCTTTGGGGTTTGTATAGCTTAAGAGATGTTTTATGCGATAGAATATATTGCTAGAAAATATATGGTATCAGACTGCATATGGTTTTGACAGACTATTGCCTCTGAGACATGCCACAGGCACTGGATATTCAAATCTTCAAACCTTCACTGAAAAATCTTAATAAATTCAGAGAAAGTTTGTCTATTTTATTTCTTTCTATTTTTAATAGATTTGTGCAAACCAAAATTCGGTTTGACATCTTTTCATCAGAAAATAAAATGTAATTTATATAGTTGTCCATGTGGCAGTCCGGCTCCTCTGAATATTGTCTATGCAAAATATTTGGAAAAAGATCCAGATGAACTAAAAGGTGTGAAATTGACCAGTCAGTGTACTGCAAAATATAATTATGCATATATTGTCCAAGCACATTTTCACTCCAGTTGGTTCATGGATCAAATGAGATTAAGTAATTAAGAGGGAAGAAGAGTAGAAGCGGTAAAAAATGTACTATCATATATAAATATGTAAGCATGTAAATATAGATTATTTTTTTAATATTCCTCCTTAATCTGAAAATAAAATGAACATTTTGTGGCTGTCCCCATCCATCAATAATGTTTTTGATACGAATGGAACTCTAAATTATGGAATAAACGCACATCCTCATACATTGAAGCATCATAGGGACATATCATGTAGAAACAAATTGAACAGAGTTATGGAATTTGGATGACCTGTTGATTTCCCCAAAATTCTGATGGATCCCAGTTTGTTAGAAACTGAATGCATATGTTTATTTTTTATTATGTGCTTCCCAGGGGTATTATTTGCTTTGTATTGAATACCAATGCAAAATTAAATTTAGTCCACAAACCATATTTATTTCTCCCTTTGCCCTAACTCCGGTCTTCACCATACAGTAAATAAATATCCCTGTTAGGGCTTCGTTATTATTCTAGATCATCCCTACTTCATTGGAGTTAACAAGGTTTATTTGTAGAAAATCAAAATCTCTGCATACATAGCTGTACATTCTATTTTCATGTTTATATATTTTTATTATGATCCGTCTGTCTTACTGTCTCTGTATGTATCTTTCTGATAGTCTCATGTGTGTCTTTAATTTCTCTCTATGATATAGTCACATCCAAAAAAAATAAAAAAATTAAAGCACACTGTTACCCTTCTGAAAAGTGAGTATTTCATAAAGATAGAATCTTTACGAAATACTCTTTATGACTGTGTTGGAATTTCACTAAAGAGATATACAGAGACATATTGGGGGCTACTTTGTTTCTGTATTTCTCCTGACTTTCTTTGATACAAGGCGGAGCCACAGAGTCAATCCCTCAAGCCAACAGTGACCGCTGCAAGGAATTGGCTGTGTCTATGGAGGATCCTGCGGTGGTCTTGTGGGATTCCCTATAAACCTCAATGCAGTACTCTTGCTCATGCGAGTAACGTTGGTGCTGAAGAAGACCCTGCCGGATTAAGATGGCGGGGAAAGGGTGTGACAGGTTCAGGTAAGTGAACGCACCTTTACTTACACCCCCAACCAATTGACCACAAGCAGGTTTGTCACTGTTGAATTCAGTAAAGTCTCCAAGCAGTGCCGCTTAATTATTCAAAAGGTTTCAGTTCATGACAGAATAATGCTCTCTGTAAGAAAACCACATTTCACCACATACTTAATAATTTTTAGGAAAAAAACCCATAAATATTCAATTTTCAAAATGTGCTCAGAATGAAAAGCTTAACATAAAATGAATGCTGTTAACATTTATAATTCTCTAATATAACTCTATGAAAACTGCCACATCTCATAATTACCTTATTTATCAGCAGATTATTAAAAGGCTTACATGGAAATGGTGCCAAAGAAGGTAGTTGAGAGAAAGCAAGAAATAATGTCACTGAACAAGGATTAGAAAAAACTAGACAGAGTCTACCAATGGGTTTTAAAGCAAAATATAAACCATATAAATTTGCCACATTTTAAACTTACCATATTTATCCAGACCATTTATAAAAACAAAAGTGAATAGGTGACAGAGAGGGCAAGAGAGAGCATCACTGAACAGGAATTAACAAACTAGACAGAGTCTACTAATGGGTGATAATACCATACACATATGTCTAACAGAGATAGGGTAGACTGTTCATAAGTTTGGGATCCAGATTTGGCACCAGAAAATGCTGATTTATTTGCACATCTATGACAGGTTAATATTTTGTCAAATAGACCTTAATAGGCTTACATACTTTTGAGAGAGGCATGTTAATGCATTGCAAAAAAAAACAGAGAATGAGAACTCTGAGAACGGACAAAAACTTTATATATGATCAGAACCAAAATGCGGTCAAGTTATCTATGCATTAGAGATGCAGCAACCCTGAATGATTGTTTTGGCCTTCTTTGGACCTTGTCAGTGAGGTGTAGCTGATAATGAATATGGGGTCCACGTCTGGATTACTCTTTAAACTTGGGGAAAAGATCATTAAATGCATTGCAACAAAAGAGAGAATATGATAACTTAATATCTATCCATCCAATATTTTTTTTGAATATTTTGTCATTTGTAATATCTCCAGAATGTAATAAATTGGTTGATCGAGGCCAACTTCAGAGATCCCTTTAAAAAGTCAGTTATTTTTTCAGCTCAGCTATTTAGCCTCAGATGTACAATTCCGTGGTGATTTAGTGATCAACCTGATAGTATTCATTTGTATCCTTGCTTGCCTGAATCCATGAGTGAATTAAATGCTTCCATGATATATCATTATACCCTCATGTGCCTCTTGTTTATTAGAATCTATGAGTAATGAAAGTGACACTCCAAGCACCATTATCACTACAGCTTACTGCTTGAAGGCTGTGGGTTATATTCAACAGAATACCATTTAGCACTTTCACGGTCAACCAATTTAAAAAATAATAACTTTGGGTTTTGGAGTCTTGGAAACTAATGATAATATTACCCCATCACTACTAAGATCTTTGCATAGCATGTACATATATGTAGGTTAAAACAAAATGTTTATTATCTTAGAAATATTTACAAAACTGCTTTTTTTCCATTTCATTATTTACTACAATGTTGTGTTGCATGCATTATGTTGTAATATTTTCAGAAGAAATAACTTTTGTGTCACATATAATGAGTGTTGTGCATAATATATAAATAGGCATGTGCAATAAATAAGTCCTGAAAATAAAGAACTTTACAGTGAGCAGTAAAGCAGTAAATATTTAAAATATAGTTAGATACATGTATCAAATTACCTTTTTAAACACATGTCAGGAACATATGATGCTAAACATTATGTTGCATGATATTAATATATACAGAAGACATTGTTAATCTATTTATATATCAAATATTTTTATATATCAAATTTATTTATATTGTTACAAATTCAACAGAACTGTAGAATATCTCATAACATTCCCTGTCTATGTTTGTCTTAAAATTGTACCATCTAACATAGTCATAGATAAATGAACATGCAATGAAGCAACTGATAAACAGTGTATAATGTCGCTTTACGTCTTTAAAACATACAGTAGAAGCTTATTAAACAGTAGTCCTAAAGAACAAGAGTTTTTAATAAACTTCAGATTTAACTTATCCAGCAGTTATTAATAGATAGCTACTTAAAATTAGTGATGTCCCGAATGGTTCGCCAGCGAATAGTTCCCGGCGAACATAGCGAAAATTACTTAGTATTAGTAAATTGTGCCCCAACTCGCAATACCGCGAGTAGGGGCATGTCTATTGGCCCTGCTCACTGTTTTAAAAAAAAAGGGTCCCCCCCGGTGGGGGCCCTAAATACTAATAGGGGGGGACCTATTGTCCTCCCCCCGGCCCCCACCCCTGAGCGGTGGGTGGGGGCCCTAAAAATACCAATAAGGGGGGACCTATTGTCCCCCCCAGCCCCCACCCCTGAGCGGGGGGTGGGGGCCCTAAAATGAACAATAAGGGGGGGACCTATTGTCCCCCCCGGCCCCCACCCCTGAGCGGTGGGTGGGAGCCCTAAAATGAACAATTAGGGGGGGACCTATTGTCCCCCCCCGGCACCCACCCCTGAGCGGTGGGTGGGGGCCCTAAAATGAACAATAAGGGGGGGACCTATTGTCCCCCCTGCCCCCACCCCTGCGCGGCGGGTGGGGGCCATATTGATAATGAGGGGGGGGACCTACTGCCCCCCCCGGCCCCCACCCCTGCGCGCGGGTGGGGGCCATATTGATAATGAGGGGGACCTACTGCCCCCCCGGCCCCCACCCCTGCGCGGCGGGTGGGGGCCAAATTGATAATGAGGGGGGGACCTACTGCCCCCCCGGCCCCCACCCCTGGGCTGCGGGTGGGGGCCCTAAGTAAATTCCCCCCCCAAGGTAACTAGGGGTCCCCAAGCCAAATAAAAAGTCCGTACCTACCCCCCTCACCCTAAAAAATAGTGAGGGGGGAATAAAATAACTAACCTGTAAAATAAAAGTAAACTTACCATTCAACGTCTTCTTTTTTCTCAAATCTTCATTTTCCAGCCCCAAAAAAGGCCAAATAAAAAACCATCATAACCGTCGAATTGAAAATAAAATAAAAATCCCGAGCGCAAAAAAAAAACCGACGAAAAAGAAAAAACCCGAGCGCAAAAAAATTATCCATCTTCACCCATGGAGGGCTCCGCGCAGACAGAGCTCTACAGGGCGAGGGAAGGCTTATAAAGCCTTGCCACGCCCTGCAATTAGGCTAAGAACACTCTGATTGGTGGGTTTAAGCCAATCAGAGTGCTCTTTGTCATTTTACACAGCGTGGGAAAATTCAAAGAACTTTCCCACGCTGTGTAAAATGACACAGAGCACTGTGATTGGATGGCTTGAAATCCATCCAATCACAGTGCTCTGTGTCATTTTACACAGCGTGGGAAAGTTCTTTTGAATTTTCCCATGCTGTGTAAAATGACACAGAGCACTGTGATTGGATGGATTTCAAACCATCCAATCACAGTGCTCTGTGTCATTTTACACAGCGTGGGGAAAGTTCTTTTGAATTTACCCACGCTGTGTAAAATGACTCATAACACTCTGATTGGTTATCCACCAATCAGAGTGTTATGAGTCATTTTACACAGCGTGGGAAAATTCAAAAGAACTTTCCCACGCTGTGTAAAATGACACAGAGCACTCTGATTGGGTGGCTTTCAAGCCACCCAATCAGAGTGTTATGAGTCATTTTACACAGCGTGGGAAAATTCAAAAGAACTTTCCCGCGCTGTGTAAAATGACACAGAGCACTGTGATTGGATGGCTTGAAATCCATCCAATCACAGTGCTCTGTGTCATTTTACACAGCGTGGGAAAATTTTACTTTCCCACGCTGTGTAAAATGACAAAAACACTCTGATTGGCAAACCCGCAATCAAATGTTCTGTAGCGAAAGTAGCTGAACTTTACTCGCTTCCCGCCTACGAGCTCAATGCGCTGAACTCGACGAAATGGCTCTATTTTCTTTTTAAATCAGCCCAGCTCAGCTATTACAACCTGTCATTATAAATGATTTCTTACTTACAGAATACAAAATTTGAGAAAAACGTTAATGTAGTTACACAGGTGGCTATTTATTCCCCTCACTATTTTAGAAATTAATAAGAACTTTTGTGAAGTGAAGCAACTAGGGGCTTGGGGACCCCTAGTCACCTGGGGTGGGGAATTTACTTAGGGCCCCCACCCGCAGCCCAGGGGTGGGGGCCGGGGGGGGAGGACAGTAGGTCCCCCCCCTCAGTATCTTTGTGGCCCCCACCCGCCGCCCAGGGGTGGGGGCCGGGGGGGGAAGAAAGTAGGTCCCCCATTAGTCTTTATGGCCCCCATCCGCCGCCCAGGTGTGGGGGCTGGGGGGGGAGGACAGTAGGTCCCCCCCCTCAGTATCTTTGTGGCCCCCACCCGCCGCCCAGGGGTGGGGGCCGGGGGGGGGTTGAGGACAGTAGGTCCCCTCCTCATTATCTTTATGGCCCCCACCCGCCGCCCAGGGGTGGGGGCCGGGGGGGGAGGACAGTAGGTCCCCCATTAGTCTTTATGGCCCCCATCCGCCGCCCAGGTGTGGGGGCCGGGGGGGAGGACAGTAGGTCCCCCCGCCTCTTTATCTTTATGGCCCCCACCCGCCATCCAGGGGTGGGGGCCGGAGGGGGGTGGACAGTAGGTCCCCCCCCTCATTATCAATATGGCCCCCACGGACCGCGCAAGGGTTGGGGGCCAGGGGGGCAGTAGGTCCCCCCTTATTATCAATATGGCCCCCACCTGCCATGCAGGGGTGGAGGCCGGGGGGGGCAGTAGGTCATTATCAGTATGGCCCACCCGCCACGCAGGGGTGGGGGCGGGGGGACAATAGGTCCCCCCCTTATTTTTAATTTTTGGGCCCCCACCCACCGCTCAGGGGTGGGGGCCGGGGGGGACAATAGGTCCCTTATTTTTCATTTTATGGCCCCCACCCACCGCTCAGGGGTGGGGGCCAGGGGGGACAATAGGTCCCACCCTTATTGTTATTAGGGCCCCAACCCACCGCTCAGGGGTGGGGGCCGGGGGGGGACAATAGGTCCCCCCCTTATTGTTATTAGGGCCGCGGGGGGGGACAATAGGTCCCCCCTTATTGTTATTAGGGCCCCCACCCACCGCTCAGGGGTGGGGGCCGGGGGGGGGACAGTAGGTCCCCCCCTCATTATCTTTATGGCCCCCACCCGCCGCCCAGGGGTGGGGGCCGGGGGGGAGGAGAGTAGGTCTCCTCCCCCCCCTTCAACCAGTAAGTGGGTTTTAAAATTCGCCTGCCCATTGAAGTCTATGACGGTTCGCCTGGTTCGTCAGGTTCGCGAACATTTGCGGAAGTTCGCGTTCGCCGTTCGCGAACCGAAAAATTCACGTTCGCGACATCACTACTTAAAATAATAATTAATTGTTAACTGGACCAACCTCCTACTACATGTTTGAAAATAATATAATAACAATAAGGTCAAATAGCAAACCAAATATGTTAGGTTGAGAGTTGCAGTGTTGGAACCAGAGATATGGTTCTTGTTAATTTCTTGAAATGTTGTGACTTTAGATGAAAAGTACGTAGCAGATGTTAAAAAAGTTGGATATCATCAAATACTATTAGGTGAAAAAGGTTTAGTTTCAAGTATACTGTAGTAATCCAAAAAATTGTAAATTCAGCACAAAAAAAATATCATTGAACATGTACAATAAATTACACTTAGGAATGCAGTGTAGTAAAAATGGGTAAAACTACCAGGAGACTAACTGATGATATAACAAATTATATTTAAATGCTTAATGAGGCTTAAAATAAAACAAATTAAATTACGTCTGAACATAAGCTGAATGTACTGAGTCAAAATGAATATGCGGCTAAATGTACAAAACCAAAGTGACTATTTAGCATGGCCAAATGTAGGCTGAAAGTAGTGAACCACTGTGACTACGTTACGTGGTCGAATGTACTAAACTAAAGTGAAAATGTAGCATACCTGAACTTAGGCCAAACGTACTGATCCAACTTGAAAGTGTAGCGTGTCCAACCACAGGCTGAATGTACTCAACTAAGTAACATTAGTGACAATGTAATGTGGCTAACCAAAAGCCTAATGTACTGACTTGTGGACAAGTAGCATGGTTGAATGTAGGTCGAATGTACCATACCAATATCGAATGTACTGAGCCAAAACAAACATGTAGCACAGCTGAACATAGACTAAATGTAATAATATAAAGTGACTATGTACTGCAGTCAAACGTAGGTCAAATGTACTAAACCAATATATATATATATTTTAATTTGCTATCCTTTAAAAAAGTGTTACGTATAGGCTACCAGTTCCTACCCACTTCTTGAGTAAAGATTGGTTCCAACTCCTGTAGTTTACTTTTATGAATTGTGGCAAGTATAATTGGCCATATATTTTTTTTTTCTGATTTTGTACTTGAGATTCAGATACTTGTACTTTTTTGTACTTGAGATACCCAGCATTTTGGCACAAAATTGTTTATTTGCCTGATAAATGAAGAGTGTTGAATGTAAATGAAAGTTCTAGGCCAGCTAAATTAAACTGGAAAATAAAATATTTTCTAGTTACTTAAACTATGTAATTGTCTACCTGTATCCTCACCATTTGTATATGATCTGTTAGTCTCGACCTATCTCTTGGGCGAATCCCTTATTTAATTGCCAGAAATTACAAACCCAATAAGAAGGATATGTTTGATGATTTGATTATTATCTGCCATGACATTAAGAGGTAGATAGAGATATGCAGATGCACAGACAATTGACCAGCACCTAAAACGTCTCCCCTTTGACTGTAGCCAAACCTCAACTGTACTGACAAAATGTATAATGTGCACCAAATGTCACTTGAAACAATTTATTTTTGCATCTCCCTTTAAATTTACAAATAATAAGCTTGGTTGGCAAAAGATAATAATTTATGTCACCAACACTACATTGATTCTAAAGTTCTATTCTAACAGCTGTGACAGTTAAAATGCGCACATCTTGAAAATCTACTAATTTCTGCTTTAGAAACTAATTTGTGCGGAATACTTTAGCATAATCCCTTTATGTATGCAGCTGTCTTCCAAATGGAATTGAGAGTTTACATCAATTGTTGTTTATAACTTCCTCAATCTGCATACCAAATAATATGGATAATGTTTTTATATGTAAAAATTCAGCTGAATATTATTATTTTTTATGTGCTACTCTAAGCAAGTCTATACCTTTAAAGAACACCAAGTGCAATGCCTAGTGTAATATGCTTATTATGATAAAAAAAAAAAAAAAAAAACAATTCCACAGGAATTGAGTCAGTTTTAATAAATGCCTTGTTGTTGCGGTCAACCTGAATTTATAATAAAATAATTCTTAAGAGTTACTGTAAAGATGGATAGCCTAGAGAAGAACCTTCCAGAATTACAAAGAACTATAATAGGCTTTAATAGTTATAGTGCATGGAGTACCCTGATGACTTTTTCCCTTCCAATCAGTTAGTCAAACCACTTGGTAATGGTTTGACATCTTACCTGGGGTCTGCTGGACACCACTCTCTGTTTCTCCTGTTCAATATGGAGAGCTGGAAGCTTGTGCTAAAAGCTCCACTTAGCTCTTCTCAGCTAAGATAAAACAAAAATTAGCGTGCATTGTAACTTTAAATATCTTTCATGAGTATCCAAACTCTCATATAAAAGTGCACTATGCCTTTAAGGTTAAAAAAAAGGATAGTGCAAAAACACTGTGCACTATTGTTACAATAAACTGTATAAAACAAAATTGCAAAACTGTGTACACACACTTCATTGTCAAGTGCATACTAATATATGATAAAGTGCTAAGTGTCAACACCCAATACAAAAGTGTATCAAACATATAGTGCAAAGATAACTTTCAAGGGCATAGAATTTACTTACAACAATTGTTCCATTCCTAAAATATATGCAAGGGGAAAAAAAGGAACAATGTAGTGTAATACTGTAAATACCAATAATAACCGAAACATAAATATATGCACACTCACAAACAGGAAGAAGGTGAAGACTGCTCAGGCTATAGATGCTCCAAACAGATTACTTGGAGAAGTATTTCATAAGAAATCCAACAGGCAGCAGTTTCTTCCAATAATCTATATTTATTAAAACAGGGAGGGATTTAACATAACCCTCCCTCGAAATTAAGTCCCCCACAGATGCGGTGCTCTGAGCACTATTATAGTCTGTTTTAATATGTTTGAGCAATTTAAAAAAAAGTAATTTGTTTAGCGCTTTTATAGCCTGAGGAGTCTTCACCTGCTCCCTGTTTGTGAGTGTGCATATATTTATGTATAGGTTATTTGCACTTTTATTTGATGCACTTTATTGTAACAATAGTGCCGTGTTTTTTGCACTACTTCTTTTTCACCTTAAAAGCAAAATACACTTTTATATGAGAGTGGGAAACCTCATTTAAGGTATTTAGAGTTACAGCACACCTTAATTTTTGTTTTTGTGTTATTGCAGTGTATTCATGAGTTATTGCACGTAGACAGGTGCCGCTATAATTCTTAAATTTTAATTAGTTTAAAATAAATAAGCAACAATATCAACCGGAATGTTTGGTATTCTTCTTAGCCAAACACTACAGGCAGAGAACTTCTAGCTGCAGAGAGGCACAGATAATTAATGGATAATACACATGCTTAGTAGTGATGTCCCGAACGGTTCGCCGAACGGTTCGCCGCGGACGGCGAACATATGCGGTAAACTTTGACCCTGTACCTCACAGTCAGCAGACACATTCCAGCCAATCAGCAGCAGACCCTCCCTCCCAGACCCTCCCACCTCCTGGACAGCTCACTAAGAATGCAGCTTCACAATGAATGTAAAATGGATGCTGTCCAGGAGGTGGAAGGGTCTGGGAGGGAGGGTCTGCTGCTGATTGGCTGCAATGTGTCTGCTGACTGTGAGGTACAGGGTCAAAGTTTACCGCATATGTTCGCCGTCCGTGGCGAACCGTTCGGCGAACTGTTCGGGACATCACTAATGCTTAGTAATTTAACACTGTTATTTGATATAAGCAAAATGTTTAATGGTTGCCCACCCAATTTTTTTTTTTAGTTAACTCCTTAAGGACTGCAGACGTATGAGGTATGTCTGACAAAAAATGGTCCTGACAAAAAAGAGCGGTCACATGGCCACAATAGGTGTCCACAGTGCTGCCAGCAGGGGGACTGCCTGAACTGACAGGCAGTCCCCTTACTGGTGAAAAAGTAAAAACAAAAAACAAAAAAATTATAGATTTTTTACATTTAAAATAAAGGGACACTATAGTCACCTGAACAACTTTAGCTTAATGAAGCCGTTTTGATGTATAGAACATGCCCCTGCAGCCTCACTGCTCAATCCTCTGCCATTTAGGAGTTATGAACCCTAGTCACACCTCCCTGCATGTGACTTGCACAGCCTTCCATAAACACTTCCTGTAAACAGAGCCCTATTTAGGCTTTCGTTATTGCAAGTTCTGTTTAATTAAGATTTTCTTATCCCCTGCTATGTTAATAGCTTGCTAAACCCTGCAAGAGCCTCCTGTATGTGATTAAAGTTCAATTTAGAGATTGAGATACAATTATTTAAGGTAAATTACATCTGTTTGAAAGTGAAACCAGTTTTTTGTTCATGCAGGCTGTGTCAATCATAGCCAGGGGAGGTGTGGCTAGGGCTGCATAAACAGAAACAAAGTGATTTAACTCCTAAATGACAGTGAATTGGGCAGTGAAATTGAAGGGGAATGATCTATACACTAAAACTGCTTTATTTAGCTAAAGTAATTTAGGTGACAATAGTGTTCCTTTAATGAATTAACAAATATATATATAACATCATACTAGGTGTATTTTTTTATAAATATATACATATACCGTGTTTCCCCGAAAATAAACCCTACCCCGAAAATAAGCCCTAGTCGGATTTTCGGGGTGGGCTGCAATATAAGCCCTACCCCGAAAATAAGACCTAGGCATTGTACCTTTGCGGCGAGACTTCCTTCTTCTGCTGTAGGAGGAGCGTCGCGCAACGTGATGACGACATTTTGCAGCGCCGTCAGTCTGCCTTCACGGATCTTCAGCGGAAGGATCCATTTCTGGGCGGTGAGGCTCCCAGTGGTCGGACTCCGCAAGGAATCTTTTAAATGTGAGTACCGCTAGATATTTTATGTCTGGGATTAATTGAATTAATTAAAGGGGGTGGGGGGTGAATTAATTAAAGGGTGGGCTGGATTAATTAGAGGGGGTGAATTAATTAAAGGGTGGGCTGGATTAATTAGAGGGGGTGAATTAATTAAAGGGGTGGGCTGGATTAATTAGAGGGGGTGAATTAATTAAAGGGGGGTGAATTAATTAAAGGGTGGACTGGATTAATTAGAGGGGGTGAATTAATTAAAGGGGTGGTGAATTAATTAAAGGGTGGGCTGGATTAATTAGAGGGGGTGAATTAATTAAAGGGGTGGTGAATTAATTAAAGGGTGGGCTGGATTAATTAGATGGAGGTGAATTAATTAAAGGGGTGGTGAATTAATTAAAGGGTGGGCTGGATTAATTAGAGGGGGTGAATTAATTAAAGGGGTGGTGAATTAATTAAAGGGTGGACTGGATTAATTAGAGGGGGGTGAATTAATTAAAGGGGTGGTGAATTAATTAAAGGGTGGGCTGGATTAATTAGAGGGGGTGGATTAATTAGAGGGGGGTGGATTTATTAAAGGGGGGGTGGATTAATTAAAGGGGGGGTTCAATGTACATACCGGTACCGTAAATAAATAAGCCCTACCCTGAAAATAAGCCCTAGTGTGTTTTTTGTGACTAAAATTAATATAAGACCCGGTCTTATTTTCGGAGAAACACGGTAGTAATATAAAAATACACTTAGAGTAAAATTACACACGTATGTATATAATAACTATACATATATATATATTATAAAAAATAAATAATTGAAGATAAATAAACTGTAAAAAAAATAAAAAAATATATATAAAATGATAAATTATACATTTTATTCCAACTGTATTTTGATATTTATATATATTATATATTACCTGGACTTACCTGGAAAGGTGATCCGCGGTGATCACGGTTAGGGGGGACTGCTGGAAACCCCTTGCAGAAGCTCCGAGCACCCCGGCCCTCCAGAGCCACAAAAGGAATCTAGGAGCTGCCAGCAGGGGGACTGTCTGAGCTGTCAGACAGTCTTCCAGGCTGCTAAAAAGTAAAAAAAAAATAATAATAAATAAAATAAATATATTATACATATACAGGTGGTCCTCATTTAGCAACCTACCTGATTTACGATGGCTCACTTTTACGACCAGGCATAAGTGCGAGCCGTCGTGGGGATTCCCTGCTCTGGTGCACATGTCTATGTTCGGGGAAAATTCCCTGAACATAGACGATCACACGAGAGCAGGGAATCTTTCAAATCTATGCTCAGGGAAATTTCCCCGAACATAGATTAGAAGGATTCCCTGCTCTGGTGAGTTCATCTATGTCTGCCCCTCCATTGTCTTAGCGGAATAACCTATAATAACCTTGTTAGCCCAGGTGTAATAGTTAATGGATCGGGCCAATGCATGTTAATCAGGGGAAGCTGGAGGGTATCTCCTTGTAAGTATGAAGTTCACTGACCATCTGGAGACTAACAGGCCAGTGGGTATCTGCCAGTTGGATGCCCAAGAAAATGTGGAGTACACACTACTGGTGTGCTTTTCATGAAATGTCCACCATTAGGATAAAGTTGTCCATGCAGCATACAATATCTCACAGAGGGCATTCAGAGGGTCATACATCCTCCAGGTACTCTAAGCTTTAATAAACTCAATAGGTGTCTAAGTTCTTGCCTAGTATGTCCAGGCAAGCTAGAACTTTTGAGAACTGTCTCAATGTGATGCATGTCCCTTCAATTGCATAACTTTTGCTAAATTAAACATAGGGGGTACTGCTGTACTCTGGAGATGTGGGGATGAGTACAGTTTAAGGAATTATATCACAATGATACACATATGATTTCACAAATATGCAGAATAGAAATTTATACCACAATCTTTGAATGAAAATAGTAAAAAAAAATGGCACCTTTTACAATTATATTTTGGAACCCAAAGTACGGCAGGGACTGAGGAAGAAACACAACAAAAAAACACAAGGAAGCTCAGATAAAATCAAGATCAGCCAATGTAAGGGTTAATATTCCTGGCAGCAAAAGTTCATACACATTTTAGGCGATTTGGGTCAATACCAAATATAACAATTTATAGGGAACAAAGGCCAAGTATTTGGAGCTGACAGAACAACCAAGCAAAGTAAGATGGTGGTTTAAATAGTGCTCCCTTGATTCTCCACTATATTTTGTAGCTTATTCCTATTGTTTGGTGTAGGCAATTCCCTAGAAAATGCATGCCAACAGGTGATGGTCTACTCCGAGGGAATGTCTGGAGCTTCACACAGGGAGGAGTGGGCTGGCACCTGTTGGCTGCACCTCTGACCTTCCAAGATGCTACTGGAAGGCCCTTGTGACCAGAACATGGCTTGTCCTACTGACCATAGTTCTACATTATAAGAGAGAAGAGGAAGTGAGACAGTAAATGTGTAAGTATATGGCACCAGGGGAGTGCACTGTGACAGCACCTCAATAAGGCTCAAATATATAATTTTCGCATGGTGTCACAATTAGCAAATGATGTGCATTCATGGAGTAATTTAAATGTGTGAGATACTAAAATGCCACAAAATGCACCATAGTCCAATCTTCACTTTGCTATTAAAAAATGCAGTGGGCAGGCTATTAATTCAGCCAGTAGCAGAACTACTGCAGTCGCAAGGGTTGCAGCTGCGACTGGGCCTGTCACTGGGCCCTCTGAGATGACATCAGAGCTGGGAGGAAGTAAATGCCCCGGTCACTCTTCCCAGCTTACACTGGGAGCCGCACTGGAGGAGGAGGGAAAGGAGGGAGTCAGAGTGGGAACTCTGACTCCCATTGGGCTGAGCCACTGGACCCCAGGGAAAGTTACCTTCCTGCACCTAAAAGGTAGGAAACAGGAGGCTGACTAAACCATTTTGTATGTGTGTGTGTTTGTATGTATGTGTGGGTGTTTGTGTGTCTGTATGAATGTGTGTCTGCATGTGTGTATGTATGTGTGTCTGTATGTGTTTGTGTCTGTATGTGTATCTGTATCTGTCTGTGTGTCTATATGAGTGTCTGTCTTTCTGTGTGTCTGTATGTTTGTGTGTGTATATATGTCTGTGTGTCTGTATTTATGTGTCTCTGTGTGTGTGTTTGTATGTATGTGTCTGTATTTATTTGTGTATGTGTGTTTGTATGTGTGTATGTGTGTTTGTATGTATGTATGTATGTATGTATGTGTATGTCTGTCTGTGTGTGTGTCTGTATGTATGTGTCTGTGTGTGTGTATGTGTGTGTGTTTGTAAGTATGTCAGTATGTATGTGTGTGTATGTTTGTGTGTGTTTGTATGTATGTGTGCCTGTATGTGTGTGTGTATGTGTGTGTGTTTGTGTGTATGTCTCTATAAATGTTTGTGTGTCTTTGTGTGTGTCTGCATGTGTATCTGTTTGTCTGCATGTGTGTGGGGGGGGAACGTATGGGAGGGGGGGGGTAGACATATTGGGGTGGCGGGGGGTAAACATATGGGGGTGGCGTGGGCAGATGTATGTAGGGGGGAGCCCAGGGCAACTTTCACAGCGGGGCCCCATGGTTTATAGTTACACCTCAGAATTCAGTTCTGTAATTTCACAAAGACTTGACAAGAATATTTGAAGGAGACGATTCTGTACTCCGTAGATATAACTGAGCACAATTTTGTGCTTTTCATTACAGTAGCACACATCAAGTTTACAAAACTTCTAAATTGCATTGTCCATGTAAAAAATGCAAACAAAATAATTATTATATCATAAACTATGAAAGAAATTAGTGAAAAAATTGCTTCCCAATAAGGCTAATAATATACCATATGACATACCCTGTAGTGCCTACCTTTTCAAATGGTATGCATCAACTGTCAAACTGCTACAATGCTTCAAAATTAGAAGAGAAAAAAGGAGGAAACCGTACATGAGTTATATACTTACATGAGTTATATATACATACACTTGATGTCTCTTAGTGGTTGCGGATAATTTATCCTCAAAAAGAAAACAGAAAAAATATATACAATAGTGTGATATGTTTAACAATATTAGAAAAAGTGATAAATAGAACGGAGGTATTTTACACTCACATTTGGTAGAGCTACTATGTTTCTTAACAAGGCTGGGAATCCTTGTATTGGTTACTGCTGCCTATCTAATTGTTTATCTTTGGAGTGAGCACCACATCTCTTCTTTTCCTCTTTCAAAATTAGACATGGGTCCATCAAGTCCATCTTAAAATTACAACTGTAAAAACTGTTGAGTCTCTCTCTTATATGTCACTGTGACTTCACAAGATAGTATCAAAGACATTCAAAGGGGTATTGTTTTACTGAGCATAATTTGGAGGGTTCAATCACAGTGTCACATATCAGATTTGCAAAATTTACAAAAAAGCCAAAATATATTGTGTCACTAAATAGAAAACAAGCAAACAAAAGCTGTGTCATTAAGGCATTAAAGAGAGGATTAAAAGTCAAACTATCCCAAACAAGAAGGTGATAGTTAATCATTAAGTACATTCCAAGCAACCTTAAATGCCCCCAACTATGTTTTAAAATATCACTGCTAAACAACATTCCTCATACACCAACCACTACATTTGCCAAAAAAAATGAAATAAAACTTTCCAAGGTTTGCCCTGCCACATTACACTATCTGTATTCATATCATGACTTTTTGTTCTAAAGTTACTCAATCTTAACACTTATCGGGATATAGACACATGCATATATAACTGATAAAGCTGCCAGTGTTTCAACAAGCTCAAAAAAGACCAAATAGTGATAGAAAACATTTTTAAAGATTTGTCCAACTTTCTCTTGCCAAAACTATTATTCTAATTTTTAAACACCAACATTTGTATAATGCTTTGTGTTTCCAATTCAATTAAAATGGCATTAACTGCATTTATATCTTGTAACGATTTGGCTTTTTATTATGCAATAAATCAATCTCCTGCTTTGTTGTTGTTGATCTTGTCAGATTCCTTTCTGTTGCATCTCATTACTCATCTATAGAATTATTATCATAATCTTCTCATTGGCATTCATTTAATTTATTTTGATGCTTCTTGATACTACTAGTTTTATTCATTTTGTTTGTTTTTTTTTTACACATTTCAGTATAAGCTTGTGGATTAACTACACATTTGTATTTTAATAAAGTAGATTGCTGACAAATTTTAATTAAAGGCAAAATTAAAGAGATTACCCTATAATTTTTTGTGACTTAATACCTACTATATATGAATTGTTTAATTTACAGTGTAGGCATGTTTCTTAGGTATTAAGGAATTCTACATCTTGGTAAACAGTTTTCTATTATAATTAATTTACACATATTTTTCTTTCACTTATATAATTTAAATGAAATTACAGCAATCAGATATGTTTTAATTTATTAATTCTTTATTTTGGTGTGCAGAAATAGTACAGACATGCCGGTAATACCACAACAGCAGATTCTGGCAATTATGAGTAAACAATAGTGTCACCTGAAATAAGACTGCACAATTTTACAATAAACATGTTTGCAAGAAACATTGCATTTTTATACATGGATAATATTAAAAGAAAAAGAAAAAGGAGCAAAGAAAAACAACACAAAACACACATGGTAGTAATTATGCCCGCTGACAAGTTTAAGACATAGAGAAGTGTCAATATGGACACAGATTAAATGTGGTTAACATGTGTTAGTCACTGGACAATATACCATGAGAAGAAGAAATGCTCTGGTCCAGGATTGGGCTGGGATATTGTCTAGCTTGTCACACCTGAGGTTATATGAGAACATACAGAGATAACTTGCTGGCATATATAACCAAATAACTTGCTGCTTACAAAATAGACACTTTTTACCGTGGTTACCATTGAGTGCTCTGGACAGCTGGTCAAAACATTAGTAAGGATTCTGGGCGTATGACTTACAAGTGGTAGTTGAACTCAAGCTAATCTAGTGAGCCATTGGTGTTGTGCAAGCAGCTATATCAAACTTTAACTTTTGCCATGGCAACACTGAGTGGGAAACGTTATAAAAATGGCAGAAAAGGTGCTAGCAAAGTGCAATCTAGTGCAGCTAAAAACACCCAAGTGTATTGTCACTTGATATACTTATAGTAACACCATATAGAATAAAGAAAAAGGTGATAGTGCAATCTTAGATTAACTTTACCTTTTTTCAATATATATTTAACCCCTTAAGGACCAAACTTGTAGAATAAAAGGGAATCATGACATGTCACACATGTCATGTGTCCTTAAAGGGTGAAACAGGATATTTCTGTATGCATGGAAATAGAAAAAGCTGAGGTAAATCGGAAAACTTACACTTTACAGTGCCCTTTATAAATTGGCTCTGGATTGTAAAAACTTTTCATCCATACAGAGGCATGTCTGGATAGCCAGATTATGACAGCTGCTCTGGCTTGCCACAATTTTGTTCACGAGCTACAGAAATCAGGAACCAACCAATCAAGGTATATAAGTGTTTAATTTGTCAAACAAATATTAAAAACAAGCACAACACGTTTCAAACTATATAAGGTCTTCCTCAGGTGCACCTGATTGGTTTGTTCCTGATTTTTGTGGCTGGTGAACAAGATTGTGGCAATCCAGAGGAGCTGTCATAATCCAGTTATCCAGATATCCCTCTATGTGGATGAAAAGCTTTTGCAGTCCAGAGCCAACTTATAAAGGGTTCTGTAAAGTGTGCGTTTTCCAGTTTACCTCACCTTTTTATATTTTCATACATGTTTTATTTACTTGTTTTATATAGGTTTTACCTATAAATGTATCATGTTATAAGATATATTGAAAAAAAAGGTAAAGGTAATGTAAGATTGCGCTATCACCTTTTTTCTTTATTTTAACACTGGGCTTTTCTCATATTAGTTTACCTCTGACCAAGGGGAAGGGGGGTGGGAGTATGTGGGAGCTTCATCCTATAACAGATCGGAACAGCTTAATAATCTAGGTTAACACAAAGCTCAATGGCTATTTCAGGAGTAACAACAGAAACCAAAACAAAACAAAAAAAAGAGTACATTCCTGTACAAAAAAAAAGAAAAAAAAGAAAGCATGTGTAGTCAGGTTGTAGATGCCGCCACTCCTCTAGACCCTGGCACAAAAGGCTGTACGTTGGCAGGGTCCCAGGCATCAGAAATTGCTGGAGATGGCATGGTGGAGGTTGTTGCAGAGAGTCACAGTGCTGTTATGAGAGCCAGAGCCTTGGTAACAGAGCTAAGTCTATGCATAGTTCTGTTGTGTGTTACCAGTATAGATCTAGGTATCCCCCATCGGTAAGTGATGCCTGTGGACTGCAGCTGGTGTGACAGAGGGACCTGTGCCATTACAGGTTAGCTCGAGTGAGGTCTTGGTAAAAAGACAGCTGGGAGTCCTCAAACGTGTACAGTGTATCCCCCTCAGGGCTCCCAAGAGATGTCCCTTGTCTTGGGAGGTTGTGAAGCATAGGATGATGTCTCATGGGGCGGTCAAGGGAGGTTTGGTTGCACCAGGTAATCTGTAGGCCCAGTCCATAATGAATTTCATAGGCAATTTCATAGGCAATACAGAGGCCACAAGGCACCTGAGGTAATGAGGTAGTTCCTCAGCCGTGATTGTATCCGGCACGCCACGATAATTAACATGGTTGCACCTTTGGCGGTCTTTAAGTGCTGATAATTGTGAGGCAAAAACCTGGTGGTTGGAGTGTAGGGAGGGAGTCCTTTATGTTTGATACCTCCATGCGAATCTGCAAAACTACATCCTCCTCTGTGGCCTTGACCCTATCTGTGACATGTTGAACCACTGTTTTATTAACTGCTATGTCTTTAGCTAACAGCTTCTGTATGTCCTGTTTGGTAGGTTCCCAGTGGGGGGGCATCCAGGTGGGTAGCAACTGCCTGGCCCATTTCTTGGGAAGTAAGTGTCCCACTGACTTCTGGCAACTTTGAGGGGACCAGCATGTCTGCACATTCCTCCACCGCCATTTTTGACTGCGCTTGCTTTTGAAGTGTGCAGCCGATGTCCCGAGACTCTGGCACCACTCCCGGGGTAGGCTTTTGGGTTTTTTGACTCATGGCTGAAATGGAGGTTGGGGATGTCTGCATGAGTTGTGCTGCTATGTCTGTTGTATAGCATGGGAGTGATCTGCCAAGGAGTTAGTCCCAGCTAGGAAGGGCTGGTGCTTTGTAGGTCTTCAATCTTGCTCCTTTCGGAAGCTGAAATAAGGGCATTGGTTGTTGCAGAAATGATTAAAAAGTAAAGGTAATTATACAATCTGCACCTACAGCCCCCTACCATGCCAACACACACCAGGAAAAGGGAGATCCAACAATACTTGGCACAACACCTCGCCAAAAACATAACTCGAGAAGAAGCTGAACTCATGGATGCTCCCATCACAGAAGAAGAAATTAAGGCAGCAATCAAAACAACAAAGTCGGGCAAGGCCCCAGGACCCGACGGGCTCACACTTGAATACTATAAGAAATTCGGGAACATGCACATCCCAAAATTAACCAAAGCCATGAACGCAATCACAATGGGGAACAAGCTCCACGATGACACACTAGCAGCAACCATAACCATCCTTCCCAAACCGGGACCCAGAATTGTGAAGCAGCTACAGACCCATCTCCATTGTAAACATTGACATTAAATTATTTACCAAGGTCCTATCGAGACGCCTCAACTCGTTCCTCCCTAGACTGGTGCACCCTGATCAAACAGGCTTTATCCCAGGCAGGGAATCCCGCGACAGTACAATACTGGCCCTCTCCATCCAGCATCTTGCCAAACGCTTAGGAGACCGACTGCTACTCCTATCCACCAATGCAGAAAAAGTCTTCGACAGGGTGGACTGGACCTACCTGTCGGAGTTGCTCAGGGAGATGGGATTCGGCATCAATCTGCTTACCTGGATTGCCGCAATCTACAGTCGGCCGAACGCACAAGTCAGGGTAAACGGGGCGCTCACGACCGCTTTCCCAATTCGGAACGGGACAAGACAGGGGTGCCCCTTGTCCCCGCTGATTTTCGCCCTGACGCTGGAGCCTCTACTCGAAGCCATACAAAACAATGGAGACTTCAAGGGATTTCATTCCAATGGGACGACACATAAAACAGCAGCATACGCGGATGACATGTTGTTCTTTATCTCACAACCCAGAATCTACCTCCCATGCCTACTACGAGAATTTGCATCCTATGGACATATATCTGGCCTCAAATTAAATCTATCAAAATGCGAGGTCCTCAATATATTGATACCCAGTGACGAGAACGACAGCCTACGCACACAATTCCAATTCCACTGGTGCGAGTCTAGGATGAAGTATCTAGGAATCTGGCTCACCAAGGACCCACAGGACCTCTACTCATCAAATTTTATACCGCTCCTTACCAAGATACAGCGAGACTTGTGCAATTGGAACTCCAAACACATATCATGGCTAGGACGCATCGCTGTAGTGAAAATGAATATCCTTTACCGATTGCTCTATCTATTTCAAACACTACCAATGACGATACCCGTAGCGTATTTCTCCTCCCTTAGATCAGCGATCTGACATGAAACCCTGTGCCTCCCTCGACACCGGGGCGGCCTTGAAAAAATACCATCAGGCCATGGTGCTGCAACGTATACTAGAGTGGCACTCTCGCCCACCACATAAACATTGGATTCCACTAATAAGGTTGCAGCCCGGACGGAACCAGACAGAGCGTCACCGATGACACATACCCTGCACACGTGGAACAACCTGAGATGGGCCCACCACATATCCCCGACCCCAAGCCCAATTATTTCGCTCACCAATAACCGTTCAATAGGTGGAGGCCTCACCGCCAGAGCATGGGGAATTCTGGGAGAACAGGAACACTACATCCCACTTCACACCGTCCTGAACGACACTGGCCTAAAACCACTCTCCGAACTCACTGATACGCGACCTCCAACCTTCCAGCAGTCTTTCCGATATACCCAACTGAGACATTTCTACCAATCATTTCGCAATAAAGCGGCCTTACACAGGGCCCTAACACCATTCGAGAACTTATGCCTAACCAAAACGAATATCGACAGAGCAATTTCCTATCTCTACCAATAAATCCTCATGGGAGCTCACACGGAAATACTCACATTCAAGGTGCAATGGGAACACATTGCAGGCAAGGAGATTGCCCTGAACCAATGGAAAAAATACTCATCCTACACCATAAATCTTCAGTGAGTTCCTGATACCAAGAAGTTAACTATAAACTCCTGTCCCAATGGTACAAAACTCCATCAAGCCTACACGGGATATTCCCCAGCATCCCGGACACATGATGGAGGTGTGGAGGAGGGGAAGGCACCCTGAGACACATCTGGTGGGACTGCCCAAACATACAGCCGTTCTGGAACCAAATTAGCAAAAAAAATCACAAAGATTCTCCGGGAAACGTAAATATAGAGCAGTACTTGCTACATTCGATGCCTAGACCAATCTCACAATATAAAAAATCTATAGTGAGACACCTGCTGGACGCGGCCAAGGCACTTATACCCGCAATGTGGAAACAGACACAGTCCCCAACACTGACCCAATGGTATGACAGAGTAGAGGAGATCCGCTCCGCGAAGAGTGTGAGGGCATCCCTCACGGGACAGGGCAAAAAATCTGATGAGCGGTGGGGGCCGTGGATGGGGTACGTCGCCGGGAGGCGGGGGGGGCAGATGCGGCCCCACACGCCGACCCGGTGGACACAGGAGGAGTAACACATGCCCGTTAGAACATGAGACCATCACGAAGAAGTCAGACACTTGACCGACAGGGAACAGGGATCGAAACCCGACACCAAGACTACAGGAAATGACCAAGAGATGCTAACTGACCCATGGTCAGGCATGGGGGGGACAGAGGGAGACGGGGGACAAAGGAGCCAATGCACAACACCTCTAGAACATAACGAATGATAGAATTAGTCAAAACCACACAAACATGAAGGAGACACACATACCAACATGGACCCACAAGGACACAAGGAAACACCAGAACTAGCATTCAACTATTAGAAATAGCAAAATACGCATATCAATGGACTGTAGATGTCCTAAAAGTAGCTCAGAGAATCCACATCCCACCGGACACACACATCACAATCAGCGCTACACGGTCAAAGAAATAGACAAAGAAAACTCCCCCCACCAGACACAGGGTGATCGAAAGGCCAGCATACTGACAACTCGACCCCAGGAATCTAGACACACATGTATGACTACCTCGCAACAACTGCCTACACCACAACCTAAATTTACACTACCCGACTGACAAAACATACAAAGCAAAGAGACGACAGTGCCCTACACAGCTAAGTTGAAACAGACTCGACCCAACAACACCAACAAGTACACCAATACAGGGCAGAACATTATGCCCACACTTAACTGTTCACACCACTCGAACACCAACATATGACCGCAGTCCCAGATAGACGACCACACAATGGCCGCAAACAGACAGGCCTGGACAAGAGAGCAACCCACATGTTCGTTTGTATCATGTTTCCATGTTATCTGTTTGTTACCCAGATTGCTTAGAGACCTGCGCGTCTCACCCTCATCCTATACTGTTACTTTAGAGATCTGCGCATCTCACATAAACAACTGTTATACTGTTTATTAGGAACCTGCGTGTTTCTATTTATTTCCTCATGACATATTATGAAACATTCGAACAATCTTCAATAAAAAGAGATTTACAAAAAAAAAAGTAAAGGTAATAGGCGCTCACTATAATAGGTCTATTAGTGGGGGTTGCGGTACACAGTACAAGGATTCCCAAACCTCGTGAATAGACAGATAGTAGAATACATAGTGTATACTGCGCCCAAAATTTATATGTACATAAATCTTCAGATTGTGTAATTGTCACGGTAGTTTACCCCAACTCGCAAGATTTAGTCCAACAATTGACAATATAGAGAAGATACGTCTTACCGGACCTTAGAATGGCCGGACTCAAAGTAGAGCAGAGAAAGACAGAGTCAGGAACGAGCCGAGGTCAAGGGAACAAAGAGACAGCGAAAACAAGAACTAGCCAAGGTCTGGTACACAGTAATCAGTAAGCAGGCAAACAAGACAAAACAGGGATAAAGAGATAAACGGAGTCAGATACAAAGCCAAGGTCAAGCACGAAAAACTCACAACTGAACACAACAAGAGCTAAAGGGAACTGAAACAGAAACCACGATAGGGCAGGGAGTTAAGGGAGAGGTAAGTATAAATACCCTTTAATTTGATTGGCCCGTCATATCCACGCCCCCAAAATGTGAGTGTATGGGGAATGTGGGATGACAGGGGCCAATGGGAGACCGTTGTACATTTCGGCTCCCACTGTCCCTTTAAGAGCGTGCCCGAGATGCGCGGCGCGCTCTTAGAGCTAGGCGGGACACGTGACCGCATCTCGCGGTCAGTGCCCGCCTTCATCTGAGCTCTGAGCGAGCCGTGCGCGGCGGGAATAGAGGACCTAGGCCGGCCCTCGGATAAGGTAAGTAACGCTACAGTAATACTGTAGACCTCAGAATAACAGAAAAAAACTATAATAGTGCAATACAGTATAATAAGATACAAATTAGGAAGTTATTGCTATATGAGATCCACTCACATTTGATTGAGCTATCTAAGAGCTCTGCTGTATTGCGTGTGGACAAGGATTGTACCGTCCACATGCAATACAGCAGAGCTCTTTTTCTATATGCTATTTCCAATAACACAACACTTAATTATTAAAGTGATAAAATAAATTTTTGCATTGCATATTAAGTATTCACCTTCACAATTTATAATCTTCAATTTTTTACATTCCTTTCTTGAGTACATTAGTTGTATGAAAAGATAAAAAAAGAAATGTATATTAATGTTTTACCATTTTCTCCTTAACTGTCATGTTAACAGCATAATTTCAATGTCAGTGACTCCAACAATCAAAACACATCTTCATACAATTACATTAATGATCTTAAAGGAAATGTAATTGTGCTTCATGAAATTAAATAGCGATCAGGTGCTTTGAATGTTTTATCAAAGCTGTCATAATTTAGAGGAATATATTATTAAAAGGTAATAAAAAATACAGTTATTTATTAGAAAAAGACATCTAACTTTCATCTATCAATACAAAACAATCAATTTATATTTTAATACATCTTCCTGAGTAGGAGGTAAAAAGTATAGTTCAGCTAATGAGAGATCAGCGTGAGCTGAGCCTGAGCTGTTGACTTGACTCCATCCCAAATGCATGGTTGTCCTCTTAAGATCCATATGGTATGTTAAAATCTATGTTAAGATCTTTGTCTTTGTACATGTTACTCCCCAAGCAACAGGGTCAAATCTGTTTTTTCATTGTACCTCTTGCCAATGATACCTATATTGAGAAATAAACTATTGCCGCCTGGATTCACACCTGAACATTTTTCTCATGTAATAGCATTCAGCGACATCCCTAACCATTCAACGTTAATTGCCTTTGATATTTTTTTAGATTTCAGCAACTTTGCAGCTTTGCGTCCCAACCTATTATTCAACAAGCAGACCATCTCACCCCATTTGTACAGGACTGTTCAGGTTCCCCAGCTAGACAAGGACAAATATCCAGAATTTACATTATGATACCTACACACTTTACACAAGTTTCACAACCATATGCAAAGGCGTGGGAATCTGAACTAGGACCTCCAGATGAGCCATCCGCATCCATACCCTCTATGTGACACACAAAGGGCAAGCTTATAAGATGCTATTTCAATGGTATCTTACACCTAAATGTGTGGCCATAATGCATCACTTTTCTTCGAATCTATGTTGGAAATTGGCTCTTTTTATCATTGCTGGTCGACTTGTCCAAAACTGAAACCATTGTGAATGAACATATCAGCAGTCTTATCCAGAGTATTAGGCAGACCATGCCCAACTAAACCCTGAAGGTTCTTGATTTCCAGGCCTATAGACTCATTTACAAAAGTCAAGAACAAACTCATAGACCGCATAGCATTAGCTACTTGGAGAGTGATAAAAGAGCAATTGTCCAAACGTCACATTCCCTCACACACTGTGATTGCAGGAAAAAAAAATACATGACTGTATAGACATGGACAGCCTTACCTCACAAATTCATTGGACCCCTAAAATATTTCACAGGGATTTGCACCTGTGGATGGATGGGGACTCGTCTGTACCTTGGTAGACCAATGACCCCAATACGGTATCATACTTTTCATACTTCCCCAAAATTTCTCACAGAGTACATTGAGTAGTTGACTCCTTCCTACTCCCTTCCCTTTCAGCTTATGCACCTCCCCATCTGACTGACCATGTATTTCATGTATTTCTAGCTTTTGTAATTGCCTTTTTGACTTTGAATGTGCATTTGAAACATGTATTGTCATTATTTTATTTTGAATAAAACCACAAATAAAGAATAAAAGAAACGTAACTATATTAAGGATAAAGGGGACAGATAATAAGAGGTCAGTGGATTAGTTTTGGGGCAGAGTCATGTCACAACTTAACTATTAATGATAAGCACAGACTGCACTCAGAATACATCTAATAAGGAAGTTGCTCTTGTGAAAATAGGAGGCTTGGCTAATTGTGCAGAGTTTCACTGCAGAAAAATACACAATGTTTGCTTTTTTTCAGAAAATATAAAGAGATTTGAATGTGGACAAATATAATGCAATAATATGAGGCCAAATCCACTAAAAGTGGTCTTGAGTGTGACCAGAATGTAATTTTTAAAAGATTCGCTCACTATGTTGTGAAAGCATATGGGTGATGCAGCTCTTGTTGTGCAGACAAACATCCACCATCATTCAGTGTGTATGCTATTGGAGAGGTTTGCAAAACAATCTATCAAACTGTCTATCACTAAATAGCTGCTGAGTTGAGTGAGATTTTTTTTCCTTACTTGTGCTCTTCTACTTATCTCAGCCCAGCTGGGTCTTGCTCTTGCGAGCTCACAATCTAACCAGGGGTGGGATTTTATACACAGAAGGTAAGCAATTTGCACAGAATAAGGAAAGCCAGAATGACAGAAGCAATACTCAATAGGAAGTGACAACAAAGCTATGGGACGTAGAGGAAAGACTAGGTAAGTTTATAAATCTGAAAGGAAGATTGCTATCAGGGTTATCCAGTAAAGTGAGAATTCAAGGTGAATTCAACATGAATTTCAAATTTAAAGTCAAAATAGCCCAACTGGAAAGATTCTCTCAGTCAGCTATGCTATCCATTCAGCTACTTTTAATTCACTTTACTAAGTAACCCTGTAGATATATTGTTGTCTGTCTTTTTATGTTTATACAAAGAAAACAAGAAACATTTTAATAATTGTCTACCTTAGTTTCCACGTGACATTTCTTGAAAGGCCAATGAAATTGCAAAATGTTTTCAGTGGATTTATATGTAGTATATTTTAGTTTTTCTGACTTGTATATAGATTTACTTCGAGAGAACCATATGCCTGTTCTGATTTGAAAGCCAGATGATATTTTCAGAATAAAAAGCTTTGACATTTAGAGGAATATCTGCACATAAATTAATTTGGCGATTCCCTTCCCATGTGCAGCATTCAAAATAAATCTACAGAGAACAGTCTGCCTTGTACTACATCAACTAATTCTGGTGAATTGATAATGCTTGAAATATTGCAAAGTGTAATAAATGTGCCATATTAAATAATTACAATATATTATTGCATAGATGAAGGTTTACATTTGAATGAATATTGCAGTTTGTCCCTAAACAGGCAATTATCACAACTGCCGCAGTAAGGCATAAATTGCCAAGTTGGAAAAATAAGTGAATATGAAATGTATTTGTTTCTAATTAACCTAATTTGGCCTAAATTAAGGTTTTTCACTTTCCATTCCCCACAATTTTTTACTCATTTTTTGCTAGCCTTTAACCCCTTAAGGACCAAACTTCTGGAATAAAAGGGAATCATGACATGTCACACATGGCATGTGTCCTTAAGGGGTTAAAGGGACACTCCATGCACCCAGACCACTTCTGCCCATTGGAGTGGTCTGGGTGCCAACTCCCACTACCCTTAACCCTGCAAGTGTAATTATTGCAGTTTTTTATAAATTGCAATAATTACCTTGCAGGGTTAACTCCACCTCTAGTGGCTGTCTATTAGACAGCCACTAGAGGGCACTTCCTGCTCTATAGCACAGAAAACCTGTGCTAGAGCATCTCTGGACATCCTCACGCTGTGTGAGGACCTCCAGCGTCGCTGAATTCCCCATAGAAAAGCATTGAAAAGCATTTTCAATGCTTTCCAATGGGGAGCTCTAATGCGCATTAGGTCTCCCTGGCCGGTGGGAGGGATCAGTCTCGCACACCGGCCGACGTAATGACTGGGAGGAGCGGCGGCGAGAAGAAACCACCGCTGAGGGACATCGGTGGGGTCTCAGGTAAGTGACCTGATGGGGTTTTCACCCCTTCAGCAACCGGGGATTGGGAGGTGGGAGGGAGAGGGGAGCTGCAGTGCCAGGAAAATGGATTGCTTTCCTGGCACTGGAGTTTCCCTTTAAGTTCTACAACAGTTGTGAACCTATTCGACCATGTCTGGTTTAATGGATACCCTCCCCCTTGGCATTCAGTAATTTTAATCATTTTATTACTTTTATGCATTGCATTTTCTTTATAATTATAGCTATTGTTAGTTTATTTACATTTTCTTTCAGCTCAAAAAGTTATCTGATCAAGTTCTGATTTTTTTTTAATACTACATACCTTAAACTCATTTACCTACCAACATCAATGAAATGTCTTATAAATCAAAAATAACTCAAGTACAGTATACTGATAAGAGACTGAAAACATTAATAATGTAATTTATGGACATATGTAAATGAGGTCTTGAACAAATATAATATCATCATTAAAGGCCACAAGAGTCAATTCCCATGATTATTAATATAATGTTTACTTACTCCCTGTGCTGTATTTGTTCTTTGTGAGTAGAATAGTTCCCTTCAGGTTTTTTGCCATACACATTGTATTTTCAGAGAAAATGCAGTGTTTACATTACAGCCTAGGGATACCCCCACTGGCCACTCCTCAGATGGCTACTAGAGGTGCTTTTTGGGGCACTGTTGCACAGTGTGCACCACTGTCATTATGTGCCTCTACCCTTTGCATGCAGACAATTAACTCTCCTCACAGAGATATATTGATTCAATGCATCTCTATGAGAAGATTGGCCAGGGCTGTGTTTGACTTGTGCTGGCTCTGCCCCTGATCTGCCTCCTTGACAGTCTCCAATCCAATGGAAAGCATTGTTATTTGCTCAGAGAATCACTTCTGATGATGTCAGCCAAGCAGGCAGATAGACTCAGAGCCAGCAGCTGTAGACTTGACTAAAAGTAAGATTTTACCATATCTAAGGGGGCAAGAGGTGAGGGGTGGGGTTGGCAGGAAAGCTAGATGGGGGTTTTAACACTATTGGTCAGGAACACATGGTTGTGTTCCTGAACCTATAGTGTTCCTTTAACAAATACGTGAAATACCTGTCATTACATTTAACAATTAGTGGCTATTTAACATCTGACAATTTCACAAGCAGCAAGAGCAAGTTACTGGGAGCCACTACCAAAAAGATAGTCACTAACAACTTTCATTATTGTCTATGGTAGCAACTTTTACTGGCTACCAATAAGCATCCAAAGTAACTTATTGATAAAAATGTTTAATTTAACTATTGGTAAAGGAGCAACAGCAAATATACGTTTTTCTTAAACTAATATAGGGCTGGGCTGGTGAATATGCTGACAGTTTATTTATTACTTTTTTCTTTTTCTTTCCTCCTATATTCTCTGTTGACAGTTCTTTTATTGGGTGATTGGAAGTCTGGCAAATAACTAGGTATGTTTTCATGTGAGCAAACCCTTGGACAAAGGGAACAGTCATTGCAAACCCCTATTGCTTATGCTGTTTTGAATATTCACGGGTCCTGTCAGTGATATATGTTGACACAGTTAGATAAACACAGATACTTAGGAGCTCTTTGGACAATCGCCTGGAGCATAACAGGAACAGTAATTTTAGTGACTAAATTGGAATACTGCAAGAGGGATTCTATGTAATTACTATTTTTAAAAATACAGATGGGTGGAGCTAGCAATGAACCCAATCAGACACATGCTCTTTGATATTCTGTTGAAAAATGGTGAATTACTGCAATAATTTCATTTCAGGTGAGTGTAGAACACTCTCCCAGGCTAGTTCTCATATTAATGGGGTGAAAAAAACCTCTTGGGTCAGATGGGTCACCCTACTTGTGGCAAATGTGCCTATGCCACAAGCTCCTGGACTATGGGCCATGTAACCGACCCTTAAAATAGTTGGTTCGTGTGTTTTCCCTTTTCAGTTCGGTAATCGAACAAACTCATGAATTGAGGACCACCTCTGGGCTAGTTAACCCCTATTAACTTCTCTTGATACCTCCATCATCGTTTCACACTTTGCATCCTAAGTGTTCGGCTGTGTGGCTGCTTTTCGTATGCATGAACATGTTAGCGGCCATCTTGTCGCATGAACGCAGGCAGCGGTGTTTGGTTGTCGAGTGCATGAAACTGAAATCGGACAGACAAACTTGCGAACACCGCTGAACTTTGACGAACATCTGCTTCTTTTCTACAAATGTTAGGAGAGCGCTGTTTGGCAGGACTTTTCCCACCAAGTAGGCAAAAAATCGCTACCAAGGAGCCAGAGAATCAGTTAGGTGTTTTATTCGTTTTTGGACTCCTGGAAGTGACCGACCGCTACCACTTTTCTTATGGAACTATTTTGGGCAGAAGCCACGGTAAAAACTTTAACTCCTGTGGCAATTCGGCTGTGTTTGTGGTATCTGAGCGCTTTTTGGATATGATTGGCACTCCGATCCATGTTATTTGGGCAGCTATATATATATATATATATATATATAAATATATATATCTGCCCAAATAACATGGATCGGAGCGCCAAACATATCCAAAAAGCACTCAGATCCCACAAACACAGCGCTCAGATCCCACAAACATATATTTATATAACCGCTGTGTTTCTGTGCGGCCACGCTGACAGATTCTCACCGAACCGTTACACCCTCGTCAACTCAGAAGGGATCTAAATTCTCTTGATCTCCAGCAACTCTCAGTTGATCTCCATTCCAAACTATCATCTATCTCCACCTTTTCCTGTTCCTCTCTGGCTCTCTCCTCATATAATGCTACCCTCACCTCTGCCCTGGACACTGCAGCCCCACTCCATAGATGCACCTCAAGGAAGACGCGCCTCCAACCTTGGCACACTAAGTTGACCCACTACCTGAATGCTGCTGAAGGATGTCCCGCAACTTGTCAGACTTCCTCCATTATGAATTAATGTTATTTTCATATAGCGCCACGGAATCTGTTGGCGCTGTATAAATGGCAATAATAATAATAATAGCACAGCCCTCACCCTTGCTAAACAATCCTACTTTTCTTCTCTTGTGAGTTCATGCTCACGCAATCCCAGATGTCTCTTTAATACCTTTAACTCTCTCCTTCTCCCACCTCAAGCCATCCCTCAAACTGACATTTTGAGCAGATAGCCTTGCATGCTACTTTGCAGACAAGATTGAACAGTTATGGAAATAATTCTCACCCCTTTGCTCATCTATCTGGCAACCACACATGGACTGTACCTTCCCTACCCTACAGGTCTTCGCCCCAGCTACAGAACATGAGGTGACTTCGCTTCTCCTCTCTTCTTGTCCCACCACCTGTCTGCTTGATCCAGTACCTTCCCACCTTATCATATCTCTCTCCCCTTGTTATGTACCATCCTTAACACACATCCTAAACTGCTCTCTTTCATCTGGTGTTGTCTGGTGTTAAAGGATCACTATAGGATCAGGAATACAAACTTGTATGCCTTACCCTATAGTGAAAACCCACCATTTAGGTGGCTTCCCCGCCCCCCCTCTCCTTAGCCACCTCAGAATGGGTTAAAACTCACCTTATTTTCAGCTCTCCACGGGTTTGCCAGTGCTTGCCCCACCCCTTTGGTGACATCATCAAAATTGCCGATTTTTAGGCAATCCAATGCTTTCCTGATTGGCTAAAATTGGCAAGGGGGCGGGGCCAAACACTGTTTTAGCAAGTCAGCACCTCCTCATAGAGATGCATTGAATCAATGAGAAAAAATCAGCTTCCCCATTCAGAGCATGGGACCGTTGAATGACAGGGCTGCTTACTGTGCAGCCCTGAGTCATCTGAGGAGTGGTCACTTGGAGGTGTCCCTAGGGGCAATGTAAATATTGCCTTTTCTCGGAAAAGGCAGTGTTTACATAAAAATGCCTGAAGGGAGCTATTATACTCACCAGAACAACTATATTAAGCTGTAGTTTTTCTGGTGGCTATAGTGTCCCTTTAAAGTTACAAATGACCTAATCACAGCTAAATCCAAAGGCCACTACTCCATACTAATTCTACTTGACCTCTCTACCTTTGACACTTGTTCTTGGTGCCCTCCTTCTCTTTATACTGACTCTCTTGGCAAACTCATTAACTCCTTTGGATTCCGCAACCATCTGTATGCCAACATCGAGATATATCTCTCCCCCACAGTCCTACAATGTGTCACTGCTTGCCTTTTTGCAATCTCTAATTGGATGTCCTCCCACTTTCTGAAGCTCAATCTTTTTAAAACTGAGCTTCTTATTTTTTCCCCCTCATCATGCTGATCCTCCTCCTTCGCTTTCCCTGCAAGTTGATGGTAGTTGCATCAGTCCGTCCTTGAAGGCTTGTTGTCTTGATGTTATCCTTGATCCTGGCCTCACCTTTGTGCCACATATCCATTATGTTGCTAAAACCTGTTAATTCCTTGCTCATGCTCTGGTAATCTCTAGCCCGGATTACTGTAATTCTCTCCTCAAAATCAGAACTGCCCCTCTACAAATGGTAATGAATGTTGCCTCCAGGCTGATCTTTCTCACCTGTCGCTCCCCCCATACCTCGCCCCTCTGTTGATCCTTACACTGGCTTCCTGTATCCTACATGTGTCAATTCAAAATACTAACCCTTACCTATAAAGCTCTAACCAACTCTAGCCTCTGCACACTTCTTCCCTGATTCATAGATATGCCCCTTCTCGTTCTCTCCGCTCTGCTGTTGACCTTCTCCTGTCCGTTTCCCGCACCCTTACTGCTAACTCATGCTTGCAGGACTTCCTTTGGAACAGCCTGCCTACCCCCATCACGACTCTCCCCTAATCTTCAGTCATTTAAGAAGTCCCTCAAAACACATCTGTTCAGAAATGCTTATGGACTCCCAGAGTAACTTATCTATACTTCCAAATCTGTATCTTGCTCTCCTAAAGAGCCATACTCCACTCTCACCTCCAGCTCTGCTACTTTTCCACCTTGTTTGGTGGCTGTCACCCTTGCTGTCCTGTTGTGTATTTGTACCCCACCTCCTCTAGACTGTAAGCTCATTTGAGCAGGGTCCTCATCAATCTATTGTTCCTGTGTTACTTTGTATTTGTATTATTTATTGTAAATCCCCCCACCTTTCCTGATATTGTAAAGCATTGCAGAATTAGTTGGTGCTATATAAATACCAATAGAAATAATAATAATAATATAGGACTTGTGGTGGTTCCTTGTAATATTGTGTGTGTTTTGGTGTGCTTTATACTTTGTGCATTGTACCTCTGTGCCTGGGAGATAATTAGTTTAAGCAAAGTACACTCACTTATCTTCCAGACACAGAGACTCCTGGAAGGAAGCTGAATCTAATTGTGAGTCTGCTGGGGGTCTGTGTACAAATTGTCTGTACCATGCCCCATTAAACCAGTTCACTCCCAGCATTAAGTCTCGGCTAATCTCTGTAGGGTAAGGCTATACTCACTCCAGAGCTCTAATCACTTGGCAGCTATAATCACTACACAGCTTATAATAAGTAGAGGGACACTAAAGTCATCCAGACCACTTCATCTCAATGAAGTGGTCTGGGTACAGTGGCCTTGTCCCTTTAACACTGCAACTTAAACTATTGCAGTTTTTTAGAAACTGCAATGTTTACATTACATAATTAAATCCACCTTCATGAGGAGCATTGGATTAGAGCATTGTGAAGGAGGTCACTGCAGAAGATGGAGAGGAGAACAGAGTCAAGGGAGCCACAGTGCTAGGAAAATACAAGCATAATGTTTATTTCACTAGTTTTTATGGCACTGGCACAAGATGGGATTATATAGAAATAGAGAAGATGGCACTATACCATTGGGAATAAATGTATATAGAATTTGACCCAATCAAAACCCAAATCACAATCTTTGTAAATACTGGAAAATTTATGTTTATCAATGCATCTCAAAAGGAAAAGTGGTCATAAAGTTGTAGGATCGAGATGTTAGATGCTTATCTTAACAGATGTGCAACTGTATGTTTAGGCAAAGTTGGCTCTACAAAGCAAGGCACTGTTTATGTTCTAATACCTCCTGAACAAGCATGGATAAGTTACTTAGCTTTTGTATTTTTATATTGGATGTTGTCATAATATCAGTTTACCAATAGATCTTTTAGTTCACTGAAAATAAATTGCCATACCTGCTGGAAGCTTACATGCTCAATTTACCATAATTTATGTTCTGATGTGCTTTGTCTAAATATTTAAATGTATTCTTCATTAACTTTTTTTTTTTTATGTGAATACAAATATTAAAAGTGCTTCTACAATTAAAGGAGAATTATGGGCAATTTAGTTTCAGAATATTGCTTCTAAACTTTCACATTGTCACCATATGTCAAAGAGAGATGGGGAAATTACAACAATTCTCAATTTGAGTTATTGACATTGTGTTGTTATATTTAATTAAAGCTTTAGCAAAGGACCGTAGTTGCAGTTCCGTAGTTGTCCTCATCATGCAGTTGACACACAGTCCTAATGTATGCATAGCATTCAACTTAACAGCAGGGTGCTTAATATTTTTGATGGCCATTCATGTGCATGTCAGTAACTCCTATTGATTTGTCAGTGACTCACTGTAAGAAATGAAGGTTCCTACTGGCTAATGTCCTGTTGTTTATCATTCATATGAGCTTTGATACATGACAAATGACATTACAGGATATGGTGTGACCTTAGCTGGAGAACTGTAAATGCAAATGCTTTGTTCATCCTTTTTAAAAACTTTTGGAGTACTGTGCTCCATTTTAATATGGTAAAAAGACATATTATAGGTAGGCATCACAGCTGAGGTAATAAAGAAAGAATGAGTTTGGATATTTTAATTGAAATCTGTGATGATAAACTGCTTGAACACTGTTATTTGAGGCTTCCGGTCACGAACAGATGAGCTAAAAATGGCAAATTGCTAAATTGGTAGGTGATATGGTCCAAAGGTAAAGATCAATGTCAAGAAACTCAGAAGGTTATTCGTTTATAATCGACTAGATTTTTTTTTCTCTTTTGCAAACAAATATACATTTATCACCTGTTTGAAGCTTAAATGTTTCTCAAATGATGTAGTCTGTTTTCATTAAGAAGAAGGCTTGAAATGCATGGGAGTGACAATCATGAAAACATGCTCAGATGCTTGATGCTGTGCTTGCCAATAGAAATTGTAATTCATTTTCTTGACCCATCGACAAAGCACACAACACCAAACATGAAGAGTTCAGACAGTGTGCTTGCACTCGCAACTCTCATTCTGGACTCTGTACTAAGCACCAAAGACGAAGTAGGGAGGTGGAAAAGTAAAGTGTAAATTGGAAGAGGGAGAGTGAGAATAGGTTAGGGAGAGGCTCACAAACATAAGATAGTCGCAGAGGGATATCAGGAATATGGGTGGAGAAACATAAGTATGGTTAATAGAAAGTTACACACTTTCCGGAGATAATCTCAGGTTATTGACATTGACAAAGAGGAAGCAAAGGGAACAGGGGGGAATAAGAGAAAAGGGCCACAAGGGGGAAATATAGGCAGTGAGGTACAAGCAGGGTATGAGGTTAATGAGCAGATGGTTATAGTTGAAGAAGAATAGGTATAAAGGCTGGGACATAAGAGAATGAGAGATGCATATCTGTACAGATGGGGATTGAAAGAGATACAATGAAAGAAGGGGAAAATACTCTAGTACAGGGGTTCTCAACGTTAGTCCTCAGGACCCCCTACCAGTCCAGGGTTTAGGGATTACCTGGGTGTGTCTAAGGTGTTTAGAAAAAGAAAACACTTGGTGTTTTTTTCCCTTTTTCTAAACACCTGAGACACACCCAGGTAATCCCCAAATCCTGGACTGGTAGGGGGTCCTGAGGACTGGGTTGAGAACCCCTGCTCTAGTAGATGGTGATGTGGATTGGTAAATGCAACACACAGAATTGTACCAACATACATATACATCAACCTTTTCACTTTGCACTTTTATACTAGAGCATTTATATATTGGCACTCTGGCAACATTTTCTTTTTGAAAACTGTTTCACCCCAAAAAAAGGGGGGGAACTACACTCATAGCCTTTTTAAACTATGAACGATATGATAACTTGTAGGGCTTATGGTGCTTGTAGTGTCTTTTTATTTCGAAACTATAACCGATGTGTATGATGCGGAATCATTATTTATTTTCATTTATGTCAGACAAGAGGGCATGCATGTTTCTTGTATAAATTAAATGGCAGTGAATATGTTACTTGCCAAATAAACCCAATGCATCTTATAGGAAAAATACATTTTAGCAATGCGGTATACTGAAATCCTAAAGCACATATCACAGCATATTTAACGCTATCAAACAACAATAAAATTAAAGAAAAGGCTAAACATATGAAACACAAAATACAAAAACATTTTTATAAAAGAAAAGTGCATGTGTCATTTAAATAAACAATTTAAACAGCAGAAATTATTCTTAAATGTTATATAGATATGTATCTGGCATAGCAAAAAATCACAATTTAATCCCCCCTCTCATAATATTGTAAAGTTCTGAGGAATCTGTTGAGATATATAAATGGTAATAATAATAATAATAATAAATTTTATACACTACCTCCTGCTAAGGTCCAACACAGGATGACGTAGGCATGCCTTTTTTATCCACAAGGTGTTGTTGTTATGGTGACAACTTACACAGTGTCTATTTGTATGCTTTAGCTGTAAGTGGATAATGTGTGAGTGATAAGCAGATGTTTTTGTTGGTCAGCTGGTAAAAATAGCAACAAAGTTGGTAACCTCTCAGTTAATAGTAGCTGCTACTAACATGGCAGATATTTACCTGCAAAGTTGGATACGAGATTTCACTGACCAACTAGGTCAGTTTTTGAATTCAATGGCTTCAGGGTATGCTGATTCCAAATCCACCAGCACTGCTTATCTTTAAAAAAAAAAAAAAATTAAAGAAAAGAAAATTAATATGTCAAAGTGATGGCACAAATATATTTTGTCTGTATATACGTGGGTTCTATTGATCCTTTTGTAGACCTTTAAATATTTTCTACAATAAAACCCATTAAAATAAAGCTTCTCATATTTGTGTTGCAGGCTTATCATTTAAAATTGCTGTTTATGCTAATTACTTTAATCTTACCAGAACACAAGTGTATAAAGTAACCTTTTTTTTTTCATTTGATTATGCTATTTGACCATCTCAAATTAATAATAAAAATTACTAGTTGTTTACAAGGATCAGTAATTCATTTCTCATTTGCAGTTTGCAACTGTTTATATTTTGAAAACCACTGTCTCCTTCCATTAGCTGACTAATAGTACCAAGAATTAAAAAGCAAAAAAGAAAAAATACATTTACATCCATAACCTATGATGACTTTTTTCTGTTTTAAGCTCAGCAGCAAATTATTTTCATAGCAAAGTCAGCAGATATATAGAGCTATTTATGCACCATTAAGTTGTCATTTTGATCAAGTTTAGTTTTCTACCAAGGAGACATTTCAATATCAGAGGAAAATATCTCTAAAATAATGCTGGCATTTTCTTTAAGCTGTGCTTTTAGTTATACATTTCAGTGTCTTCACTGACGACGATATGCACTATTAAATTGCAAAATTAAATAGCTATTAACAAATAATTGCTACGTTTTGCATTTAAAGATATATTCTAAGTACCATAACCATTTCAGCTTTTATGTAGTGTTTATACAGGGAGTGCAGAATTATTAGGCAAGTTGTATTTTTGAGGATTAATTTTATTATTGAACAACAACCATGTTCTCAATGAACCCAAAAAACTCATTAATATCAAAGCTGAATATTTTTGGAAGTAGTTTTTAGTTTGTTTTTAGTTTTAGCTATGTTAGGGGGATATCTGTGTGTGCAGGTGACTATTACTGTGCATAATTATTAGGCAACTTAACAAAAAACAAATATATACCCATTTCAATTATTTATTATTACCAGTGAAACCAATATAACATCTCAACATTCACAAATATACATTTCTGACATTCAAAAACAAAACAAAAACAAATCAGTGACCAATATAGCCACCTTTCTTTGCAAGGACACTCAAAAGCCTGCCATCCATGGATTCTGTCAGTGTTTTGATCTGTTCACCATCAACATTGCGTGCAGCAGCAACCACAGCCTCCCAGACACTGTTCAGAGAGGTGTACTGTTTTCCCTCCTTGTAAATCTCACATTTGATGATGGACCACAGGTTCTCAATGGGGTTCAGATCAGGTGAACAAGGAGGCCATGTCATTAGATTTCCTTCTTTTATACCCTTTCTTGCCAGCCACGCTGTGGAGTACTTGGACGCGTGTGATGGAGCATTGTCCTGCATGAAAATCATGTTTTTCTTGAAGGATGCAGACTTCTTCCTGTACCACTGCTTGAAGAAGGTGTCTTCCAGGAACTGGCAGTAGGACTGGGAGTTGAGCTTGACTCCATCCTCAACCCGAAAAGGCCCCACAAGCTCATCTTTGATGATACCAGCCCAAACCAGTACTCCACCTCCACCTTGCTGGCGTCTGAGTCGGACTGGAGCTCTCTGCCCTTTACCAATCCAGCCACGGGCCCATCCATCTGGCCCATCAAGACTCACTCTCATTTCATCAGTCCATAAAACCTTAGAAAAATCAGTCTTGAGATATTTCTTGGCCCAGTCTTGACGTTTCAGCTTGTGTGTCTTGTTCAGTGGTGGTCGTCTTTCAGCCTTTCTTACCTTGGCCATGTCTCTGAGTATTGCACACCTTGTGCTTTTGGGCACTCCAGTGATGTTGCAGCTCTGAAATATGGCCAAACTGGTGGCAAGTGGCATCGTGGCAGCTGCACGCTTGACTTTTCTCAGTTCATGGGCAGTTATTTTGCGCCTTGGTTTTTCCACACGCTTCTTGCGACCCTGTTGACTATTTTGAATGAAACGCTTGATTGTTCGATGATCACGCTTCAGAAGCTTTGCAATTTTAAGAGTGCTGCATCCCTCTGCAAGATATCTCACTATTTTGACTTTTCTGAGCCTGTCAAGTCCTTCTTTTGACCCATTTTGCCAAAGGAAAGGAAGTTGCCTAATAATTATGCACACCTGATATAGGGTGTTGATGTCATTAGACCACACCCCTTCTCATTACAGAGATGCACATCACCTAATATGCTTAATTGGTAGTAGGCTTTCGAGCCTATACAGCTTGGAGTAAGACAACATGCATAAAGAGGATGATGTGGTCAAAATACTCATTTGCCTAATAATTCTGCACTCCCTGTAGAGCAGGGAATCTTCATTTGAAATCGTTTTTATCATCTTTTTTTCAATTGTTTGACAAAACTGGAGCTTTTCTGGAACCCAAAGCATGAACCCATAGGCCTTATTATGCCCACAATTTTCTGATTCCACAAACCTTCAAACAAATACTACGACAAATAACAAAGATTTAGTTTATTTGATCTGCCAGGTTTTATCAAAATGATGCCTTGAATAATTTATACCATATGTTGTATATTGGTGTGGAGTGTATTAAGTATTATGCCATATCTTCCTGTGGCCATGGAATATATAATATAGATACAAAAACACCTGTGTGCAGGTAGACGACACACTTAGTGGGTAATAAATATAAACATACAAAAATTACCCTTAGTCAAAAGTGAAGTAGATGAAAGGACTCCTCTGATGTCCTTAAGACAATATTGATATACTACCAGAAGGCAATCTACAACACAAAAAATAATAGAAACGGACATAGAATAGTAACGTAGTGTATTGGGAATTTATAGGAATAAATGATTGCACTCACAGACCCAATTTGATTGCAGGCATATCATAAGTAACAATGTATATACTTCTTGATTTGTGGAACGTCAATCCCATATATATAGGAGGAAGAAATAAAAGAATAATAGTGCAGAGTATCTTAAGTAAAATTAACAAGATTTATTACAAGATACACTTACAAGGAAGATGTATCAAAAAGGCACATCAAACTCAGCTGAAGCTGCAACCCAGTCTCAGGATCAGAAGAGCAGAGAAACCAAATAAAATAACATACACTTAAAAACTATAAAAAACAAATACTCAGCATATGAGAAATAAGCCCTACGCGTTTCGTTCATAAAATGAACTTCATCAGGGGCATCCAATCCTCTGTAAACAAGAATACATAAAACACTCGTCTTTTTATAAATACAATCAAATTTGCCGCGAAGAAAATCAGCTGTGCACGTTCCTTCTGGGTTCCGGCTTTGGCATATTTCCGGATACGCCCCTATTGCGTTCCGGAGCTTCTGTCCAAGCCTCACTCTGAAACTCATCTAGTTGAACGGAAGTCAAGACGAATATGCGTTCCATTTTGCGTTCCATTCTCGGGGTTAGACACATACATCCCCAAAGCACATCGTTGTATAAAAAATAAAAAAATAAAAATATAGACACATGTGTGATCATATAAACAAATATATAGAAAAGGGAGAAGTATCACCTAGTTTGAAAGAGGGGAATAATACAAACTCATAATAATAAAAAATTAACATATAAGACCAGAACAAAATAAAATAAAATAAAATAGAATAAGAATAAGAATGAAAATAAAGATAAAAATAAAAGCAAAAATAATCAAATAAAAATAAATAAAAATAAAATGATAATAAAATAAAATAAAATAAATAAAACAAAAGATCTAACAACTAGGAATAAAAATTAAAAATTAAAAATTAAAAAAAAAAAAAATGTGTCTATATTTTTTTTTTTTTTATACAACGATGTGCTTTGGGGATGTATGTGTCTAACCCCGAGAATGGAACGCAAAATGGAACGCATATTCGTCTTGACTTCCGTTCAACTAGATGAGTTTCAGAGTGAGGCTTGGACAGAAGCTCCGGAACGCAATAGGGGCGTATCCGGAAATATGCCGAAGCCGGAACCCGGAAGTAACGTGCACAGCTGATTTTCTTTGCGGCAAATTTGATTGTATTTATAAAAAGACGAGTGTTTTATGTATTCTTGTTTACAGAGGATTGGATGCCCCTGATGAAGTTCATTTTATGAACGAAACGCATAGGGCTTATTTCTCATATGCGGAGTATTTGTTTTTTATAGTTTTTAAGTGTATGTTATTTTATTTGGTTTCTCTGATCTTCTGATCCTGAGACAGGGTTGCAGCTTCAGCTGAGTTTGATGTGCCTTTTTGATACATCTTCCTTGTAAGTGTATCTTGTAATAAATCTTGTTAATTTTACTTAAGATACTCTGCACTATTATTCTTTTATTTCTTCCTCCTATATATGGGATTGACGTTCCACAAATCAAGAAGTATATACATCGTTACTTATGATATGCCTGCATTCAAATTGGGTCTATAAATTCCTATAAATTCCCAATACACTACGTTACTATTCTATGTCCGTTTCTATTATTTTTTGTGTTGTAGATTGCCTTCTGGTAGTATATCAACTGTGGCCATGGAAGTAGATATAATGAATTATTTGGGGAGTGGTCAATCTTTAGGTTACAGAGTGATTAGCTTTGCCCACAGTAACCTGGATGAATAGGTATGGGTCAGTTAATCACCTATTTACTTTGATCTGCCTATAACTAATTTATGTTAACATATTATTCAATTGTGACCCAGGTTTCCACCTTATTGTCAATTCCCTAAAAGGGAGTCAGCATGTGTGCTTGTTTATCAAGACCATGTTTGTTGGTGTCTGTGTCTTGCTGTATGTGGTTAAAAGCATGGGAAGATACACAGCTTTGTCTGTAGTGAAAATAAACTATGGCAACAGAAGACCTGAATCTGTAAAAGATGGAGTCTCCTTACTAATGTGTGTAGGTGCTTGCCTCATATGTACTGGACAAGAGATGTGTCAAGTGGAGTCTAGCTTGGACTGAAATCTGCTCAAGCTTTGAATCACTGGACAATGGTGTGAAATCTTGTCATATAGTGGTTAAACTGCAGGTGAGTTGAGTGTGGAGAGTGCAGTAAGCAAACTGGTCACTGGTAAAATAATTTCAGAACTGGAGTGACCAAGTAGGCCATGGAACTGGCAATAAGAACATTTTTTTTTACAAGACAGGGTTGGGCAGATATAACAGATGTGACTGCGAGGATAGATACAACTAGAACTGATGCACACATAAAATATAGGAGGACTGAACTGTTTGTATGAATTTATCCATACCCATTTATTGTGGCTGCATTTATATTTGGGACCTATCATTTTATCCACCCGCTCTGTGATGGAGCTTTTTGTTAGCATCAGAAAAAGTTTGGTCAATGTTATTTAATTAAAATGTGCTGTAACACTAGAAACAAAATACTCTAGCAAGCTTACAAATGTTCTAAGTTTGCAGATTCTGCAATGTGGCTGTTGAACCGTAGACTACGTGTTCAAGGACATGCATAACAGCAGTTGGGATTTGGTTGTAGAACTCAAAGTTTCTACTATCTACTGTTTTGATGATGTCATGCACACTGATCAAAAGCAAAGAATGAATCAGAAGGCACAAAACTGATTTTAAAGTGCAAATGTGATGCATGTGAACTGATGATATCACCTGTCTAATATTGTGTAGGTCCTCCTCATGCTGCCAAAATGCTAAGGGCCAAGGCATGGACTCTGTGTCATGTGGTATCTGGCACCAAGACATTAACTAAATATACTTTAAGTCCTGCAAGTTGTGAGGTGGGGCCTCCATGGATCGGATTTTTTTGTTCCAGCACATTACACATGTGCTGAATCAGATTGAGCTGGGGAATTTGAAGGCAAAGGCAGCACATTGACACATATGGTCCTTAAACCATTCCTGAACAATTCTTTCTATGTTGGCAGGGTGCATTATCCTGCTGCAAGAGAATAAGGTTACTATGAGGGTGTGTACATGGCCTGCAACGGTCTCTAGGTAGGTGGTACAGTTCAAAGTAACATGCACATGAATGCCTAGGACACAAGGTTTTCCAGCAGAATATTGCCCATAACATAAAACTGCCTTCTGGCCATAGTGCATCCTGCTGCCATCCTTTTCCCAGGTACATAGCGCACACACCCACCACTCTCCGCCTGATCTATGGTCCGTGGTCAAGTTTTGATGCTCATGTCCCAATTGAAAGTGCTTTCAGCATTGGACAGGGGTCATCATGGGCACTCTGTCTGGTCTGCAACTACGCAGCCCCACACACAGCAAACTATGGTGCCCTGTGCATTCGTACACATTTATTTCATGTCCAGCATTATGTTTTCCAGCAATTTGAGCTGCAATAGATCTTCTGTGTGATCGGACCAGATGTATTTGCCTTTACTCCAAATGTAAATCAATGAGTTTTGGGCATCAATGACACTGACATTGGTTCACTGGTTATCCTTCCTTGCACCAGACACTCGTGAACTGATATTGTTATACAGGTAGTTCCCGACTTTACAAACGAATTGGTTCCGAAGCCTAGTTCATAAAGTGAGAGTTCATAAAGTGAGAACTAATTTCTCATAGACCTAATGTAATAAACACAGGTTCCATTCCTGACCAACAAATTTTACCATTGAAAACCTAAATTATTAAGTACAAATACAAAATGAAAGCATAACAAATACATATATGTTGTAGGAATTTTAAAGGCATACATACCATATTGAAATCTTTAAATTATCATCAGTCCTCATGCAATTCAATGGAGAGACATGCTGCACTTGTTGAATGTGGGCACCTCTCTTAAGCCCACCTACTTATTCATTTTCTTCATTATCATCTTCCCTCTCTCCTTTATAACGTCTTTTACTCCTTTTACTTTTACAGTTCTGAAACTCGTCTCCTTCTCTCTTACTTTAAAGCTTGCATCTCTTTTTTAGCACTTTTCTGTTACTCCTTTTATTTTTACAGCTCTGAAACTTCTTTCCTTCTCCCCTTTTCAGGCTTTTCAGCCCTCCTCCTGCTCCTTGCTATTGCTGCCTGCCAAAACATGGCACAATGGCAAACACACCTACACACAGACAATTCAAGTCAAATCTCTACTCAATAGCACACAGTGCAATAATATTACAGGATCTGTACAAAATGAAAGCACAAAAAGAATACAGTACAATCTAAACCTGTTTTTTAGACTTCCCTTTATCTTCAGGAACGGAGTTCCTGATCTTCATCTCTCTTCGGTCCTGATCTGTGGACCACTGACACAAAATGGCGACGCATCCAGAAAAAAAATTTCATAAAGGCGGGAGTTCATAAAGTGGGAGTTCATAAAGTGAGAAATGTCTGTACTTAAGTCTTCTATATCTTTCTTTCACCCACCACTTGATATTGAATCTTTTTATGTTGAATGAAAAGTAAAGCTTAAGTGAAAATACTAACTATATCACTTTTCAGTTAAAAAGGATGACTATTTTAGTAAATATGAACTGGTGTTGCCATTTCAATATTTTATAAGGTAATTGTGCTACACATATAGATTTTTAGTGAAAAATAGCAAACAGCATTTCAGTTTCAACACAACTTGTAACACTGCACACTAATGAATTAACCAGAATCTTGTCAGTGCTTTATGTACTGAAAAGGAGGATTTGAACGTACAGCAATAAGACTGTGAGAACATTAATATACTGTGTCTATATATATATTTATATATATATATATATAATTTTAGAAGGGAAATCAAGGATTCCTCCACCTACAATGATGGAATAACAGGAATAACAAGGTCTGAAGGTCTGAACTTAATTTCCCTTGGTTCATTTTCTTGTGAAGTTTACTGAGCATAACGCAATTTCCTTGTTCATAAAGCCTGAAATGCATTATGAGTAAAAGGAAAGACTAAGTGTTGAAGAACAATATATTTCACCTTGGATGCCTGTTCTTTAATATTTATGGTGCCTATCCCTACAAAAGAACACAAAAAGGCATGAGGAATCCCAGAGACTTTATCGCTGCCTTTCAACTGTTTCACTTGTTGGCAACAGCCAAATTGACAGATAAGTTCAGTTCAGTTCTATATTCATTATATATCTTTTATTCTGAGATGCTTTTGTTCAAATTAACAATGTTTATCATTATTTTCAATAATGATAACGAAAAGTAATACTAATAAAAAATATAACAGAAAACTATTTTATCAGGAAGAAAGTATATTCTGGAGTTATTACCCAATGCTTTAACTCTCATTTTATTGACCTTGGCAAGATGAATGGCTCTGTTAACTGTGAGCCGATTTGTGACAGTGAGGTGTTAAAAGATGTTATAGTTATTATCTCTGGTGTATTATCTAACTGAGCTACTTAACTAACCACACTATGCATCTTCATTTAGCTTTTATTACAATTCTAGTATTACAAAATATTGCCCATGTAAAATACATTGATTATTGTCTTCCTAAAGAATTATTATAAATGGTATACTGAACAAAATTCTAAACTTGTCAAGACTTAAATAAACACTCAGTAATTGAGAAAAATATCCTACCTGCTTAAATTTAGTTTCTCTTTGTGATCAACGTATAAGGGAAAGAAAAAGGGAAAACACATGTAAGGAAAGGAAAGAAAGACACCTTTTTATAACTGACAGACAATATATTAATTTCTTTTGCATTATATATATTAAAAAAGCCATATATAATAACCTTAAAATGCTAAATAAAAGCCAGGTCACATAACAACATCCGTGTGAAAAAGTAACCATGGTGCCAAAAAGAATTTCATAGCACTATATACAAAAGGATGCACACCTTAGTTAATAACGTAAATCTTTTTAATGTGTACACAAAATAAAAAAATAAAAGTAAATTAAAAGTTAACAATATTGCAAGACTACAACAACCAGTGATAGAGGCTATATAACATGCACTTAAACCACAAAGGTATAAAAGCTCACTTGCATATTACCTCAAAGGGCTGGACACGTGTACCAAACAATGCCCAATGTTTCAGCCCAAACAAACAAACCCCAATGCCTTTCTCAAGGGATAATCACATTTACCCATCCTCCATTTATGTTTTAAATAGCCCTCCTACCAGCTGATGGCTATTAGGAAATAACGTTTGCAACTCATACATCCAAAAGAGCTCTCTTTGCCGCAATCGGAGATCATGTGAGCCACCACGCAAGGGAGGATGTACCTTCTCTATAATCATGTACTGCAATTGTTCAACAGAGTGGCAAGCTTCCACAAAATGCCTAGCCAATTTATTTTATTTATTTTGAATGTCACAGTTTGTTTATTATTATTATTTCATTGTGAATATTGTGTTTATTTTGAGAGACATTAACCGAGCAGTGTTGAGGTTGATGATGTCATGCTCAGCCTCGTTTGGTAATTACTCTGATGACCATCAGCTGGAAGGAGGGCTATTTAAAACACCAATGGAGGATGGGTAAATGTGGTTATCCATTGAGAAAGGCACTAGTAACTGTACCGAAACGTTGGGGTTTGTTTGGTGAGCTTCTATGCCTTTGTGATTTAAGTGCATGCTATACAGCTTCTATCTCTGGTTGTTCTAGTCTTGCACTATTGACTATTGATTTACTTTTATTTTGTTTATTTTGTGTACATAATAAAGAGATTTGAGTTATTAACTAAGGTGTGCATCTTTTTGTATATAGTACTATGTTGTTTGTCAACATAGCATAGTATTTGTTCTGTGAACTACAGCCTTTTTCCAATTGATGTATTGGTGTTGTAAATAAGATTGCATTGTGTTTGAAAGCCCTTAAAGCTTTACGGGATATATATATATATATATATATATATATATACACAGTATATATATATATATATATATATATATATATTTCAAACAAGGAGAAGCGCCTTCACGGGATCACTGTCACTGCTTTGTTAACTCCAAAAGCAGACAATCACAGCATTTCAATGTTTCAGTCTCAACAGGAGACTTTTCTTAAGACCTTAACATCTAGTTCTTGAGAAAAATCTCCAGTTGAAACAGAAACTTTGATATGCTGTGATTGTCTGCTTTTTGAGTTAATCACGCAGTAAAAATGTGATTTAAAAATTCTTAAGAATGCGCTTCTCCTTGATTTGATATAATTACGGGTGGTTGCTGCACTAGGGTAAGCAAGCACAGATTTAGTAAACTGTGTGCACGGTTCTTGGGAGTATATATTTAGATAGATAGATAGATAGATAGATAGACATATTAAGCAATTAATTATGTTTTAAAATTCACATCAATTTCAAGTGAAGACGTTTATTTTATATAGTAGTAAATATGCAGAAACGTGAAGAAAATATTATATAGTATCACATTGTACTGTATTATAGCATTTTCTATCACTCTTTATCACCCTGTATGATATTCTTCTGCATCATCCTGTATCACTGTGTAGCTCACTGTATTATAACATACTGTATTACTCTGTATTACAGTATTATAGCATACTGTATAACACTGTATTATAGCACACTGTATTATAGCACACTGTATTATCACACTGTATTATCACACTGTATTATAGCACTCTGTATCACTATATATCGCACTGTATTATAGCATACTGTATCAAAGATATTACAGCTTACTGTATTACACTGTATTATAGCACTCTGTATCACTATATATCACACTGTATTACAGCATACTGTTTCACACTGTATAATAGCATACTGTATCACACTGTATTGCAACACTATGTATTAAAGTAGAGTTCCAGTATCATATCTCAAAGAGACATCAACACTTACTCACAGATTAATAACTAAGCCTCATTTCTACTACATTTGAAATGGGACAAGCACAATCTTCTAATCAGCCTAAACATGATTGCGAACAAGGGGATCACACAGCTGGGTGTTTGGTAGATGCACGGGGAGAGGGGGGGGTGGTACGGACAGCCTAACAAAGGGAATAAAAAGTATATAGCAAGTGTCCATTACGCTACAGCCAGCATGATGACCTGAAAACAATGAGCAGGCAAGAGAATGGGCACATGTGGGCATAGTATTCAATGACAGCATTGCGTCACTATACATAATTCTAGCGAAATTAAAATTTGCTAATAGCCAAGTTTTGACTAGTGCAGTAGATGGCAACCTTCAGCATTCCATATGTTGTGGACTACAACTACCTTGATGTTTTGCTAACATTATGTCTGTAAGAATATTATGGGAGGTGTAGTACACAATATCTAGAGTGCGGAAGGTTGCTACTGTAGGCTTGGAGGGAGAATTTTCCAAATCACATATTTTTACCTAAATTTGCAGTTCATCTTTCAATTCAGGACAACTCAACCTTTAGTGAATAAACTGAGTTAAACTTTTATATGACAGGATTTATTTAAGATAAATAGTGAATAGCCTTGTTTAGCCAATCAACTTCAAAGATGGAAAAAGAAGTATTCCATTAGCATTGTCTATTTACGTCTTTTGCCAGCCTTAGATCTCCTTATTTATTTTTTGGAGGTCATTTCTATTTTTCAGTTTATCAGGATTTATTTAAGTCTGTCATGGAAACGCTAATCTAATAAAGTGTACTTTTCATTAAATTCTGATTTGTAGAATCCATTCCAAAAGTTGTTTACAGATACCAATTACTGAATTTGTCTGACAAAACAACAGGATGGCATGTGTAATAGCATATGAAGGAAATGCTTTGTGGCCCTATATTCAGTAAGGCTATACTCAACATGTTCATTATTACATGACTATTGGCACACATATTTATAATTTGTAAATAAATATTAATAATAGTAACATGTACATATCTTCAACAGTTATGCAGCATTTCTATATTGCATAAACACATTATTAACAAACAATTGCCAAAATAGATAGAGTAATTACTAGGGTTACCATAACTATCATATTTTCCATGACACTTCCCCACATTGATGGGCTACAAATAAACAGAATAAAAACAGAAAAAGGTGCGCTAAAATTTAAAGTGCAAATTAATTTAGCAGCATCAGCTGTGTGAAATAAAGTGCAATATACTGTTTCACTCACAAGTAAAGAGGTGTATACAAACGATCAGCACATATGTGATCTAAAAGTGCAGATTGCAATAATCACTTCAAAGTGATATCACTTCAAAGTGATATAGTGCTTAAATTAATTTTGACTTACACTAATATTATATCTGAGGTAAGTCATAGCTCCAATTACAGTACATAAAAGAGAATCCAAAACAAATATACTATAGTATTGCAGGGTAAGAAGTACTGAGTTAATAGTGAGATAGGAAATTGCCTCACAAACATAGAGCAGTTGAGTCTGCTCTACCTTGAATAGCCCAAATATATAGAGAGACTTCCACTGTAGCCAGTAAAGATAAATGAACAACTTTATTTCAAGATATACGAATAAAAGTGCTTAGTAGCAAATATCACCGGATCCTAAGTTGCGACAGTCCTGCCCTGAGTCCATGTAAACACCGGCTGTGGGTAATGATCGTACATGCTCAAGATAAGGTTGTGTCTTCAGTCAGGATACTTTCGGGAGGCGGAGTATACGTAATGACATCAACTTCTCTGTGTGGCAAACCTACATATTTAAAGGTACAGTGATCTAACATTAAAATATTGAAAAACATTGCAAATAGATACATTCATAAATTCTTTAATGTCAAATATTTAAAAAAAAATCTAATATTTTAAAAATACATAAAATTCATCCTACATACATGAAATCTGCTCAGGGAAAAAAAAGGGGGAGAGATAATTACTTTAAGAACTCAGCAAGTTAAAAAATCATCAAATTTATAAAAAAATAAGTCCCCTTGGCTCAAGAGTGTCCAACTTATAAACCCATTTCATTTCTTTTCTTCCTATGTTATTAACATGGTTACCTCCTTGCCAAGATTTATTAATTATTTTATGTAGTGGAGTAGTAGGGGTTAATCCACTGTATCTCTGCTGGTAGTCAGGATTAGCAGGTAAAACACAGTTAGCAATCCCTTCCTCCCAAGAACTAGATGACACGTAGCTTGGAGGTCAACTGAGGCTTTAATCACTGGTCACAGCATTTATACAGTTCCCCATATACGGGGTTTCCCAAGTGCCCTTGCAAGGGTTTTACAAGTGGACTACATGGGAAACTTAAGTTACAAGACGATTTCCCAGCATACCTTCTTACACTGGAGTGATAAGAATATACTGATAATCACTCGATCTCTCCATACAGCCTAAATTACAGTTTCACATTAAATTCTATAACTTACAAAGTATTAGAGTAAATTAACCGAATGACCTTTCGTTGAATAGCTGGTATCTGAGCGCACTATCTGGGGAAATACCGCTTAGATCCCTGTACATTCAGACGAACGCCATTCGAATGACCTGATTTCACGAACCACCATTGTAACCGTTAAATACATTTAGTGTGTTAATATGCCAAAATAATTATTGTCCCGAACGGTCTGGAAGTCCAGCGGTGTTCGGTAAGTCGAGTAGACGATTTTAGTTCCAGGCACTCGACGACCAAACACCGGTGTGCTTTCGTGAGCAAAAGATGGCCACCGCCATGTGTTCGGTATACGAACGGTGGCCACACACGAAACCCATTAATTAACTGGTGATACATTGTTGCAGTAGTTAATGGGAGACACACGACCCCCGTTGTGTGGTCTCCCATTCGGTAGTTTGTTCGTTTCATGAACAGTGTTTGAAAATCACTGTTCGTGGAACTCCAAACGGAACGCGGTGGCGTTCGCATGCTGCAAGCACACGAGTACTCTATACCCATACATATAATATAAGGGAGAAGCAACGAAAAATGAAACATCATACATACATACAGTTCTTAAGTGGCTAGTTTTGCCACATTTTAATCCCTAAAAAAGTAAGACCATTTGGGTCCTGGTTATGATATTTTTAAAAATGGGCAGAAACACTATGTTTCTCATAACCCTTACAGATATTGTTTATGTGTTTATAGATCCTCTTGTGTAATGGACAAATTGTGCGACCTACATATTGTAAAAGATAAATAACATTTTTACTAAAACAAGTAATAAAATACTTTATAAGAAAATTTGCTAATACCCTTGAGGGTTCTATTCTTGCTGCATTTGCAGCCTGTGCATAAACCACATGAATAAAATCCTTTTTTTATCATTTAGAAAGGTCTTTTGTACTTCTTCTTTAGGGTGATTAAAACGTAAAATCTGTTTGAAACTAGGTGCTCCTCTAAAAGTGATAAAAGGTCTACTAGGGAGAAGTTTAGAAAGTTCATTGTCTTTATTTTTAAATATGCCAATGCTTCCTTATAATTGATCTTTCTACAATTACTAATGTAATCAAACACTATAGGGGCTATGTTTTCTTTGGAATCTATATTTTTCTTCGTGTTTATAATTAGATCATCTTAATTCTGTTTTAAACCTTTATATGCCTCCTCTATAAGTTTAATAGGATATTCTTTGTTTTTAAATTTTCCCTTTAATATGCTTCCCTGATTTTTAAATATATCCACCTCTGTACAATTTCTTTGGATCCTTCTGAATTGTCCTTTTGGAATATTATTAAGCCAGGCTGTATAGTGACCGCTATTATACAGTACATAACTATTGGCATCTACTTCTTTAAAATAATTTTTTGTTTTTAGTGCGCCACTATCCACATAAATATATAAATCTAAAAAGGTAATATTGGAGGTACTAAAGTCACTAGTTAAACGTATTTCCCATTCATTACTATTAAATTGAGTTAAAAATTGTTTTAAAATGCCTTCTGGACCCTTCCATATGAAAAGCAAATCATCGATATATCTACAGTAGGAGACCAGGTTTGTCCCCCATGCTTGGCTGTCATATATATATAGTTCATTTCCCAGGAAGTACATGACATCCTGATTGAATAAAAAAAAAATTCTGAAGAACATGTACATTTTTAAATTGATAGCATTACATGGATTGTAAATAACAATTATTTGTTTTTAATTCTAAGTTTTATTTGCAACGTCAGGGTATAGCTATGGGGACCAGGTTTGCCCCCAGTTATGCAAATTTGTATATGTCAGGTTGGGAAATGAAGTATGTATATGACAGCCAAGCATGTGGGACAAACCTGGCCTCTTTGCCTCCTCTAGCAGGTATCTAGACGCAAAGTGATTTATGCAGATAGCTAGTATTCAGATTATCACAGGAGCGGCACACAGATCAGAATCTTTATATGAAATAGCCAGTGAGAGTACCTGGTATCACTAGACAGGTGCCCTTGAAGGCACATACTAAGGGATAGTTTAGCCTGAACCTTGTTGGACACGAGGCACTTGCACTCTATATTCAACAGAATTAGTATAGCTACATCTTCCTTGTTGACAGGTGCCCTTGAAGGCACAGACTAGCTTGTTTATGTTTTTTTTTCTCGCTGGGACGAGACAACTCCGCCTTGGTAGGCAGGTGCCTTTCAAGGCACAGATTGGTGTATTTCTAGCCTGAACCTTGGAGGATATTAGGCACCTGCTGTACATATCATATTATATAGATTCTACACTCTATAGAGACATTACAGCTAGACTTGACTTTGACAGGTGCCCCTGCAAGCAGAGACTAGTTTGCCTGTTCTCTCTCGCTGGGACTCCATCACTATTACGATCCATCTAACTAATTAGTTATCAAATATAGATTCTGGCCTAACTAGAGGGAGTAAGTGATCATAACCATCCAGAGACATTATTAAATCTCTCTCCCCTCTAGCTAGACAACACTATCAGATCGTAACTCCATGTTAGTACGCCTATTTTCACGCCACTAACAGGCAGACCTACTTTGAGTGCTTCTAACCATCACTCCTCTCTCTATTATACTGAACAACCCCCACCATAAGGGTCTACTCAGTCTCAATAAGGTATTCCCCTTGGAGTCATGGCTACACTATAGATTTGCCGTTTGGAGTCTATAGTATAGTGTTTTACTATATCTGGGTGTGAGACCTAGACAATTGTATCACTCAGGAAATTACCAGTGGAGATTCTAACAACACATAATAGATAGATCTGTGTTGTATCAATTTCTCTGATACATTTCTGGTACATCACTCCAATACTATTCCATTTATACTGCACTGATCTGGCTACTGTGTATCTTTTTTTCCAGGCACACAGAGCTTTTTGCTTTGATTCTATTTGGGGTGAAATTCTGTACCCTGGAGTTTTGTCTCCACCCAGCCTGTATCTGTTTTTATGTTTTTCACTTCCCTAGTCTATTGTAAATGATCCCCACTTTTGTCTATTTAGTTTATTTAGAGCACACTACCACATTACTATATTTAAGTGTGGCAAGTGCAGCATGTGTACGTTCGTCTGTTTTTGAGTCTCATAATAAAGTATCTTATAGATTTTTAACCTTAATTAGTTTTTCCTCCTTATAACCATTCTGGGTCAGATTTTCTCGCTTTCCTACTGTAGATATAGTGATGATTTGTTTTTTAATATGGAAGGGTCCAGAAGGTATTTTAAAATAATTTTTAACTCAATTGAATAATAATGAATGAGGAATATGTTTAACTATTGACTTTAGTACCTCCAGTATAAACTTTTTAGATTTAAATATTTATGTGGATAGTGGCACTTTAAAAACAAAAAAAATATTTTAAAGAAGTAGATGCCAATAGTTATGTACTGTACAATAGCGGTCACTATGCAGCCTGGCTTAATAATATTCCAAAAGGACAATTCAGAAGGATAGGAAGAAATTGTACAGAGGTGGATATATTTAAAAATCAGGTGAGCATTTTAAAAGAAAAATTTAAAAAGGAAGAATATCCTATTAAACTTATAGAGGAGTCATATGAAGATGCTTTAAAACAGAATCAAGATAATCTAATTATAAACACTAAGAAAAATATATATTCCAAAGAAAACATAGTCCCTATGGTGTTTGATTACAATAGGCAATGTAGAAAGATCAAATCGATTATAAGGAAGCATTGGCATATTTTTTTAAAAAGACAATAAACTTTCTAAACTTCTCCCTAGTATATTTTGTAGAGGAGTGTCTAGTTTCAAACAGATTTTAAGTTTTAATCACCCTAAAGAAGAAGTACAAAAAACCTTTCTAAATTATAAAAAAAGGATATTATTCATGTAGTTTATGCACAGGCTGCAAATGCAGCAAGAATTGAACCCTCAAAAGTATCAGCAAATTTAGGACAAAATACAAAAAATGTGGATTTTCTTATAAAGGATTTTATTACTTTTTTTTCTATATTTGGGTGATAGCAGGCTGATTATCAATAACGATCCGTTAGCCAAAAAAAAAAACCCTTCACGATATTGATCGGAGCTGTGTATACAGACCTTGAATCCAATGATATTGTTTGCAAAATACCTCCAAGACTAATAGTGACCGTCTTGCATTACTATAATTCTTATTAAGCTCCCCAGACGTTGGGTATTTGAATATATCAGCTGATATTTAGTCTTCGAGCTACACTTCATACATACCAAGCCGCCTGGGGACCGTCTGTCAGTCCTGCGGAGACTGACATTCATTCCAACAGGTTATCTATATTGTGATCTTTTTACACCAAGCAATTAGAAGGACACTTTCAATAGATACATTATTGGATTATATCCTGGCTGACACTTGATACTATTATACTTACCTGAAATCCCTACTAGCAGATTTCACATTTTAGTACCTTTTGACCATTTACTCTGGCCATTTGGACTATTTGTTTTTATATCATTAGGACCCTGGTTTTGGGGTAATAAGTTTTAGTACCTACTCTAGGTTAATTTTTTTGTACACTAGCACGTTTGGTTTTTCAGTATTATTTACTTATAATAAAATGTATTTATTTTTCTTTTAATTTATCAGTCAAGTGCTTTGTCTGACAGTTATTTTCTGTGTAGATCCAAACACTCACTCTTCAATCTTTTGAGTAGATTATCTATACTACTTAGGTACACTACCTGTGCTCCTTTATGCTATATTTGGGGTTACCCCCGTTCCCTAAGTGTACCTTTAATTTGGCTCTATTTTTGCTTCTTCGTTTTCGGATTTTATTACTTGTTTTAGTAAAAATGTTATTTATCTTTTAATTTGCCCGCCTACAATATGTAGATCACACAATTTGTCCATTACACAAGAGGATCTATGAACACATAAACAATATCTGTAGGGGTTATGAGAAACATAGCGATTATGGTGCAAGAGCTCCCTTTGTGCAGCATTTCTCCTTATGTAGATATTTTCATTTATTTGCCATGGTGTAACCCTGTGTGCATTTGGCTTGTGAGAACACCATTATCATACCTAATATTTTGCTATTCCTTCTACTGATTGAAATCCAATTCTTCTCTGTGAGCATTTGAGTACTTGTTTGGCCAATAGCTGTTCAATCAGATGTTTCTCTATGGTAACAAGGACGTTCATGGTGGACAGCAAAGGGAAGGATCAGCTTTGCATCCACTACTGCCAGGTAAGTATGAGGGACTTTTAAAACCCTTTACAGAAAAAAACCAAAAACCTGAATTTGTAAGCCATTATTCATATGCGGTTAAAAATGCATTTATTAGCCTAGCCCTAGAGTGTTATTTTAATGAATTGATTTCCTACCTGCTGCTTTTGAATTCTAGAAAAGTGAATGCATAATTTTTGCTGCACATAAATATCTAAATATGGTATGAATACAGAAAAATATGGTGATCTGAATAGCTATGCTCAGCGAAAGGTTTGAACCAAATGTAGCAGCCTGCTAGCGTTTATATTTCATCTTGTGTTTTAGATAAAACATAATGGACAGTTGTACATTTGTGAATAGGCACTAGACCTGGGAACAAAGTAAACATTTGTTTTAGCAAATCCACAGGAGAATGCACATCCAAACAGAGCTTGTTCCCACAAGGGTGAACCAGGCAGGAAAAGAAAATCTTCAGAGTACACTGGTAAAAAAAAAAAAGGCCAGGGCACACCAGGAAGTCTCCTAGTCAGTCTGTTTTTATTATAGGAACAAGTTACAACAATGTTTCGGATCCTATATTAAGTCTTTATCAAGTCTAGAAAAATAAAGTAGTGGTTCAGCTCATCAGAACTTCCGCCATTTTGTTCACAGATAAGGTGAGAAAAAGTAACCAATAGAATGAAAAAGAAGAGGAACAATAAAATAAAACATATATATAGTGCCTTGCAAAAGTATTTACCCCCTTGGCATTTTTCGGGTTTTGTTGCCTCGCAACCTGGAATTAACATGGATTGTTTGAGGATTTGCATCATTTAATTTACAGAAAATGCCCACAACTTTGAAGATTTTTTTTTTTTTATTGTGAAGCAAACAACAAATAGGACAAAATAAGAAAAAGTCAATGTACAAAGTTAATACAGCTCCACGTCACTATGGATAAGTCTCTATGAACTTGCCACATCTTACCACTTTCTGCCCATTCCTCCTTGCAAAACTGCTCCACCTCATTCAAGTTGGATGGTTTGCGCTTGTGAACAGCAATCTTTAAGTCTGACCACAGATTTTCTATTGGATTGAGGTCTGGGAGTTTGACTAGGCCATACCAACACATTTACATGTTTACCCTTAAACCACTTAAGTGTTGCTTTAGCAGTGTGTTTGGGGTCAGTATCCTGCTGGAAGGTGAACCTCCGTCCTAGCTTCAAATCACACACAAAGTGGTACAGGTTTTTCTCAAGAATATCCCTGTATTTAGCACCATCCATCTTTTCCTCAACTCTCTCCCCGTCCCAGCTGCTGAAAAACATGGCGTTCTTTGGGTGATGTGATGTGATGGGTTTGTGCCAGACATAGTGTTTGATGGCCGAAAAGTTCAATTTTAATTTCATCAGACCAGAGCACCTTCCTCCATACATTTTGGGAGTCTCCCACACGCCTTTTTGCAAACTCAAAATGTGCCATTTTGTTTTTTGCTTAAAGTAATGGCTTTCTTCTGACCACTCTGCCATAAAGCCCAACTCTATGGAGCGTACAGCTTATTGTAGTCCGATATACAGATACTCCAGTCTCTGCAGCTCCTCCAGTGTTACCTTAGGTCTCTGTGCTGCCTCTCTGATTAATGCTCTCCTTGCCTGGTACGTGAGTTTTGGTGAGTGGCCATCTCTTGGCAGCTTTGCTGTTGTGCCATGTTCTTTTCATTTGGTTATGATAGATTTGATGGTGCTCCTGGGGATCATCAAAAATGTGGATTTTTTTTGTAACCTAATCTTGACTTGTACTTCTCAACAACATTGTCCCTTACTTGTTTGGAGAGTTCCTTGGTCTTCATGGCAGTGTTTGGTTAGTGGTGCCTCTTGCTTAGGTGTTGCAGCCGCTGGGGCCTTTCAAAAAAGGTGTGTATATGTAATGACAGATCATGTGACACTTAGATTGCACACAGGTGGACATCATTTCACTAATTATGTGACTTCTGAAGGTAATTGGTTGCACCAGAGCTTTTTATGGGCTTCATAACAAAGGGTGTGAATACATACGCACATGCCAATTTTCTGTTTTCTATTTCTAAAAAATAGTTTTATGTATATATTTTTCTCATTTCACTTTGACAACTTAGACTATTGTGTTCTGATCCATCACATAAAATTCAGATTAATAAAACATTGAACTTAAGGCTGTAATGTAACAAAATAGGTATAAAGTCAAGGGGGTGAATACTTTTGCAAGGCGCTGTATAAAAACATAAGAAAAAGAGGGTACACTTACCGGACTTCTAATGGATACGTGGTTTTAATGAAAAAATACAATTACATCTGCATCAAATCGACATTTCGACCCTTATGAGGTCTTTCTCAAGATAACAGATAATAACACACATTTTTAGATAAGAAAATAGTATTAACACTTAACAATCAAGTGCAGTGACCACCAACAAGCCGATCGAAACCCGGAAATGTGAGGGGCTTTGTGATGCTTGCGGATACAAATGTGGTTGCTAAGAAACCCACAGAGACAAATATGAATGTGGAGAAAGTGTCCGTGGAAGTAAAGTGTTAGACTTAAAAGCAATCAAGGAAAAACAAAAGGAACATAGTATTTATAGAGAGACAAGGCACTGATATACAAGAAGGAGATGAGTGATAAAATGTGATAAAGTGAAATCAACAATCATAAGAGTGGAACATCATGCCCTGAAGAACAGTGAAGTGTAAAGATATATAGTTAGCGCCATATCAATAATAAATTAGTATATATATATATATATATATATATATATATATATATATACATACATACACAGCATTGTAAATTGTATATTATTAAGAAAACAAATAACAAAAGGTTTAAATTAAATCAAAGAGCCATTCAAGATATAAAGGTATAACTATAAAAAATATTGTTATAAACAGCAGCTCTAAAAAACTAAATCCTATCCAAATTACTCAGATCTATAAACTATTTTTTAAAGAAATCCTTCACTATATAAAAAATGTCAAAACTGGTGTTTATATAAAGGAAGTAATGTAAAATCTATCACAATGTATCCTGAAGGAACATAGAAAAAAACAATATTTTCATTAAGTCCCTTAGGGGTTACAGTATTCAGATGGTGAATCCTGAAGGCTTCTCGCTGTAGTAAACATCAGGATCATGTGAGTGGAGGGATGTGGTCTATGACTATGAATCGCAAAGTAAGTAGATGGTGTTGAGCAGAAAGAAAATGTTAGATGGGTTTTTCCCACGAATGATAGTCCACATGGGCATGTAATCATATAAATTATGTGGTCTGTGGTACATGTGATGTAATACCATATTTTAATTTGTTTGCCACAATGAGGGGGTGCAAATGTAGGGCCACTTATCATGTGGCTGCATATGATGCAACCCATATATTAAATTAGCCTTTCTTCACTATGGTTGGAGATTTCATATAGCAATGTATTCTAATCACAGGTAATTAGTGCCTCCCACAAAAGGTAAGGATTGTATTAGACTAATTGATTATTATGCTTGATACGCTTTTATGAAGAAGTGGGTTTTTCATGATTTTTTAAGGAGTGGAGACTGGGTGAGCATCTAACGGAGGAAGGAAGTGAGTTCCACAGGAACGGTGCAGCCCTTGAGAAGTCTTGAGGCGAGCATCAGAGGTGGGAGTACGGACAGAAGATAGACACAAGTCTTCAGCAGATTGTAAGGGCCTAGACGGGACATACTTGTGTATTAGGGAGGATAGATAGGTGAGAGCAGCAGGAAGTCAATCTAACAGGAAGTCAATGTAGGGATTGACTTGGGGGATGGGGGTTGAATTGGGGGTTATAATGCATGACAGGACCTTCCATGTTGAGTGCAGGCAGGTGATTTGTCAGCAGTTAGATAGTGTTGCTTGCTTATGACGGTCCTTCATGACCAGTACTGTTCTGCCTTGTGTTAGACTAACAGGGAGGGAAAGGTTCTTAGTAGCTGGTTTGTTTGTGGTGCTAGGCATTTATGCAGTGTTCTTAGTTTATTTATTCAGTAGGTGTTGGCTCCTTGTTGTTGGATGTCTCTGAACGTGATGTTGACTGGCATCTGATCTGGGAGCATGCAGAGGTCTGCTCTGCATTCAGGTCTAATAGCCATTTGGACTTGGTGTAATGTGATGCTTCTTCCTCCTAGATGTTCTTCTAGGACTATACAGTCTCAGCTCTGGGTGGGTGTTTGGTGGATGTACCATGGACTTTTTTTTGGTTAACAGGGCATTTATTTGCTTAGCCCCTTTTTCTCTGATGTGTCTTCTCAGTCTGGTTGACAGTGCTTTCAGCCATTCTCAGTTGTTTCTAGTGCCTCTGATATGGGCAGACCCTTGTATTTCCTATGTATCTATAATTTATCTTTATGTTTCCTCTGGGAAGTTGATCCAGCTTACTCCTTCTATGTAGCCATTAACTTGGATGACAACTAATGCTGTGAATAATTAGATTGGACAGAGAGAGAGAGAGAGAGAGAGAGAGAGATTAGTTAAAGTTAAAATTATGCAAAAAAGTTAGCTATTTTAGCATAATCGTAAAAATATATATTCTACAATTCATTTGAACCCTTATGGAGACGTAACAAGTATTTTAAATAATATAAAAAGAAAAATCAATTATAACAGCTCTAGAAGAAAGAATATAATAGAAAAACAGATACATAAAAAGTATGCTTTTAGATATCTATCACCCAGCATGCTGAACATGAAACCTCTAGATTGCTTGTTGTTATACACTGTTACGCAGAATCACAATATCTATCAATGTGTAGATATATGTGTGACCTTTCTTTTTCTCTTTGTTCTGCAATGAAAAAATCATAATGCACATAAAGTTGTTCAGTGAAATAGTGTGACATGGGAAAATCACAATATCATCTAAATGCTAAACAGTACATAAATATACACTTTCTCTATAAGCTTTCTGCTATAGCATTCATAGGTTTCAAATTTTAAATGCAAAAATACTGCTCCATTGTCCCTGGAGAATTTACGTATTGAAATAAATCACTAGTGTTGAAATTTTTGTCTTAAAGGAAAATGTTAAGTTGTTTGTATTTGTTTGTGGCAATACAAAACTGTAAATAATTACGTTTATTGTATTGTTCTGACAAAACATTATTTAAATATATACTTACAATTCTGAGAACACTGTGCACTGTGTAGTTTAAAGGCATACATTTTAAAGATGGCTTATATATATTTACTAAAGTGTGACTTGTGGAGAATATCCAGGAAAAAAATCAAATTATGGACCAAAATAGCAAAATAGAAAAAAAAATATATATAGTGTTCCTTGCTTTTCTAGTTTGGCTTAAACTTAGAAATTCCCTTATGTTACTGTGAATAACCACAACTGGGTAATTTGCTAAACTGTGAATGGTCAGAAATGTATAGTCAGAAGAGCTGAATACTAAAAAATAGTTACAGATTTTTTTTTTGCTGCTTTATAATAGCCTAAAAATTGTATATTCCTGGAAAATTGCTTACATGCGCCACTCTACCAAGACAAAACATTTAAATTGTACTTCTTATGTCAAACATGATATTAATGCACAGAACACAAAATCTAATCTCTGTATTCGGTATGTAAATTTCCAGTAAATATATAAATTACAAGTTATATCACTTTACAATAAGTTATACCAGCAGTGGTAAAGGCTACAATATAGAGATCAAGAGTTATAGAGATTTGGCAAGATTAGCCACAGCTAAGAATTTTGGGATAAACTGGTGGTATGACTGTATGTATAGTTGCTCTACTATTTATATTTTTTCCCCTGTTTTATAATAGGGTGTGAACGTCATTTTATTCTGCAGAAACAAAGTTTGTTCCAGCCTGGTGGAAGTCATGTACTTAGATTTGGATTTACACTGATTAGCCCCAACAACAAAAAAAAAACACCTGCCTAATATTGTATATGTGCCCAGCATGCTGCCAAAACTGCTCTGATGCCTTGAGGTATAGACTCCACAAGACATTTGTAGCCTCATGGAGTTTAGCTCTTTAAAACAATGCTGGTGTCATCATGCTTTGCATGTTGATGTCCAGCGTGTTGAAAAACCCATTGGAAAACATTAGGTCAATGCTTTCCTATGGAGAAGGCCTACTGTGCGTGTGGCACTCACTGCACATGCGTATTTCATTCTCCCATTGGCTGACGTTGGAGGAGGAATGACTCAAATCAGCACCAAGGGACATTAGTGCTAGAATAAGGTAAATGAAAAAAGGGCTTTTTAACCCTTTACATCTAGGGGGATGGGCTGCGAGTGAGGGGGCAGAGTGTTCCTATAGTGTTCCTCTAGTATTAGGAATACCAAGCTGTATTCCTAATACTATAGTGTCACTTTAGGTCCTGCACGTATTGGATTTGTTGTTCCAGCACATCCCACAGATGTTTAATCAGATTGAGATCTGGGGAATTTGGAAGCCAATGCAACATATTGAACTGTTAATTATGTTCCTTAAACCATTTGTGAACAATTTGTGCTGTGTGTGCTGAAAGAGGTTACTGGAGTCAGGTAACACCATTGCCATGAAGAGTGTACGTGGTCTGCAAGAATCTCTATGTAGGTGGTACATGTCGAAGTTACATCCATATGAAAGCCAGGACCCGAGGTTTCCCAACAGAAAATTGCCCAGAGCATAACACTGCCTCAATCAACCTGCCTTGTTCCCATAATGCATCCTGCTGCCATCTCTTGCCCAGGTAAATTATGTACATGCACCTGGCCACCCACCTTATCTAAATGAAAATGTGATTCATCAGACCAGGCAACCTTTTTCCATTGCTTCACGGTCGAGTTTTGATGCTCATGTTCCTATTGAAGGCACATACCTTTTCGCTTGTTAATTTTTCCTGTTTCCAACACATTAAATTAAATAACTAACTGTTTACTTGCTGCCTAATACATTCCACACCCTAAAAGGCACAAATATAAGTATCTAATTAATGTTGTTCACTTCACCTGTCAGTGGTTTTAATTTTGTTTCTGATCAGTATATATATAACGACTCAATATTTCGAGCTATCACTAGCTACTTTTTTATTTTTACACTCTATATGTTGAATTTCATGGACCTCCAGATTCTGATCAGAAAGTGATATTTCTCCGTATTAGAGAAAGATATTTTTTTTGTCATTTTTGCTGATATATTTTTGGTTTCCAAAGTTGTGGTCTGATTAGGAAGCTACTCTTCTAATAATTTTTATTTTTACTATATTACATAGTGCAGGAAAGAAAGCCAGCTGCAAGAATGGTGTTTCACTACTACTAGACTATAATTTTCATTCTGAATTTCAATAAAATCTAGCACATTAAAGGAATATCCCAAGCTAGCTGTTCTGGTTTTGGTGACATTAGTACTCTGGCGCACTCCCGCATAAGAAGTTCAAGTGTTTTGAATGGTTTGACTTCTTACCTGCGGTTTGCTGTTCTCCACCTTCTCTTGTACCTAAGGAGGAGCCTCTGTTAGCTCCCCTGACCTAAGTCCAGCAGTGCATGGAGATTCTATTCTTATAGTGTTAAAATGTCATATATTTTTATATATCTCTATGCAGCAATCTATTCACTTAATCAATTGTCCTATTTAAATGTGCTAATGCTTTATCCGAGATTTTAAATATATGTTACACTATATTTTCAGTTGAAAAGCACTGGATATTGAAGGAGTTAAATTGATTCTTCTTTTCTACATGTCTTGAATGAATGTAATAAAATATATCACTGAGTCATTTAGGCAGATGATTTGATGAATGTTGTGAGCACTTGTTCAATTCATGGATGATAAAACACATCACTTTTAATCACACCATTTCGTCTCAACCATTTTGTGCCACCATGATGTTTAAATACACATATGGGTCTATGAATATATTTGTAGCTGAAAGTTCCAAAGAAGGTTTCTCTCCTGCTTAACATTAAACTACATATAATTTCCCCAATTCTATCCATTTTTTATAATACAGAAATTCAACTTCACTTCATCTTGAGGGTGGCTCATGAAGAGCAGTCACCCTTATATGATTTATGCAAGTTGGGTAATAAGTGGTTGTACTTGGATGGATTCTATTTTTTAAAATAAAGAAATAATAGTTTTGATCCATATGATTATCATTTCTAAACTTGTGCATTTGTTTTTGGATAAATGTGAATTTTTCCGAAGTATGGCCAATTTGTTAAATCGTAAGTATCACAAATAAACAAATTGCATTTATTATTGATAAAGAAAAAATAATTGCTTGTTGGATGAAAATTAGTCTATGCAATTTGTTCATTTGCTTTTTGTTTTTCCAATTGCAAGAAGGGAGCAACCGGCTACAGGTAATGAGTATCTTTAAAAAAAACAAGGAGAAGTTACAAGCTGCACTTTCGAGAGATGTACATTTGTTTTTGTTAAATTTTTTTTTTTTTTTTTGAAATTTTGGATATAGCAATTTTTTTCATTATGTTCTGATACTGGCACTTCTATAATAATTGTTTTAAAGTAAATAGCACTTTAGGAGATACTATGTAGTATGTGATGCACTTCATGCACACTAAAAGAATGCAATTTTTGCATGCATTTATTACGTACTGTTTAAATATATATACACATACCAAAAGAATTGTAGTGGGGAAAAACGAGTGGATGAAAATCCCTTCCACCTGAAGTAAGTGGATAGTTATTACATTGCAAAACAGAGATACACACACCAGTCAAGCCATAAGACTTGCTTTTCCCACAGAAATCTCACTTTAACAGTGCTCTCACTACTGGGTAGGCGTATGCAACAAAGCTTTGAAATACAACCCAGGAAGCTGTTGTATACAGCAGACACATATTCCAAGGAATCCATGCATAAAATGGAATTATGAGGCAAAAATGGGGTTCTTTGTTGAGCTCATTTGCATATGCCTACATGTCAGCCCATGCCCCCACTCTACAGCCCTTGCCCACCACTTCTAAAACCCCATGTGACCCCTCTTGGCCACTTCCCCCTCTAAAGCCCCTATAGTCATTTCTATAGCCCCTGTGACCCCCTTTACAGAAGTGTGAGGGGCTTTGTGATGGTCGCAGATACAAATGTGGTTGCTAAGAAACCCACAGAGACAAATATGAATGTGGAGAAAGTGTCCGTGGAAGTAAAGTGTTAGACTTAAAAGCAATCAAGGAAAAACAAAAGGAACATAGTATTTATAGAGAGACAAGGCACTGATATACAAGAAGGAGATGAGTGATAAAATGTGATAAAGTGAAATCAACAATCATAAGAGTGGAACATCATGCCCTGAAGAACAGTGAAGTGTAAAGATATATAGTTAGTGCCATATCAATAATAAATTAGTATATATATATATATATATATATATATATACATACATACACAGCATTGCAAATTGTATATTATTAAGAAAACAAATAGCAAAAGGTTTAAATTAAATCAAAGAGCCATTCAAGGTATAAAGGTATAACTATAACATATACAAATATTGTTATAAACAGCAGCTCTAATAAACAAAATCCTATCCAAATTACTCAGATCCGGGCTAGGCAATGAAGATCAAATATTCTAAGATAAACTATTTTTTAAAGAAATCCTTCACTATATAAAAAATGTAAAAACTGGTGTTTATATAAAGAAAGTACTGTATAATCTATCACAATGTATCTTGAAGGAACATAGAATAAACAATATTTTCATTAAGTCCCTTAGGGGTTACAGTATTCAGATGGTGAATCCTGAAGGCTTCTCGCTGTAGTAAACTTCAGGATCATGTGAGCGGAGGGACGTGGTCTATGACTATGAATCGCAAAGTGAGTAGATGGTGTTGAACAGAAAGAAAATGTTAGATGGGTTTTTCCCACGAATGATAGTCCACATGGGCATGTAATCATATAAATTACGTGGTCTGTGGTACATGTGATGTAATACCATATTTTAATTTGTTTGCCACAATGAGGGGGTGCAAATGTAGGGCCACTTATCATGTGGCTGCATGTGATGCAACCCATACATTTAAATTAGCCTTTCTTCACTATGGTTGGAGATTTCATATAGCAATGTATTGGATCACTGCGTACCAACAGGTCATGCAGATTCTAGTTTCTTTTATAACTAACAAATGGGTGACCACAAAAATATTGAGGGTAGATTTTTGTCAGATTGTAGACTATCCCAATGTTTTAAGATAGTTTTTCTGATTAGAGGGGTGCTGGTGGAACGTGACGTTACTTTTGGTTTGATCATCTTTGGTCAGGCAATTGGTGCCTCCCACAAAAGGTAAGGATTGTATTAGACTAATGACAGTTAATTGATTAATATGCTTGATACGTATTTAATTTATATGCTTTTATGAAGAAGTGGGTTTTTCATGATTTTTTTAAGGAGTGGAGACTGGGTGAGCATCTAACGGAGGAAGGAAGTGAGTTCCACAGGAATGGTGCAGCCCTCGAGAAGTCTTGAGGCGGGCATCAGTGGTGAGGTATGGACAGAAGATAGATGTAAGTCTTCAGTAGAGCGTACGGGCCTTGACGGGACATACTTGTGTATTAGGGAGGATAGATAGGTGAGAGCAGCATTATGTAGAGATTTGAAAGCAAGAACCAGAATTTTAAATTGAGCCCTATATCTAACAGGAAGTCAATGTAGGGATTGACTTGGGGGATGGGGGTTGACTTGGGGGTTATAATGCATGACAGGACCTTCCATGTTGAGTGCAGGCAGGTGATTTGTCAGCAGTTAGATAGCGTTGTTTGCTTATGACGGTCCTTCATGACCAGTACTGTTCTGCCTTGTGTTAGACTAACAGGGAGGGAAAGGTTATTAGTAGCTGGTTTGTTTGTGCTGCTAGGCATTTATGAAGTGTTCTTGGTTTATTTATTCAGTAGGTGTGTCCCCACCACAGCCTCTGCCCCTTCTACAGCCCATTTCCCAGCCACCTCAGCCCCTGTCCCCCCTCAACAGACCATATACCATCTCTACAGCCCATGCCCCCCACACTATAGCCCATGCCCCCACTTTTTTGGGGGGGAAGGGGTGGCAAAATATGAAGAATTATGGATTCAGCTCACTCCTTCCACAGAATGTTGAAGGAGTATCATGACTGGATGACTGGATGAGATACTTCATGCTCTGTGCAGAAGCTGCAAAACCTGATTATCTACTGCCAATATGGGAACTTGGAACCTGAGTTATTTTTTATGTATATATTTTGAATGCATTGTTTATGTATTTAAAAAAAAAAATCATGCCTACAGCATATCCCTGCATGTGCAAAAGTTCATCTATATAGGATCCTACAGTCCTTCTATAGACCCATATTTTGTGATCTTGTGGATGTGTTAGACTACATCCATAACACACTTGGCAGATCAAATCACCAGGAACAGAAGAAAGAAGTGAAGAATAAGGTCAATTTCACTTTAATTTGTTTATAAATGATCATTATGGGACTATAAATTACTAACTTATTATAAACTTCTCGTCAGGGTTCCACGTGACTATCGGCATCTTTGAAGTGGCAACCCCTTTATCCATTCTCTATATAGTATATTTATTTATGATTGATAAGTGTCCCTGTGCTTTTTTTTTTATTTTGATGAATTTTTAGGAAGCTGCATGTCATTACACCCCTAAAAAATACCCCTTTCAATTACATAATTTTTATATTTTTGAAATATATTACAAAAATATTATAAGATAATGTATGACAATTAGTAATTGTAATAATAATAATAATGATAACAATCATTATAAAACAACAACAAAAATAATATAGACAAACTCTCTCTACATTACCAATGTGTCCAAATGGGATGAATCAAGCTATACTGATTATGTTACTTATAGTCCCCTTTACACTATAATCTAAATCAGGGCTTGCAAAACTTTTATGGGCTGGGATCCACTTTTGAAAACAGTATTTTTTTAAGACCCACCTGCTTTTAATGCATATTTAATGCATATTTTAAAAGTGAATAAAAGTGGCACATCATGGCAGCTTTAGATACATAAAATTGGCACACCATGGCTATCAGTTTTAGATGCATAAAATTGGCACACCATGGAAATCAGCTTTGGAAGCATACAATTGGCACACCATGACAATCAGCTTTAGATGGATACCATTGTCACACCATGGCTATTGGTTTTAGAGGCATAAACTTGGCATATCATGGCAGATTTAGAGGCATCGTCTTGGTATTTCATGGCAGATTTAGAGGCAGAAAATTGGCATATCATGGCAGTTTTCTAGGCATAATTCTGTGATTTGGGAGTTTTAGAGACTTAATTTTGGCATATTGAGGCAGAAACTTGGCATATCATGGCAATCAGTTTTAGAGGCATGCAACTAGTTACTCACAGACTGAGGCAGAATCAGAAGCGTTGTGTCCCTCTCTTTCATCCAGGCATCTCACTTTGAGTATCCCCATCTGATGGAGAATTCCAACAATGCTATGCTTTCTAAGGATCTACCATTTGCCCACTGTTGCAGGGCTGTATTTGTGAGCAGTGTTTGAGCATTTGAATGAAAGCATATTTTTGTATGAAGTATGTGTTGATGTATGGGTGTATTTGTATGTACTGTAACCATTGGAATGTAGTGGTATACTTGTGTGTAATGTAAGTGTCTGAATGCAGGGGTATATGTATGTAGTGATGGATTTAAAATACAGGTGTGCTATTGTGTGTAGTGTTGGTGTTTAAATGAAGGGGTGTTTGTATAGAAATTTTAATGTTTTAATAGAGGGGTGTGTTTATGCGTATGACTGCAGTGCATGTGTAGTGGATGCAGTGTGTGTATATTGTGTATTTAAAACTATATACAATGTGTGTTTGATTGTAAGCATGCTTTTGTATGGAGTGTGTGAATGTACGTGTTTGAATGCAGGTATGCATTTGTGTGTAGTGTATACACTTCGACACACACTAAAGTGAGGGTGACAGTGTGGGGGGAGAAGAAGGGTGATCGTGTGGGGGGGGAAGTGAGGTGACAGTGGAAGGAGGAGGTGAGGGTGACACTGAAGGGAGGAGGTGAAGGTAATAGTGTGGGGGAAGGGTGTCAGTGAAAGTGTGGGGTGAAAGGGTGAGGGTGACAGTGGCGGGAGGGAGAGGGTGACATTGTGGGGGGTGAGATTGACAGTGGGGGATTAAAGGTGACAGTGTAGGAGGGAGGTGAGGGTGACCGTGTATAGGGAAGTGAGGGTTACAGTGGTGTGATGGAGGTGAGGATGATGGGGGGAGGGTGAGAGTGTGGGAGGCAGGTGAGGGTGACAGTAGGGGGGAGAAGGGTGAGAGTACCAGTGTGGGAAGTGAGGGGGATATCCATTAAAATACTTTTTTTGAGAAGTCCTTGGTGATCAACTGGTCTTTTCTCCTTATTTCTTCCCTGGTTGTCCAGTGGCTCTTGTTGTCCTGTCTGCTGCTCCACCTCCGCTGGCTGCAAACCATGCAGACATAGTCTCGCAAGCTCTTTCTCATGAAGTCTCAGAGCATTGCCACGGTAACCCATGGCAATGCTCTGTGATTGGTCGAGCTCACTGACAGTTACTGCATAGTGTCCCCTGTCACAGAGGGGCCCCGCACCCAGCAGCACTCCTTGCAAGCTGCTGGGACCCCTCTTGATGTCTCTCGAGTCCCCGCGCAGCCAAGGATGCGTGGGTCAGCGTGACCCACCAAAAATCAGCCGGCGACTCACCAATGGGTTGCAACCCACACTTTGGGAAACCCTGATCTAAATGAAAGTACTATATATCATTTGTTAAATAAACAAATAATCAGAAAATAAAACTAAAAAGCCCTACATTTCCTCTCAAGCATGCAACATACTTACAGAAAAGAAAACAAGTATGTATGTTTAGAAATCACCTGGAAAATGGTTTAAATAGTGACAACCTAATCTTAAATGTCAAATGACTTAATTCATGTGTTACTTTACTCCCTTCTTTGTTACAAGGTTATTAAAACTGTTCACACTTAATTATTTGGAAAATAACAAATCTTTACACCTGCTTTGACATTTCTATTGTCCCATGAATTGATTTTCTACTAATTTCAGGTGCCAATGTTTGGATGTCACAAGGAAAAGCACTAATGACAAATCAATTAAATAGGAGCGTGTCGCCGATCTTATCTTATTGTTTTTGAATGTGGTTTGATTGCTGTTACAAGCCGACTTGACTCTTCTATTTCTTTGTATTTAACCTGCAGTTTCATGGAATTGCAATATGGACAGATAAAGAAATAGTGTTTATCTGAAAAATAGACTCAAGGACCAATTCCTCAAGTTCATCTGTAAATAATTAATTGCATCTCTTTGTAAATAACAAAAATATACATGCTCTGTACATGCACACACTATTTAATGCATGCACATTATCTCTAACAATTCTCATATACTCGCAGATATACAAATTGTCTGCCTAGTTGTGCTATGCATTATTCAAGAGCACCCCAAAACACAAAAGGTATCAAGAGGGAAATGTATGCACTTGGGAAATGCAAGCAATACCACACGTTCCATGTGGACCCTTGTACTTTGATGATGCTCACAAAGGAGACTAATAATTCTAATAATAACATAACCAGGTGTCTTGAAGTGGTGCATAGTATACAGCATATACATACAAACACACACAGATATCTATATGTTTTTCTGTAGTCCATCAGGAACAGCATACACCAAGAGTTTCTGTGAATGTGTATCAAAACATCTGCTCAGAATATGGACTCAACCTGCCTGAGTCCAGATGGGAGATAACACAAAGTGTAATGGAGAAGACAGGGATTAAATCCTGTGGGACTTCCAGATAGACTAGCAAGTACTGGCCAACCAACCTGACATCATGGTGGTAGACAAGGAACAGAAGACTGCAGTAATGGTGGATGGGGCAATACCCAGTGACTATAACTTCAAGAATGAACATGAGAAGATGGACAAATACCAGGAACTGAATAGTTGTGATAGCAGCACTCAAGGCTGTGACTCCCAAGTGGCTTCAACAGATTCCAGATGGATTTAGGAACAGCTAAGATACTGCACAGAATCCTCAGACTCCCAGAAGTGGTGAGAAAATCCGTTCTGAATTATGTATTGTGGCAAAAGTGACTTCGCCACTGGTTTTTGGAGGGGCCTGTTTGCCAGCCTCCTACCCTGAGACTATGGCCTCTGTGATAAAACTTGGTTTAAATCACTGTTTGTGCCTTTTTGGATTTTATGGCCACAGTTCGAACTTTCGAAGTGGCACTTCAAACTCCCTAACAGTCGAAGTGGCTGCCATTCAACATTCGAACACGTGGTAGCGGCCATTTGTTCGCATGGACCAAAACCATGAATAGACTTCAGGGGAACTTAGCCGTGAATGCCCTGGAACTATTTTTGGCATGAAAACCTTGCAGTTCCCAGTCGGTCCTCCAGCGGCACTTAGCCGCGATTCTATGGAACTGTTTTGGGCATGGGACCAAGCCTGCGCATGGGCAAAACTATGACTTCCATAAAATTTCTGAATCCCTGATCTGATCTGGGTGATTTTTAGATATGTTGTTCACCCAGATAAGGGCTATCAGTGGATGTAACATGGGGATATGTTGTGTTTTGGGGTACTTATGGAACTTTATAAAAATAAAAAAATTTCTGCCTGGAGATAATTAAGTTAATGCATTATCTGCCTTAATTATCTCCCAGGCAGAGGGGAAGGATTGTGTATACTGTATGGGAGTGTCTCACTGTATAACTCTGTGTTTATTGCTTTGTTAACTTTGTGTCCCTATGCCCAACAAGGTCCACGTGGGTGTCACCCTTGTTGGGAAGCTTGCATAAAAGGCCAGTGTGCCTCCATTAAAATGGAGTTCCTGCTTACCCTCAACGCATAAAAGGCGTTCCTGCTTACCCTCAACATAGAGTCTCATCTCATGTGTGGGGAAAATGGCTGTATCTACCCTGGGGATTGCTATATCACTATACTCCCCTGGGATTATAATCACTTTCACTTTGAGGAGCTGTTCCTGCTTCGTTCTCTGGAGTAGGAGAGGTTCACCCACTGAAAGCTGAATCCTGGTTTTGGGTCCAAGGTGGGTGGAGGAAGGTGAGTTCCCAGCCAAGCTTTAACGCTGGACGTGTGGACTGCTGTGTTGATGGTGTCGGGTGGCGTGCTTGGAGTCCTAGGTGAGCACTAGGAGCATCGACTGATGGAGGTACCCAGTCGGGGTGCCAGGCGGTCCGTCACATATGGTGGAAGTGGGTGATATGGCTGCCTAGTACGAGGAGCTTGGAAAAAATGTTCTTGGATTTATATTGAGGGCAATGCTAGTACCCGTACAGCACCCCTGGCTACAACAGTATGGAACCAGCTAGTTCCTGGACAGCGTTCCTATACAAGGAGGAGAATGATGCGGACTGGAGGGATGCAGTCCGGAAAGACGCCTGGTATGAGGACCTGGAGAGCATACAGCATCGGCGGGTGAGAGCCTCCCCAGTGAGAAGCAGCGGCTACAGAAGCGTGTGGCAATACGAATGCCTCTCCTGAGAGAGCCGCACCTGGATGAGTGCATGACAGAACTCAAGGCCTGGTATGGAAGGAGCTTTGGCCAGATGACACCTACCAGGCCCTGTGGTGGTATACGGGTCGGCATGCCCCTGGATGGCTGAGCACGACAGGCCAGAGGGGAAGGATTACGATGGCCCTGGCTGTTTATGGGAAGCCCTTGCAGAACTAGAGTTTGGGTGTACTGAAGAGTCACGATTCTGGGACATTTATGATTACAGGGAGGGCATGCATGATTGGGCTGATGCCAACGAAGTAAGACGAGACCTGACCCACCTGGTAACAATGGAGTGGGAGCTGGAGCAGGACTACCAACACCTACTCCGATCAATTCGGGCCCAATATACCCTACAGGCAGACCCAGATCTGCCACTCTACAGCTGTGAAGACCCACAGATGGCAGGTGGAGATGGAACCGAGGTCTCTCTACCGGCCCTACAGGGATGCTGGGCAGGCGGCCCAGATCGCTAGCTACAGCCGGAGTTACCGGGAATGGAGATGGTCGGCCTTACTCCCCAGCAGCAGTATGCAGTACAGGGAGCAGAAGGTGTCGTCCTTCCTCCCGAGTGGCAGTTTACCTTGCAGGGAGATGAGACAGTCGGTCCCTCTCCCCAGAGGCAGTGTCCAGTACAGGGAGCAGAAGGTGGACAAAGATGGACACTTTAATTTTAGGTGTGTGAGAGGGTATGTAGCCAGTGTTGGGGCTGTTCTGACTTACTAACAATTTATGCAATTAAATCATAATTTATAACAAAAAGCAGTGTATACTATTTACACAGACTGATTGATAAACACATTTTTGTAGCTTGAAAATATATTGCTGTGAGTATTATTGCTGTGGATGTGTGTTATACATTAGACATACCAACAATATAGAGGTCCTACAAAAGAGGGTCATTAGGACAGAGAATAGGGACCAAGGCATTTGGACCCAAAATGTGGACTGTCCCTCCAGTATTGAAAGGCATATGTTATCTTTAACATTGCATGCACAGCTGCATGCACTCACACCTCAGACTGAATATATAGATTTTTAGACATTTTATATATATACAGTTAATAAATGCATTAAACTTACCTCATCTGAATTATCATTTTTTTTTTCTTCTGGGGAAGGGAGCAGAGCGCATTCTGTAAAATTCTGTACCTTCTAGCATCTGACATGCAAATCCAGCCCTGCATTCAAAATTATTCTTCATATACAGGTACATTCATACTTTAAGTTGCTTTTTTAGCATTGAAAAACTAACTAAAAACAGGAAAAAAAAGCCACAAAAAGTCCTCCTTATCCATTTTTTCGCTAAACCGTTTTCAGTAATATAGCAGAGAAAATATATATTGTGCAAGGCCTCCCCCACCCACAATAAATAGGGTTCCTTGAGACACATAAAGTCCAGCTTGTAATTCCATAGAAAATGTCTATATATGCCAAGCATAGACATTATTTTTGCTTTATGGTGGTTTTTTGGAAACTGGAATCCCAGCAATGCCATTAGGTATCTTGCAAAAAAAAAAAAAAATCACATGCAGGGTATATAACATCTATGCTAATATATCTGTAAATATACAGGAATTTAATTTCTTAAATAATTATACATGCAATTGCTGTTTTTATGCTATGTGTTTCGTGTTTCAATTATATGTAACACTTATATAGTTACTTATTACAAAAAGCTCTTGGTAGTAAAGGGGTTAAAGTGCCAATATAATGTAATTTCTCCTTTGGGTTTGGTAATTTCTCCTTTGGGTTTGGTAATTTCACGCATCCATATATTCAGGCATCAACCTGTGTATCATTTCACAGCAGCGTATTATTGCATCAATACCATTGAAATTATAGCATCATGAATGTGTTCTGATTTATACAACTAATTGTGTATTATGTAGAGTAATATGTTATGCATCTTACTGTAAAGATAATGCACATTAATTTTATTTTCAGTCAAGTATTTTTAAAAAAGAATAATATAACGAAAACAGAAAATAAATGTTATGACTAAGAAAGAGAAAACTGGTTTATATTACTACCGCAGAATCAATATCATCCTTAGACATAAAGGATTACCCACCAAAGTGAGAATTCAAAAGTGAATTAAAAATTTAACGGGAAACTATAGAATAGGAATACAAAATTGTAATTCCTTGCACTATAGCACCCTACAGTGCCCCCCCTCACTCATGTGCATCCCTCCCCCGCCCCAGTGCATAAAGGGTTAAAATCTCTTTAATTCATTTACTTGAGGGACATCGGCGCAGGGTCAGGCACTGCTCCTCCACCCCAACTTCGGCTGATGTCAGCAAAATAATGTGGATGCGCTGCAATTAAATCAATGCTTTTCTATGGGGTTTTATCAGATGCTGGATGTCCTTTTGCATACCAAAAGTTGCCCAATGACCCCAAAGTGCCTCTAGTGGCTGTCTGATAGACAGCTGCTAAAAGTGTAGTTAACCCTGCAATGTCATTATTACAGTTTCTCAATAACTGCAATAATTACCATTACAGGGTTAAGGGGACAGGGGCACTGCAACCAGACCACTTCAATGAGATAAAGTGGTCTGGGTGCCTGTAGTGTCCCTTTAAGGTCAGAGTAGCCAAAATGTAAGCATAGGTGACTTAGAGATTTTTTTCAGTTAAGCTATTGTGACCTTAAATTTGAAATTCCCTTTGAATTCACCTTGACTTCTTACTTTAGTGAATAATCCTGTATGTAATTTTAACCTCTTCAATAATGCAATTTAATGGATAACTCTCACTTCCCAGGATTTATATTATTATGTTTATTTATCCCTTATATTTAGCAAATATCTGTTTGTCCAAGAAATAGAATTAAATGAAAAAGATCCAAACTGATCAATGTACCTGTATTCTTTGAGTGCCTACATTCCCTGTTAATTATTGTTATAAGCTCATCTTTGCACCTGGGGGTCAGCACAGAGAAATTAGATAAAACAGAAACAACGGAGGAGATTTATCAAAGTATTCTGTTCTAAAAAGTGGTCTTAAAGTGGCTTTGTCACCTCAAACTTACCTTTCTCCTACTGTTTCATTCTCTCTTCTGCTTTCAAAATATGTTCTTCTTTTCTTCTTTACAAAACATAACATAAGACAAAGTAGGGACCACTTTGTATAATGTATTTTTCCTAAACCTGACACTCTTGACAAAGGTTGGACCTTAAAGGACCACTCTACACCCCAAAATCATTAGTAGTAAAAATGAAAAACAAAGAGAAGATGTTTGTGGCCTGGTTTATTACCCTTTCAGAATTAAATTAACTGCTCTAATATATTCTTATAGCTTACAGTGCTGGTTTATCTGTCTTTTCTGATATGTTTTTTTTTTTTCTTTGACTCTATCCACGTTCAATTTAACAAAAAACAGTATAACTTGATTGATAGCTATGGTCAGACTATGCTCAAATAACACACAAAACAGAAAGAGAAAAAGGCTTTACCAACAAAATATAATCTAGTTGTGTGTTAGAGCCCTTAGGGATAGACATATTGTAATTGCGTTATAACATTAAGACAAACAATGCAGATGCATTTTATTATTCCAAAAACAAAACAGACACACTCTAATACATGATATTCTATAGCAAGTGCTCTTTAAATAACAGATAGTGTATGAATCACAGGGATGCATGCTAGTTTAATGAATGGACTGCTGCATACACCAAATGATTCATAGCGTGCTGACAGTAAATCTGAAGCTATACGTAATGAAGCAGCACAGATGTACGTTTGTTATTTGTTGTAGCATCAATAAAAGATTGATGTTCCAGACTATATAATTTGGCAGGGAAAAACTACAAGTGAATGGATAATATTTCTAATTTTTCAAAGGACACTTTTGAAATATATCTATCTATCTATCTAGCTATCTATCTTTCCGTCTGTCTGTCTGCCTCTATGTCTGACTGACTGACTGTCTGTCTGCTTGACTGCCTATCTAACACAGAATAGGGGTTAAATTATCCTCACATTTATTGTTAAAATTGTCCTTATCCAATGCTCAATTGTCTCAGAGTGTTTTGATGTTGTACGTATTGAACCTTTGCTAGATTCTTCCCTCTTGGCTTGATTATTGGATTCCCTGGCCTGCCTTGCTATGTATAACCACATTCCATTGCAGTCACAGTTCATGTGGGCAAAAAGTATTGGTCCTGCTGTATATATACAGTATACACACACATTATTTATTTTTGCAGGGTTATTTGGGCAATGGAGTGTACATTTAAAGAATAGCTTGCACATGCACAAAAATACAGTTTTAAATTTTACAAGGTGTCTTAAAAACACCTATCTTGAAAAATAAATATATTGATTTGGTTACACCATATGTCTATATTGTGTTAAACCCACGACTATATCACAATACCCCAATATCGGTGGGTCCTCCGTTAATTTTACCAAGGGGAATAAACATGCACTTCATCCCTCCACTCTAGGTGTCTCCTTGGAGGTCACCACAGGAAAGCATACTTTTGAGGAGAGTCGCAGTAAGCAGTTTAACCAGTAAATATATTGCATTTAGCATAAACAGGTATTTGGGGAGGAGTCTGTTTCCATTCAGTTACTGTGAACACTGAACATTTAGATAGTTACCAAAAAAACGCGCTAAGAAGTCTGTAAAAATATAGAGAGAGACACAAATAATAGTGCACACTATCTGAATTAGAGCCCTGGTACATGTGAGTTATCTCCCTCATATCCCCAGCTGTATTTTTGGTGCTAATTCAGATAGTGTGCACTATTATTTGCGTCTCTCTCTATATTTTTACAAACTTCTTAGCGCGCTTTTTTGGTAACTATCTATTTTGTATACATCTTGGTGTATCACTGTTTTTAGTGCCGCTTATTTGTCTGTACCATACTCTATAGAGCTTACACACGTGTTTTTTTTACTGACAATTTAGATTTTAGAGCCAAAGGGTGTCTTTTTATATTACTACTTACATTGCTTGTATTTTTTTCACATAAGCAGTTTAACAGACAATCATGACCCACGTTTCTTTTAATTATCCAAAAATAACAACAATTTTAAATGGAAGAGGTAATACATAGAAATCTCTGTCCACTTTCCTGTTGAAGTATCTTGACCAGAGTGAAGTGAAGAAAGCAGCTCAGTAGCAGAAATATGCAATCATTCACCTCACACCCTATTTAATATGATTGAGAATGAACAATTAGCAGGTTAAGTACTTTATTTTTATCAAATAGACTGCAGTGTGAAGATAAGTTGAAGAGATGACCTAGGAATGAATGCAATCATTCTTTATTTCTGTCTTTACTGCATGACTATGACCAAAAGATAATTACATTATAAATTCAGTATCTCATTGCTCAAGAAGGTTTACTATCAGATTGCCTTATCGTGTGTTGCATTAAAAGATCAGTGAGCCTTCATGAGAGCACAGTTAATTTTACTTCAGCTATATCAAGTAATTACTACAATAGACATTTTGGACTTGGAGCAAGTTCATTTGAATTCCCAGTATGACCACAAAATAGGTTAGAGGAGTAGTTTGTAATATATCTCTGTATGGTTATTCAGATTTATTAACACATTTCTATAATTTTCTGATTGTAGTTTGGATTGATTTATGTTTATTTATTACACATTGTAGTTCTTTATCTTATTAGCTGATAAGCAGCTCATTTGGTTAATGTTTTAACTCTAGAACATATATATACTTCAGGATAACTAATTCTTTCTTAAAATACTTTGCTGCATGCAACACTAAATATATCAGAGGAGTCTTTTTATAGAAAACTCAGTGTTCCTTTGCAGCATCCAAAGAAGGCTTCCACAGATCTAGAATTAAAGACATTTGCATTGAGACACATTGTGGGTATTATCTAGCAAGAATTGGATGTACACTTTGTGGTGGTTAGAAAAAGATATAAGTTTTACCGTGATTCAGAGCCAGGTTAGATTGCACAAAGCCCTAGGTACACTGTCAAGCCTTCCTAGAGTCCTGGTCTCTGTTTCTTGTGAGTGTTGTGTGTGGTAGCTGAGTGTTGCATGTGTATCAGGGAGACTGAGTGTTGTGTGTGAGAGTGTATGTGTGGCTAATTGCTTTGTGTGTGGAGGATAACAATATGTGTAAGGTGGATGAGTGTGCCTGTGTTGGACAAAATTGGTGTGTGGTGGAGTCTGGGTGTTCTGTTTGTGTTGATTTGTCTCAATTATGTGTAGAGGAGTTTGAGTGGAGGCATGCTGGGTAGAAGAATCCATGGTGGTCCAGTGGGGAGCATTGTGGTCTGCACCAACATAGGGTGCATATCACTTTAAGAGCTCCTATGCTGTCTTAGTAAATGACTCACAGTGATGGTTGTGGCCTTCTTAGTCAACAAGAAGCACCAGGGGATTGCAAAAGAGCTTTTAAAGTGATCTGCATCCCATTCCAGATCTTAAATGCTAGACAGATCCTTCTGCATGAAAGATACAGGTTAGCATTTTGCCTCAGTTGGCCTCACTTATAGTGAAGTGTGACTGAGAACTCCCCTCTCTGGGTACAGTAAACAAAGGGCCATTTTCCTGGCACTATAGTGCCCTGAGGGTGCCCCCACCCTCTGGGTCCCCCTCCCGCCCGGCTCTGGAAGGGGGAAAGGGGGAAAAACGTACCTTTTTACAGCGCTGGGCAGAGAGCTCTCCTCCTCCGATCCTCCTCTTCTCCTCCCCGTCGGCTGAATGCGCACGCGCGGCAAGAGCTACGCGCGCATTCAGCCGGTCACATAGGAATTATCAATGCTTTCCTATGGACGCTTGCGTGCTCTCACTGTGAAAATCACAGTGAGAAGCACATAAGCGCCTCTAGCAGCTCTCAATAGACAGCCACTAGAGGAAATAGGGGAAGGCTTAACCCATTCATAAACATAGCAGTTTCTCTGAAACTGCTATGTTTATGAAAAAATGGGTTAACCCTAGCTGGACCTGGCACCCAGACCACTTCATTAAGCTGAAGTGGTCTGGGTGCCTAGAGTGGTCCTTTAAGAGCACAGTGATTCTATCAAGGTTGTCCAGGTTGCACATTAACATTAAAATAAAACTAATATGTATAATGTGGGAGTGTACAGCTCTGATTGTTGACAAACTTCTTTAATTTTTTTAACATAAAGCTGGGTTTGATACAAAGAAACAACATAACCATACACTGAACTATAGTGGTTTTGTAATTTAGAGTGTCTCTAAAATACTGCACATCTTTACAATTGCTAACAATCTGTTTGAAATAATAAGAAATTGTGTATTAGACTCTCTCACATATGTGCATGACAGGGTCCCTTTAATTAATAATATTGCTTTCATCTTAGTTTAATGCATTTGTTCTTGAATTCTCTAAATATAGCATAATCTTAAACTGTACTTTTTGTAGAATGAAAAAGTATAGCAAGGAAACAACCACAATAATAATTTATTAATAATGACTGCAGTTGCATAGTAAATACATGTAAACATAAAATCCCTCTCCGATTAGTTTTATCGATGAGTGCAGAATCTACCTCGTCTCAAGCTTGTGATTAGCACCCATCCCTGAACTTCATTTATGCCATTCCTCCCATTCGTATCTCCATGTGGAGTGATTTCCCAGTAATTACAGCAATTCATCATTGTAGTCTATTCATGCTAATTCTGCTTATATCAGGAATGCAATGGCAATTAATCACCAGCACCATCTTCTATTGCAAGTTGCAAATGCTTAGTTTACTAATCTCAGTGATATTTCGATACAAAAACAAGGGAAAGGGAAATATAACATTAGGAAAAAGTAGTTTTTTAAGTTTTTCTATTTATTACGCACTTTCATAAAAATAGCAATAATCAGTAATACTGCTTTTATTGTCCCTATTATTTGGCACCTCTAGCACAACACCAATGAAAGGAAAATAGTTTATGTTTATTTGGAGCTGAGTTCCAAATTATGCTTCATTAGTTTTTGTGCAAATTGTATCTTGCTCAACATAATCTCTCTCTCTATATATATAAATATATATATAAAATAAACCAAGAGAGCTGCACTCACCTGAACATGCATACATTATAGGGTATATATATATATATGTGTGTATATATATATATATATATATATATATATATATATATACACACAGTTCGATGGGAGTTTTGCACTCCAGCTCTCCTTTAAGTTTTGGCCCGGTGCTCAGCTGCACATAGATACAACCTCCAAGAAAAAAGCTAGCACTCAAGGACTTCAACAAAAAATGTAGGCATTTAATTCAAACGGTCAACGTTTCAGTTCACGGTTGTGAACTTTCCTCAGGACACAAAGTCTTGAGGAAAGTTCACAACCGTGAACTGAAACGTTGACCGTTTGAATTAAATGCCTACATTTTTTGTTGAAGTCCTTGAGTGCTAGCTTTTTTCTTGCAGGTTGTGTGTATATATATATATATATATATATATATATATATATGTATATATATATATATATATATATATATAATAGAAAAGAGTGAAGGCTTGGCACTCTCCTTACAAAAGAAATGAAAGTATCTTGTCTGGGTGCGGTATCCTCAGCGTCAAATATATAAGAAAATTAGAAAAACGGGATGCACTCACAGGTCTTCATATAAGTGAAAAAATGGTGCTTTATTAATCCATTAGATTATTTTTGTATACACATAATGGATTAATAAAGCACCATTTTTTCACTTATATGAAGACCTGTGAGTGCATCCCGTTTTTCTAATTTTCATATATATATATATATATATATATATATATATATATATCTCAGTGATGTGTCCGTCTATCTATCCATTTATCTTATGTCAGTAATTACTCATCATTTTTCTCTGACCTCTAACCTTTTTGTTAGGATTGATGACTGTCAATTGTTGTGTACAACACCATACAGATAATACTCGAAAAATTAGAATATTGTGCAAAAGTTCATTTATTTCAGTAATATAACGTAAAAGGGGAAACTAATATATGACATAGACGCATTACATGCAAATGTAAAACTGTAAATGTAAACTTGGTTTCATATTTTTTTGGTCTGTTTTATTAAATTTTATTTCATTAAGGTCAGTTCGCTGTTCAGCTTGTATATCCTCTATGAAAAAAAAATCTCTTAAATAAATAATATATAACTATAAACATAGATTTTTTTTTTTTTTTACTCCTCCTCATTTTGTTTTCAATTTTTGGTAATCTTATCACTCGAGTTAAAATATATCTGCTTTAACATAGGGTGAAGTAAGCCCATATGTTTGACATGACCCAATGTGTAAAAAAACAAAAATGTGAAAAGCAAGAACTACACCAATTTTCAAGAAGATATCAAAACATTAAGATGCCAAGTAAATATTAGATTGCCCAGCTGTACAATATCTGTATGTACACAAAATGATATCATTACAAAAGGACATGTTTGTTGAATTAGCTTACTCCCTGATAAATATCACAATCATAATAATTAGAAGATGTGTGCTATAAATCTATATGCTGTTGGTTTGCAATAGTTATATAATGATTAACCAAACATCCCTTTTCAGTTGTTGTTCCAGCACTAAAAAAGAAAACTTAAAAAAAGGGAAACATTTAAAAAAAAAAAGAAAAACTAAACAAAAATATATTGAGAACCATGATGGATACTTCATATGCAAATACATTTATTTCTCTATGTTATTTGAGATATCATTAGTGAGTCATCTTTTTTTCCTATCAATCATATTTTGTCTCTGAGCCGTAAGCGGATAATTTTCTTAGTTATATTGCCATATGATGCTTTAGAGATATGGAACTTGGTTGAACCTTCAATTGTACAATAATGAAGTTATTCATGTATATCCAACCTCACACACCATACACAGTGGTACTTAGCTTTCATATAATTGATGCAGCTTACCAGGTGGTTTTCCCAATTAACCACCCCTCTTAACAGCAAAATGTATAGACAAATGTGAAGAAAATAGCCTGTTATTTGAGACTTTTATTGCCATTCGAGACTTTTGACATTTTATTGGTTCGGTAGCTGTAACTACCAAACACCAACCACCCCCCTGGCTCATTATCTTCAAAGAAAACTGTAGATTAAGCTTTCTCTCTGTGTGGCCACCGTTCGTATAGTTGAACGCCATGTGTGAGAGAAAATGGCGGCCATCTTGTTTGCACGAAAAGAGGCAGCAGGACTTGGTCGTCCAGTGTCTGGAACTAAAATTGGACACTCGACTTCCCGAACACCGGTCAAACCATTCAAATGCCTGCTTCCTTTTCCCAAACAGCCAGGAGAGCGCTGTTCGGTAGTTTGGTTCCCACGAACCAGGGGAACAATCGTTCCTATGAGCAAGGGGGCTACATTTGTACATTTGTTCGTTTTTATGACTTTTCAAAATAGACCCACCGCACAGCCTAAATTCATGGAACTGTTTATGGCAGGAGTCTTGAGTGCGGTAGGTCAAATGGGACTTCCACAAAATTCGAAAACCCCTGAACTGATCTGGGTGATTTTTGGATATGTTGGTCACCCAGATCAGGGCTATCAGTGTGTGTGACTTTAATGAGGATACTATGTGTTTGAGGGTACTTTCCAAGTTTTGGGGAAAATATGTTTTTACTGCCTGGAGATAATTGAGTTACCCAGTTAGCTGACGCAATTATCTCACAGGTAGAGAGGAGGGGATTGTCTGTTTGCATTGGGAATGTACATCTTTGTCACTGTAATATTATTGGCTGTAACCTTTATGTCCCTTTCCCCCACAAGGTTCATGTGGGAGTGCCCCTTGCATGGGGACTTGCATAAAAGCAAGTGTGGCACCATTAAAATTTATTCCTGTTGTACCCTTCATGAAGTCTAGGCTCATGTTTGGGTAACCATCTACTTGCTGGGGAGAAACTACTTGGAAGCTGCATTTGTCTGAAACTATTCGTATCTACAACCGAATGGAAGCTATAATCACTCAGGCTCAGCAGTTCGGGAGGAATAGGCAAACAGGGTATATACTATACCAGCGTTCGTAACAATAACAAACTTTGTGCTGTAGATTTGCACTCACAAGATGATGTGAAGTTTTGTGCCTTGGGGTGCCTCCCTGATTCAGGCTGGGGGGCTAAAACCTTCCTTTCCTCCTCCACACCAACGGTATGTCCAGGGCTTAGCAGTAAGGTAAGTAGTCACTTTTTGCAGTAGAACGTGTATTTTATTGCACATAATATATATATATATATATATAAACAAACATGTAATAAAAAACATGTTTCTTCCACCTTATGGGACTTCTTCAGGGACACAATGAAAGAAGTAAAATCAAAGTGCAATAGTGCCAAAGAAAAAAAAAATAGCAAAACAAACCTTACCCTCCCCTGTCCTTATATAGGGCTAACCCTAAGAGTCCTTTGGTGGCCCAGTGGGCGTTTTCCATAACCTTCACTCCTTTGGTTGAAGCTCCTCCACTTTGGATGTTCTACTGAGCTCCCCTTGCTTATTCCAGCTGATCATTATGTGTATTTATGTTCCTTTCTCGGAATGCGTTCCAGGGCCTACCACCAACGTCAAATCACTCGACAAGGTCTGCTGGCATCCTCAATCCAAGCAGTGTTCCCGGTGCTTCTCCATTACTGTGCCCTCCAGCGCCTGAAGATCCCACACCTCTGCAACGGAGTGTCCTATGCGGACATGGTCTCTCTGGACACAGAGACATGAGACGAATTGACCTGGTGGATCCACAACCTCTCGGCTTGGAATGGCAAGGCTATCTTCAGTTCCCAACCGGATTTCACAGTGGACTCGGACGCAAGTCTCCACGGTTGGGGTGCCCACTGCAACTGTGTGACTACTGGAGGATGTTGGTTGGAAGATGAATCCAAACTCCACATCAACGCGCTGGAGCTCCTGGCCGGTTCCTTTGCAATTCGAACTTTTGTGAACGGGACTGCCAGCACATGCTGTGCATGGACAACGTCTCGGTGATCCGTTATGTTAATCACATGGGCAGCAAACAGTCGGCAGTTCTGGCCCGCCTAGCAAAGGACTTTTGGGCATATTGCTTGGCCAGGGATCATGCGGACTGGAGTTCACGCTATCTGTCAGACAGCAGCGACTGGAGATTGGACGTAGGGGTGTTCTCCGTTATCTCATCTCTCTGGGGTCCTTTTGACAATGACCTCTTCACATCCCAGATCAATGCCCAAATGCCCCGGTTCTACAGCTGGTGCTCGGACTTGGCTGTGGAGGCAGTGGATGCCTTCCTTCAAGAATGGACCTGCTCGCTCCCTAATGCCTTCCCTTTGTTTGCTTTGATCCCTCGGGTCCTGCTCCAAGTTCGCCGCCAACAGACTGAACTGATCCTGCTGACCCCATTTTGGGGGACTCAGTCCTGGTTCCCAAAGCTCCTGGAATTGGCAGTGGATGTGCCCAGGCTGTTGCTATCTTACCCGGACCTTCTTATGGATCCATCGGGCCGGCAACACCCTTTTCTGCTGGATGAGTCACTGCTGCTGCTCACGTGGAGTATTTCCAGGGTCCCTGGGACATCTGGGGGTTTTGGGCGCAACTCAACGCCTCCTGGCAGATGCATGGGCTCCCGGTACTAGACGGTCATATGGGACCGCTTGGAGAGCTTGGGCTGACTGGTGCCTGGCTCGGAACATGGATCCTGTTTCGGCACGTGTGACTGCATTCCTTCAATTCCTCACCTCGTTATTCGAGGCTGGTCGTGCGTATCGCACAATTAACTTGTACAGATTGGCCATTTCTTAGGCTCATCAGGGTTTTGACAGTTTTGACGGTTTTCCTGCCGGCCAACACCCTTTGGTGTGCCGGTTGCTTCGGCACTCACGACAGTCACACCCTCCTAGGACTTGATACTCTTCCACTTGGGATGTCTCCTGCGTGTTGTCTCTCTTTAGTTCCTGGCCTCCTAACTCGGACCTCTCCTTACGACAATTTTCAGCCAAATTGGTCTCCCTCTTTTGCCTCATTTTGTGCAAGCAGGTTTCGGATGTTCGTGCCCTGGACTATGAAGCACAGTCTTTCACTCCAGACGGGGTGACCTTTAACATCTCTAGACGCACTAAGATGGCTATTTAGTCTGTATCATTTCTGAGTTTTCCAGCTTCTTCGGCATTGTGTCCTGTTGTTTGTTTGCGTGAGTATGAGCTTCGGATGAGTGCACATCGTTCGGTATCGTCTCCACAACTTTTTCTCTGAGTTTGTCAACCGTTTTCCCCGTTTCTAGTACTACTTTGGCTCACTGGGTGAAATGGGTGATGTCACAGGCTGGTGTGGATACGTCAATTTTTAGCACCCATTCCTCTCAGGGGGCGGCAGCCAGGTCTATGGTGGCTTCGGGCGCGTCTGGAAGACTTGATGAGGATGGTGGACTGGTCCCGTGAATCCACGTTTCGTGAATGTAATTTTACACTGGTCCCTCACGTTTTTTCATCAGTTGTTGGTCAGCTTTAAACTTCCAATATGAGCCTCCGTGTCTTGACATAAAATTACATGATTTTGCTATTTTATGACGAAAAGTCATAATTTTATGAAAGACACAGAGGCAAGTATTGTCCCCCCTTCTATGTTTGTTTCACTTGATTCTCCCTCCCTGCTGACTTTTCTCTCTCATATAAGGATTCCAGGGTGTGGTAGGCATTCTGTGGTGTTTATTTAACCATTTATGTTCACATGTGGCCCGGTTCTGTTTCATGTTTTTGTCATTGGTGTTTTTTGCTCTGCTGGTACTGTGACCTTCTATCTATGGATCTGATGTGTCTTGGCATGCATACTTTGGTTTAAGTATCAATTTAGCCGTTGGGCTCCTGTTTTTTGTGTTTTCACAGCTTGATTCGGTGCTGCTTGATGGTTCTCACTTCTTCCCAGTGGGTTTTGCCTAATTTGGCTGGTTGCCACTGCAGGCTCAAAGTTGTTTTCCTGTTGTGATGTTCCTTGGACTGCCATTCACAGGATTTTGTTACCATGTTTTCTGACTGTTCGGACCATCTGTTGGTTCCTGTTTTCTGTCTCTCCTCGTGATGTGTTTCATTCTCCAAAGAAAGAGGAAGCTTGATAGGTGGTGCTTGCTGTTATACTGGGACCTGGATGGGGATTGGCTGGTGTCTCATTATATTTGTTATATTTTTTCTACTTGTGTTCTTTGTTACTATTGGGAGACAGTAAAGAAAGGGTTAAGCAATACTCGCCTCTGTGTCTTTCATAAAATCATGACTTTTCGTCATGAAAAAGCAAAATCATGTAATTTTCATCTTTTAATAAACCTTTAAATGCCTCTATTTAAACAATCCAAGCTAATAAATGGGTGCCAATAAACTAAAAATAGACAGTTGTCTCTAATTTGATAAGGACATTTGTTAAAAAATAATAATAAAAAAGGAAAAAAGGAAGATGAGCAGCCTTTTTTTCTTTTCTCTGAGAGTGTGTAGAAGTAAATCTTGCATTTATTTTTCTTCTGGTGTTGTGAGGTATGAATATGGTGGGCCAGTTGGTATGCAGTGATATATGTTGAAATAACTGTTGTCTTGAAAATGCTAAATGGTTTATCACAGATCAATAAATGTGTTATCTGTAATTCCATATTGCATCTATTGCAGATCGACATTACTGAATATATGTGTTCATTAATTGTAGATGTATAAAATGATATAAAGTTGATTCTATTATATATGGTGTCTCTTATTTATTTTCTGAATTGACTAGCATTGTGTACTCTATCCCTAGTATATAAAACAATATATAATTATATAAATAATAGTGAAATGTAAGTAAAATGCAATATCTTTATGATAAATCAAGAGCAGCTAAAATGCACCATAAAACAAATCTCCAAAGTATCCTTCAATATTGCCATTTATCTATACACGTAAGCACTTAAATAAATACATATGTTGGAAGGCCTGAATTTGTGGGAGGAGTTATGACCCTTTATGAACCCTACCCCCCTACTTACCTTTGCCGTTCAAGCTGTTTTGACTGTCATCATAGTTACCTGCATTTCCGGTCAGCTGTTCCCGCCAAGTCCTGCATCGAGCAAACAGTCTCCCTCCAGCAGCACCTACTGCAGACTTCCGGGCTTATCCACAGGCTGCCCCATGGTATCCCCTACTCATTACCCGGCTGTCGAGCTTCCGGTCACGAGACCGGCACGCAAACATAAGCATCAACGTGGGAAATAGCGTTTGGCTATTTCCCACGTTTGGGCCTAAAAACGCGGGGATAGGCTCCCTAGATATATTACTTACCCATTCGTGTAATCCGCCGTTCGTGTAATCCGCCGTTCGTGTACTTCTGCGTTCGGGCGGTTTTTAGCCGACCGCAGAGTACACACGCTTTTCATTATTTCTTTCGTTAATAAAATTTTACCGAACGCTTATACTCACCTTACGTTTGCCTGTTTTTTGCTTTCGTTAGACGAAACACATACGAACGGCTGTGTCACTAGCATTTCATTAAATCTAACACACATGGTCCTGTTATATTTCTCTTGTACATTCGGTAGCCAAACGCATGAGGTTCTATGCATTTTAATTTTCATATTTAGTATGTTCCTCTATGTATTATTTTATATCATATGTTCATGGTTCTACCTACGTTTTCCCTTACTCTAAATTGAATTATTTCACCACTCATTGTCACATATAATTATGTATATATTCCCAGGGGTATTCTCTTAAAGTAACAGTTATTCCCTTTACGGTTTGTTTTTTTTCCTCTCTCAAAGGGCTTAGCCCCATCAAACCTCTTAAAGTTATCAAGCTCCATGCTCACTTTTTTAGTAGCTCTTATTTCCAAATCTCTGGTTATATTGTAATACTATACTCAGGTTCCTAAATTTTACTTAATGAAAATGTTTTAGGTTGTACTACTCTTTCTTCAAGAAGACTCCAGGAGGTGGTTCCAGTATCCTGTGTCACGGTATTAGGTAAATAAGGTTAAAAATTTTACGTTTCTCTTGAGGCCTCATTTCAGCCTCCACGGCCTTTTTTATAATACCCTCCCACCTCCCAAAGTGGGCTCAAAACTTTAAACACACCAGGTTAAAGATGCCTCACTCTCCAGGTTACTATTATATTAAATGTTAATTCTGTTTTAATTTCTACATATCCTTACTTAGACCTGCACCATTGCGCAGATTCACTACGCCTTCAACGACCATCAGGCTACCTGGTTCCCGACGTTTCAGTAGCAGGTATCCCTAAATCTTACTCACTACTATTACGTCCTTCTAAGGCCTCACTTCGCCTTCATATCTGTCAAAAAATACTGCTCAGTTGTGGGATACCAGGGGCTTGTCTCAAAAATTTGGACCAACGTTCAGGTCCCTCTGATTACACAAGTGTTTATGATACAGTTTTATTGTTACACACCATTCCATACGTTCTACATTTTTACACTTGGCTTACCAATGGCACGCCTCAGGCCTACTAGCATCTTTCTTACCCCTTGGTTCCTGGACTGGACCTGTTCTTCTCAGTATATATAGACATATATATAGAAGTCGCCCTGAGCATTATCCAAATATACAGAACAAACACTCAAGGTCAGTATCTACATACGTTATAAACTTCCTTCAAGAGGCAAGCCCCGTCAGGGTACAGAACTGGCTTTCAGGGTCAGGTGCTGGCCGTTGCTTTCCCCAATAATACTGCGGTCCGCGAGGTCTACACCCCTACCTAATACACGGAGGTTCAGCCCCACAACCAAATCATAGCTAGCCACCTCGCTCGCTCTTCTTTAGGGCTACAGTCAGGGCTTCCCATGTCACAGCCACACGTTTTTGAATCTCTTACTGTCACCGAAAGGCCGACATCCTGACACCTCATTCTGGTGGCCACAAAACCCCCTCGGCCCAAACAGGGCCGGACTGGGGAAAAAATTCGGCCCGGGCATTTTTAATTACAGCGGCCCACTGAAAAGGGGGCGGGGCCAGATAGGGTGTGTTTTGTCATCCCCAATGACAAGCACGCCCCATCTCAAAGTGAGCATGTTGGTTCAATGCTCTTCCAGGGCATGAGAAAAGGGCCCTGTATTTGATCTGCACAGCGCAAGCAAATTTAATAACATGCTTGCATTGTGTTTGCTTGAAACTTGTCTCAGGGGTTTGCTAAAATGGAATACTCACTGTATTTTAATACTCACTTTGCTTAAAGGGTATCTAGTGTGTTCATAGGGGATCCTGAGTGTGTATGTCAGAAATGTAGTGTGTGTGTAAGTGGTACAGCGACTGTGTGTAGGGGATCTAGTGTGTGTTTGAAGGACTCAGGAGTGCGTATATGAGATCTAGTGAGTGTGTGAGTGGTGCAGTGTGTTTGGGGGGTGCTGTGTGTGTGAGGGGTGTAGTGTGCATTTGTGAGGAGTATAGTGTGTGTGTGGGAGGGTGGTGTGTGTGGGGGGGTGCAGTATGTGTGTGTGAGGGTGCGGTGTGTGAGGGCGCTGTGTGTTAGGGCACTGAGCGAGGGTTCTGTGTATTTGAGGGTGATGTGTGTTGGGGTGCTGTGTGTGTGTTGAGTTGCTGTGTATGTGTTGGGTTGCTGTGTGTGTGTTGGGGTGATGTGTGTGTGTGTGCTAGGTTGCTGTATGTGTTAGGGTGCTGTGTCAATGTTAGGGTGCTGGTGTTAGGGTTAGGGTGCTGTGTGTGTGTTAGGGTGCTGTGTCAATGTTAGGGTGCTGGTGTTAGGGTGCTGTGTGAGTGTTAAGGTGCTGTGTCAATGTTAGGGTGCTGGTGTTAGGGTGCTGTGTGAGTGTTAGGGTGCTGTGTCAATGTTAGGGTGCTGGTGTTAGGGTGCTGTGTCAATGTTAGGTTGCTGGTGTTAGGGTGCTGTGTGAGTGTTAGGGTGCTGTGTCAATGTTAGGGTGCTGGTGTTAGGGTGCTGTGTGTGTGTTGGGGTGCTGTGTCAATGTTAGGGTGCTGTGTGTGTGTTGGGGTGCTGTGTCAATGTTAGGGTGGTGGTGTTAGGGTGCTGTGTGTGTGTTGGGGTGCTGGTGTTAGGGTGCTGTGTGAGTGCTATGGTGCTGTGTGTGTGTTAGGGTGCTGTGTCAATGTTAGGGTGCTGTGTGTGTGTTAGGGTGCTGGTGTTAGGGTGCTGTGAGTGTTAGGGTGCTGTGTGTGTGTTGGGGTGCTGTGTCAATGTTAGGGTGCTGGTGTTAGGGTGCTGTGTGTGTGTGTTGGGGTGCTGTGTCAATGTTAGGGTGCTGGGTGAGGGTGATGTGTGTGTTTGCAAGGATTTTGTATTGGGGAGGCAGGTAAATGGCACTATTAATGTTTTACTAAAAAAATATAATAATAATAATAAATACATAATAAATAATAAATACATAATAATAAATACATAATAATAATAAATAATAAATACATAATAAATAATAAATACATAATAATAATAAATACATAATAATAAAAATACATAATAAATAATAAATACATAATAATAATTAATAATAATAATAAATACATCATAATAAATAATAAATACATAATAATAAATAATAATAATAAATACATAATAAATAATAATAAATAATAATAATAATAAATACATAATAATAATAATAAATACATTATATTAACCCCCCCTCTATTCTTACCTGTAGTCTGGAAGGGGGGGGGGTCGTGCTCCTGCCAGCCATCCCTGGTGGTCCTCGTGGTAAGTGAACTCTAGCCCTTTGGGGCTAGAGTTCCCTCTCGCGAGACCCGGCCGGTTGCCATAGCAACGGTCCGGATCTCGCGAGAGAAACCCGGCGGAGCTGCAAGTTAGAGCTCCGCCGGGTCCTCTTTCCTGGCGGCTGTCTCCCTCCCTCTCTCCCCGCCAGTGGCCGCGTTTGAGAGCATGTGGGCCGGTGAGGGAGAGCTTTGATCTCCCCACCGGCCCTCCATGGAAAACAGCGGGGCCGGCGCTCGGATAGTGCCGGCCCTGCATAGACCGGCAGGGGAGATCCTGGGATCTCCCCTGCCGGCCTCGGCCCCACGGACACCGCGGCCCACCGGGCATTTGCCCGGTGTGCCCGATGGCCAGTCCGGGCCTGGGCCCAAATCATAGGTAGAGCCTCTCACTGCCGCTTGACAATAGCAGGGCCTCCCCTGTCACTTGGTTCTAATTATAATTCTTCGCTTTGGCATTAGCTAGCAGGCCAGTTCTCCGTAGGTCTCATCCCACCTCCACTATACCCTACTTATCCATATCATTATTCCTTTCAGGATGTCTCAAGAACCAATCATCGATCCCCCATCAGACGATATACCCAGCACGCCAGCCAGGCCTGGGTCTCCGGTGGAACGTTAATTTAATGTCCCTCCTCATAGCCTCCCTAGACGTCCTAGAAAATAGAGCATTTAACTACGGCGACATTTCGATTGTCTTAAGAGCTAGAGACCCACGTTTGAATAAAAAACTCACCATCCCACAGTTTATCGTGTTTGGCACTTATCGCGACGTTATCTGCAGGGTGTACCCACATAGGAGAGCTTGATTTATATATGCAAAAGGTGGTTGATTTGGGCATCAAGTATGGAGGGTCCTCATTTTACGATTACCACAAATCAGTTTCGGTCAAGGCAGCTACTCATCTGACACAATTCAATATTAGAATCGATTGGTGTCAGATAGATACTGAGTTATTCTGCCGTCACTTTGCTGGTTTGAGGCCCCCATCTTGTGCCTCTTGTGGTTCCACTTCACATTCCACCGATCTATGCCCTGGAGACGGAGACCCTTCCACTTCCACTTTATCACCACACCACCCTCTCACCCCACTCCCTAGACAGGAAGGTGTCCAGAGAGACAAGCTGGGCAGACCCATCACATTATTGGGCAAGGCGCAGGTGTGCAATAACATTAACACAGGCATATGCAGCTACAGCGCATGCAGGTTGTTGCACATCTGCTCCATATGCTTGAGAGCCCACACCAAGTCTATGTGCCCGACCCGTCTGACATCTAACAAATAAGCTGGTTCATCACACATTAAATTATACGACGACACCATGTCCAGACAATGGCCCATTCCTTTCGCAACCTAACCCATCTCGGGGGTCTGCTTACTTGCACTCCAAGTAATAAAGTGTTATTTGACATTTTGTATCCTTTTTCTTTCCCTTGAGATCCTGGAGTAGTTTCTGTTATACCAATTTTGTTGTAATTTGCCTACATTCTACTATTCCAGCATGTAGGGATACATGCTTAAGCAAGATAGATATATCTTACACCTCATTCACTACACCTCCTCTACTCAGCTGCTAACACTCTTTTATGCTCTTAAATTGCAGGTCTCCAGCCAGGCTTCCCCTCCATCACACCTCCAATCAGCCGGGACAACATCGTTCCTACGGCTAACCCTGGTTTAAACTAACTATTACTCCACGCACAAACACTCACGCACCACGCACTGTCTCTCAACACCACTATCTCTTACACTAGGGCACTGACTATCTTTAACAAATTCACAGCTGAATTTTGTTTACAGGGTGACCTTTCCATCAAAATCATGGTGGCTTTTGCCTCCTTTTGCCATTTACACCTTAAACTTTCACATAATACCATCAAACTGTACCTTACCGGAGTACAACACCACACCCTCACTAACTTCCCTAACCACACTCCTTTTCTTTCTTCCTACCCCATTAAGAAAATCCTCAAAGGTATTTTCAAGGTCCCTCCTAGCACAACTAGGCTACCAATAGACGGTCCAATATTCCGTCTCCTTAGCGACTTATTGGACAAATCCCCGTTTGCCCATAATACTAATTTAGTCATGAAATCTGCAATTTTTTTGCTTTCTACGGTTTCCTCAGACCTAGAGAGTTCACCGTGATATGTAAAGGAGACACAGTACAATGCCTCAAACTTTCTCACTTAAAGAAAGTAGACGACCGTTTTGTATTCTCTTTGCCTTCTACCAAAACTAATCTCTCTGCCTATCCCACTATCATTCCCCTCTTCCCTACCAAGAATTTGTGGTGCCCTGTACATGTTCTGGATATGCTCCTGGTTTCTCACCTCACGCACTCACCAGATACTCCACTACTTCTACTCCAAGGACACCCACTCACCACAGCTAAATTTATGTCACACATCAGAATTCTATTGTCAAGGTTCTACAACCCAATTCTACAACCCAGCTTCCTTCTCTGGTCACTCATTTCGCATCGGCACAGCATAATCAGCTTCAAGCACTAACACTTCGGTACTTTGAATTACTTTTTGCCCTCTTTTTTACAGGCCTACTCGTACGTTGGTTTCGGCACACCTCAACCAACTTTGCTTCTCCTCTACATTCCATTAACATAATAGAGATTCCAAGCACAAGTTGGAAGGACATTTGGCCTGAATTTGTGGGAGGAGTTCAAGCTGTTTTGACCCCACCCACCTATACCCTCCTTTACACATTTCTCTTTGTGGGCTCTCTTTTTTACAGGCCTACTCGTACGTTGATTTCGGCACACCTCAACCAACTTTGCTTCTCCTCTACATTCCATTAACATAATAGAGATTCCGAGCACATACATGCATATATATATATATATATATATATATATATATATATATATATCTATATCTATGTATACAATCTATACAAACATGTATCAGAAGATTCTTCACAGTGAAAATGTAGGAGTGTAAAATAGATTTCTTGAAATTTAGCAGTAACCTATGACTGAAAGATTATGTGTCTTGACTCATCCTTTAGGACCTTATTGCATCAAGTGTGTCTCCACCTCCCACACTATATTTTATATGTATCAAGTGATAGGAAGCGACTGTCAATGGAATATAGATATATTGATAAGAACTATACTAAAAAGTTGAGCTTCATATCCTATGTTTAAAAACAACATAACATTCTAAATTTACATTACTCTTTTCAATGTAAACAATTATCAATAAAACAATCTATTTATCTATTTTGTGCAGACTGTTGACTTGAGTTCTCTGCTCTTGTTGCATACCAGTGATTTGCTGCACTAACTACATTATTGAAATGACCTTTTCACATAGTTCTAAAAGCCCTGTGCACTTCCACAAAGTTGAATGCCAAGATAATGTCAAAATTACCTGTTGTTCGCCAACATTTAAAGTTGAATAAAATCGATATAGCTTTTTTTACTGGTCACTTCAATTGCTCCACATGGGGTGCGGTAGATGGATTTCTATTAGTCATCATGCCTGAAACACAATACAATGATGGAAACACATTTTAGAGAAAACTTCTGCTTTTCCCATGTTTTGTTTGTTTCTTTTTCTAATCACAAATAAAACAATGGTTCTACTCAGTCAGATTTAAGCCATACTTGGCTGCATATTTTTCATGCCGTTTTAAAACCACCTTTACTTTTCCTAGATATTTTGCCCCATCAACACTAAACACTTAAGTATTTTGTTGTCATTCATACTAGAAAAAAGTTGTGATTTTTTAAAAGAATATACAAACATTTATCATCATTAAACTCAAGTTTCATGGAAATGACATACACTTGCAATACAAACGATTAGCAATATCACATTAAGTTGATATACAGTTAATACAACTTTATAATACTTAACCTTGCACTTTATAATTAAACCTATTGTTTTATAAGGCAAAATGTTTTATATGGATGCAGCTGAGAATCATAATCTAAGAGGTTTACTGATCTGTAACCCTGTCTCCCTCCTCCACATCACATCTTAGTGGAATCTGGTCAGTATAGTTGGTAGGGATGTGCATGGGCAAAAAATTGATTCTGTTCAGAAATTGGGGTAAGATTTTTTTTTTTGTCAATTCGGCACTTCGGCAATTCAGTTCGGCACTTCCAAAATTCAGGACTTCGGCAATACGGAACTTCTGCAATTCGGGACTAACTCTAACCCTACCCCTACCCCTGTCATCATTCACATAATTTTATAATTTTCCCTCCCACTCTTGTTTTGCCACTTTTCAGAAATCCGAAGCACTTTGGTACTTCAGAAATTCGGCAATTCGGAAATTCGGAAGCATCTGAATGTCCGAACGAAATAAGTTGCACATGTTTAATAGTTGGTATATTTAAACAATATTGTAGCTGACCACGGTTAATCTGACTGGTTACCTCTGCTAATTCCTTCACTCAGCCACTCTGGAACCATTAAAACATGCAGACATCCATTCCCCCAGTAACCAGATGAAACATAATTCTGGGAGTCAACTCATTTATTTTTGACCAAACACACCTTTTATGCACAGAACCCCCTACATGGGATCTCCAATACAATAACACAGGGGTTTCAACCCAAGAACCTCTGTGCCTGAGGTAATTCTGTGAGAAAAACCAATAATTCAATGATCTCTCAGGTACAGAAAATCCATACAAAATATACAGTGCCCTCAAATGTTATATTCCCGGATAGCCACAATCTGAGTACATAACATATCCAAAAATCACTCAGATCGGTTCGGTGAAATGGGAATGCCTCTGGGGTAAAGTTTTGACTGGCCGGACACGAGGCGCTAGCCCAAAATAGTTCCAGGAAAATAAGTGTCCTGACCAGTCTCTGTTCGGGGATTCCTGTGCAAACACCATGCAAGGGATTTTCTTAGTTTCAGGGTACAAATGCTCCCCCTGTTTGGTAGTTCATATCTCCCAAACGTCGTTCACTTAGCTGGTCGGGAAGTAGAACGGGCAGCGGTCCAATATTTACCAGGGTTCGTGCGAGTTCCTAGCTGAAAAGAGTTCCAAGCACTCTATGACCAAGTGCCACGACCCACTTTCAGGAGACAAGATGTCCGTCATTCTTTAGTCGACCACGTGCGTTCGGTTATACAAATTGCCGGCCACCCAGGGGAAGCATTAATTAATTATTTCCCTTGCAGTGTCGCACTTAAGTTGCTGGTGTGAACTTTCTAATGGAGTACAGGGGTGGTCCTCATTCAGGAGACAAATAGATGGAGTTCGTATATAACAACTCCTAAATGGAAAAGGGAAAAAAAACATGAAAGATGGTGAAACTTACAAAATTGGTGGTAGGTACCACCACAAATATATAAACAAAACTTTATACCTCCATTGGAAATATGACTATGCATAGTGAAGTGCAGATATTTCATTAGCCTCAGCCAGTCCTTCTGCTGGTGTGGTACTTTATTTGGTAAATATACCATGAAAGAAGATGCAAATGCCCCTAAGTGTGTTGCAAATATAGATTTCATTTAAAACTTACAGAGCTGATCAAAATCTATAAGTGATTAAAACTTATAATTGTTTTTTCCATAAGACGTTTTGTGTGAAGGGATATTGGACATTAATGACATCGGCCAGTGTTTGTAAAAGAAATGGAGGAAATGAAGTAGACTGTAATGACATCAGTTTTTGGAGACGGAAGTGACGAATGCTGATGTAAGCCCACATGGCGTAAGGAATCCAATTTGCGAGTACGCCAATAGGATTTTAAAAGGTGGAAAAGCCTTGAAGGTCCTTTGATAAATACTAAAAGGACAAAATGTGTCAGTGCACTTCCTAATAGACCTTTTTTAAATACCTGGACCATGTATTTTATTTAATGTTCCCAATAAAGTAAGTGTTATTTTTCAACCTTTTCCATTCCACATTTCTTGCAATATAAACAAATTAAAACCAATGTGGCTTAGTACAGAAGTAAAACAAGAGATTAAAAATAAGAAAAGGGCATTTAAAGCATTTAAATCGGACAAATCAGAGGCATCCTATATGAGATATAAGGAAGCCAATAATACTTGCAAAAAGGCACTTATAGTGGCTAAACTAGAAAATGAGAAATTGATAGCCAAAGAATGCAAAACCAACCCCCAAAATTTTTTCAAGTACATCAATTCTAAAAAAACAAAAAATGAAAGTGTAGGTACACTGAAAACAGAGATGGGTCTTTTAGTTAATGAAGACCAGGAAAAGGCAGAAATTTTAAATGACTATTTTTCTTCAGTATATATTAATAAGGATCCTATGGCAAGAGATAAGTAAATGATTGCTGCAACAAACTTGCAGACAACTTGTGATTGGATAACTCGAGACAAGGTGCTACAGCTATTAAAGAAAATTAATGTAAATAAAGCTCAGGGGCCTGATGGTATCCACCCACGAGTACTTAAGGAGCTAAGTGGGGAAATAAGTGAACCTCTGTATTTAATTTTTCAAGATTCTTTTGTTTCAGGTATTGTACCAGAGGATTGGAGGAAGGCAGATGTTGTTCCTATATTTAAAAAAGTTTCAAAATCCTTGCCTGGAAATTATAGACCTGTGAGCTTAACTTCTGTGACTGGGAAATTATTTGAACGGCTATTAAGGGATAATATTCAGGAATTCTTGGGAAGAACTGTGTTATTAGCAATAATCAGCATGTTTTTTTGAAACATAGGTCATGTCAAACTAACCTAATTGCATTCTACGAAGAAGTAAGTAGAAGTATAGATCAGGGTGTTGCAGTGGATGTGATCTACTTGGATTTTGCCAAGGGATTTGATATAGTTCCTCACAATAGGTTAGTCTTCAAACTAAAAGAAATTGGGAATTGTTATAGACAACAAATTAGGCAGCAATATGCAATGTCAATCTGCCGTTGCTAAGGCCAGTAAGGTTTTGTCATGTATAAATAGGGGCATAAATTCTCGAGATGAAAATATAATTTTGCCTCTTTATAATTTGCTGGTAAGACCACACCTTGAATATGCTGTGCAATTTTGGGCACCTGTTCTAAAGAAGGATATCATGGCACTAGGAAAAGTGCAGAGACAAGCTACAAAATTGATAAAAGGAATGGAGCATTTTATTTATGAAGAAAGGTTAAACAATTTAAATCTCTTTAGTTTGGAAAAAGAGTGCCTGAGAGGGGATATGATAACATTATACAAATATATTCGGGGCCAGTACAAACCATTATCTGGAAATCTATTCATAAACAGGGCTATACATAGGACATGAGGTCACACATTTAGGCTGGAAGAAAGGAGATTTCATCTAAGGCAAAGAAAAGGTTTTTTTTACAGTAAGAGCAATAAGGATATGGAATTATTTGCATGAAGAGGTGGTTTTGTCAGAGTCTATACAGATGTTTAAACTGCAATTGGATAAATACTTGCAAAAACGTAACATACAGGGATATAATTTCTAATTAGTGGGGTAATAGCTGCTTGATCCAAGGAGACATCTGACTGCTATTTTGGGATCAAGAAGGAATTTTTTCCTAGTTTGTTGCAGCGCTTCATACTGGGTTTTTTGCCTTCTTTTGGATCAACAGCAAAAACATATGTGAGGAAGGCTGAACTTGATGTACGCAAGTCTCTTTTCAGCTATGTAACTATGTAACTATACCTGTAGTTGGATGGGGATTAAATACACTTACCTGGCACAGGGGAAGCAACATTGCGCAAATAGTAAGGATCACATCAGTGCCATATATTTTGGAACCTTTTATGGCCTGAGCCAGCTTGTCTGTGGCTCATGATCACGTGAGAGAGATTGATTTGCTCTTTCCAAACTAATTATTGCATTAATTGATACACTATGATATGTTTGTTTTGTTTATTTTTATAGTACAACTGCTATTCCACTTTTTGGTAATTGTATTTATACTGTGTGTGCTTTCACCCATTTTCTGATTTATTTATTTTTTTATTCACTACATGCATGTGCTGTAGATGCCATGCACAGGGTGGTTGTAGCACCTTTTATACAGTATATAAGTTATTTGTCTTTCTTCTGTATATCAGCATTTATAATGATACTCATGTCTTTGTTCTAACCATATCAAGCAGTAGGCAAACACGTGGAGCTAATTTGAAAGATGCTAGTATTCGCAAAATGAATATTACAGAAAGATAAGAGGGAATAAGACAAAATAGATACAAAAGCTCTAAAACTGGAAAGAAAGGAATTCACCAAATCCTATAAAGCATAAAAAAAAAAAAAATACACCATAAAATATAGTATGAGTGTCCAGGAGCTAAATGCAAATGATAAATAAAGAGTAAATGCAATATGCAAAATAATGTGTATATATATATATATATATATATATATATATATATATATATATATATATATAGCCCTTAAGAAAATGTCCATGATGTGTAATAAAATAAAAAGTCCAAAGTAAAATATAATATATAAATTCAGAGTAGGAAATGAGTCCAAAGCAATCTGTAAGTCCTTGCGAGTCCTTTAGAGGTATTTATACCATAAGTAACCCTAAACCTGCTTGTGAAGACAACACAGGGCTGATGATACTTATGTCTTATAATCTACTTTTATGTGCATAAAAGATGTATATGTCACATATTCATCTGCTTATAAAAATGTGATTAATGGAATTTACTGTTCAGACAGGAAAAGTTGTGCCGAACAACATTACTGTCCCGACAGGAAAAGTTGTGCCGAGCAGCAATCAAATCCACAGTGGGTTTGTGCTGAGCAGCTATTATGCAAATGGGAACCTGGTAACTGTGTTTGGGGTCAAAGGCCGATTACACCCTATCAGATCCAGAGGAGGGGTATTTAGGTTCAGTTCTCAGCCTGCTCAGTGCCCTGTCGTGGTTTCCCTTGTGGTTGTCCAAGAGCCCGTTATTCAGGGGTGGACTGAGAGCCTTTGGGGCCCCCGGGCAAAATTAGATCCCAGGCCCTTTGAAGGCCAAATATACGTGCATTAAATAAATGTTAAATATAACTCATAATACGACATTCCTTTGGATGTGTATAATGTCAAGACCTGTGTATCAATGCATGTTTGTATTTGAGTCTGTGTGAATGCACTTGTGCATGTCTGGATGACTACATGTGCTTTTTTGGATATAGTGTCTCTGTGAATGCATATGTGACAGGTGACCGAGTGTGTGAGGGAGAAGGTGACTGGTGGAAGAGTGTGGGAGGTTGTGATAGGTGGCAGAGTGAGGGGGTACCTGGTGGCAGAGTGAGGGAAGGAGGGGATGAGTGGTGGCAGAGTGAGGGGGAGACACAGTGAGTGGGGGTGACTGGTGACAGAGTGAGGGAGTGGGTGACTAGTGACAGAGGGAGGGACAGGGGGTGACTAGTGACAGAGTTAGGGAATGGGTGACTAGTGGCAGAGTGGGGGAGGGAGGGAAAAGATGACTAGTGGCAAAGTGAGGGAGGGAAGAGGTGACTAGAGACAGAAGGAGGGGATGACTGGTGACAGAGGGAGGGAGTGACTAGTGACAGAGGGAGGGAGGGGGTGACTGTCACTAGTCACCCCATCCCTCTCTCTGTCATTAGTCACTCCCTCCCTAACTCTGTCACTGTGTCACCCGCTCCCTCACTCTGTCACTAGTCACCCCCTCACTCACTGTCACTAATCACCCCCTCTGTCCCTAGTCACCCCATCCCTCTCTCTGTCACTAGTCACCCCATCCCTTTCTCTGTCACTAGTCACCCCATCCCTCCCTCTGTCACTAATCACCCCATCCCTCACTCTGTCACTAATCACCACCTCCCTCACTCTGTCACTAATCACCACCTCCCTCACTCTGTCACTAGTCACCCCTTCCCTTCCTCTCTCTGTCACTAGTCACCCCCTCCCTCCCTCTCTCTGTCACTAGTCACACCCTCCCTCACTGTCACTAGTCACACCCTTCCTCACTGTCACTAGTCACACCCTCCCTCACTCTGTCACTAGTCACCCCCTCTCTCTCTCTGTCACTAGTCACCCCCTCCCTCTCTCTGTCACTAGTCACACCGTCCCTCACTGGCACTAGAGTGAGGGGGTGACAGGTGACAGAGTGAGGGGATGACTGGTGACAGAGTGAGGGAGGTGGTGACTAGTGACAGAGTGAGGGAGGTGTTGACTGTCACTAGTCACCACCTCCCTCACTTTGTCCCTAGTCACTCCTCCCACTGTCACTAGTCACCCCCTCCCTCTCTGTGTCACTAGTCACACCCTCCCTCACTCTGTCACTAGAGTGAGGGGGTGACTAGTGACAGAGTGAGGGGGTGACAGGTGACAGAGTGAGGCAAGGGGTGACTAGTGGCAGATTGAGAGAAGGAAGGGGTGACTAGTGACAGAGTGAGGAAGGGGGTCACACAGTGACAGAGTGAGGGAGGGGGTGACACAGTGACAGAGTGAAGGAGGTGGTGACTGTCACTAGTCACCCCATTCCTCCCTCTGTCACTAATCACCACCTCCCTCACTCTGTCACTAGTCATCCCTTTCCTCCCTCACTCTGTCACTAGACACCCCCTCCCTCTCTCTGTCACTAGTCACACCCTCCCTCTCTCTGTCACTAGAGTGAGGGGGTGACTAGTGAAAGAGTGAGGGGGTGACAGGTGACAGTAAGGGAAGGGGAGACTAGTGACAGAGTGAGGGAAGGAAGGGGTGACTAGTGACAGAGTGAGGGGATGACTGGTGACAGAGTGAGGGAGGGGGTGACTAGTGACAGTGAGGGAGGTGGTGACTGTCACTAGTCACCACCTCCCTCACTCTGTCCCTAGTCACCCCCTTCCTCACTCTGTCACTAGAGTGAGGGGGTAACTAGTGACAGAGTGAGGGAAGGGGTGACTAGTGGCAGAGTGAGGGAAGGAAGGGGTGACTAGTGACAGAATGAGGGAGGTGGTGACTGTCACTAGTCACCACCTCCCTCACTCTGTCACTAGTCACCACCTTCCTCTGTCACTACTCCTTCCCTCCTTCTGTCACTAGTCACCCCCTGGGTCCCTTACTCTGTCACTAGTCACCCCCTAACTCACCCTGTCACTAGTCATCCCCCTAACTCACTCTGTCACTAGTCATCCCCCTCTCACTCTGTCACCAGTCATCCGCTCACTCTGTCACCATTCACCCCTTCCTTCCCTCACTCTGCCACTAGTCACCCCTTCCCTCACTCTGTCACCAGTCATTCCCTCACTCTAGTGACAGAGTGAGGGAGGGTGTGACTAGTGACAGAGTGAGGGAGAGGGTGACTAGTGACAGAGTGAGGGAGTGATTAGTGACAGAGTGAAGGAGGGAATGGGTGACTAGTGACAGAGTGAGGGAGAGGTGACTAGTGACGGGGGGGTTACCTGTGAGGGAGGGTGTGACTAGTGACAGAATGAGGGAGAGGGTGACTAGTGACACAGGGAGGGAGATGGTGACTAGTGACAGAGGGAGGGAGATGGTGACTGTCACTAGTCACCCCATCCCTCCCTCTGTCACTAGTCACTCCCTCCCTAACTCTGTCACTAGTCATCCCCTCACTCTGTCACTAGTCACCCCATCCCTCCCTCTGTCACTGTGTCACCCCATCCCTCCCTCTGTCACTAGTCACTCCCTCCCTAACTCTGTCACTAGTCATCCCCTCACTCTGTCACTAGTCACCCCCTCCCTCTGTCACCGTGTCACCCCATCCCTCCCTCTGTCACCGTGTCACCCCCTCCCTCCCTCTGTCACTACTCATCCCCTCCCTTACTCTGTCACTAGTCAACCCGTCCCTCACTCTGTCACTAGTCACCCCCTCCCTCACTCTGTAACTAGTCACCCCCTCCCTCTGTCACTGGTCATCCCCCCCCTTACTCTGTCACTAGTCACCCACTCACTCTAGTAACAGAGTGAGGGAGAGGGTGACTAGTGACAGAGTGAGGGAGGGGGTGACTAGTGACAGAGTGAGGGATGGGGTGACTAGTGACAGAGTAAGGGAGGGAAGGGGTGACCAGCGACAAAGTGAGGGAGGAAAGGGGTGACTGAGTGAG
>OW240919.1:75234955-75304018 GCA_933207985.1 Pelobates cultripes | reverse complement strand
TAGTGACAGTGAGGGGGGTGACTAGTGACAGTGGGGGGGTGATTAGTGACAGTGAGGAGGGTGATTAGTGACAGTGGGGGGGTGACTAGTGACAGCGAGGGGGGTGATTAGTGACAGTGGGGGGGGGTTTGATTGGTGCCTACCTGTCTCTCTGCTTCCTCTGCTCTCTCACTGGCTGCTGCTCCTTCCCCACGCTGGGCTCTGAGTGAGAGTAAACAGGAAGTGAGGTCACTTCCTAGCCCCGCCTCTCCCATCACACAGAGCACCGCGGGACAGAGAGAAGGAGACCTGGCAGAGAGGAGGTGAAGCTGCCCGCCCCTGCCGTTATTGATTCTGGTAATTCTGGTTATTTGACTTTGGCATTGTTTTTGACTTCCCAGTTTTCTGGCAATCCTGACCCCTGGCATTTCCTTATCGTTGTGTCTCTTTCTGTATCCCTTGACCTCGGCTATTCCTGACTATTCTTTGGTACGTTAGTCCGGCCATTCTAAGGTCAGGTATACGTTACCTATCAGTCTTCTGTGTTACACAATTCTACGTGCTGGATCATACTGTAATCCTGACAGTATATAGTCTATGACAGAGCAAATTAGTATAAGGAACTAGTTGCTCAAATTAAACTTGCAATTATGCCACAGTGCGGAATGTGACTTGAATTATAAAAAAACAGATCATTTTATTAATTTAAAAAACATATTCCAAAATATAAAAATGGCGATAAAAATCAGAGGATAACATATAGTCCAGTATACAGGAGATAAAATAGGTGAATAAACCTGTAGGCCAGACCCAGATGGATGAGGATTGTAGGAGTTGGTACTTCCTCTATATCCTGGCAGCCGGTGAGGAAGGCGTGAGTGTCACTGTGCGTTCCACCTCCGACCTCACATCGAGAGGTGAGCTCTGGTCTCACTGGATAGTATTGGTGTCGGGTCCGGAATCTTTGACTGACAGGGATGTTTTCTATTCAGTCTCCACTGGCAAATACTCCTCTTGATCAGATTGCGTAGTTTGCCTTAAACATTTCATAGGGTACAACCCTACTTCATTAGAGACTTCTGATCTGTGTGGTATGTGACAGTTTATATATGCGCATACCCAAATTACTAATTGCACATTTGGATGATCATCACATATATTACTAGATTAATATAAGTGTGAAAGAAACATTAATGAAACATTAACATGTATATACATCATTATTTACATATTATTCAATTTATCTGTTAGACATAGACACGTAGTTTAAATGTCATGGAAACAGCAGAAATAGACCGTTTATAGCATCATTCTTACTCATTTTCCAACCTTATATCGTAGATCAGTCCATGTAATAAATTGGTAAATGGATTATTAAGAAACTGGTTAATAAAGAGCTGATTATTAAAGAAGTTAACAAACAGAAGAAATTTATACTTATTAAAAACTTGTTGTCAGACTTTTGAACACTCCCACTATATTTTATGGTGTATTTATTTTTGTTTTATGTGTAGCTAATTTGTTTTATACATTTTAGAAATGATATTCTTTAAAAGAGGATAAATATAAAATGTGATTTACTAAAAACAATTTGGTAGGGAATGGTGGGTATATAAGGGGGAAAGAACTACAGTGCTTTGCAAAAGTATTCACCCCCCTTGACTTTTTATCTATTTTGTTACATTACAGCCTTAAGTTCAATGTTTTATTAATTTGAATTTTATGTGATGGATCAGAACACAAAAGTCTAAGTTGGTGAAGTGAAATGAGAAAAATATATACATAAAACTATCTTTTTAGAAAGAAAACAGAAAATTGGCATGTGCGTATGTATTTACCCCCTTTGTTATGAAGCCCATAAAAAGCTCTGGTGCAACCAATTACCTTCAGAAGTAACATAATTAGTGAAATGATGTCCACCTGTGTGCAATCTAAGTGTCACATGATCTGTCATTACATATACACACCAAAACTCACGGACTGGGCAAGGAGGGCATTAATCAGAGAGGCAGCACAGAGACCTAAGGTAACCCTGGAGGAACTGCAGTGTTCCACAACAGAGACTGGAGTATCTGTACATATGCCGTATGCTCCATAGAGTTGAGCTTTATAGCAGAGTGGTCAGAAGAAGGCCATTACTTTCAGCAAAAAACAAAATGGCACGTTTTGAGTTTGTGAAAAGGCATGTGGGAGACTCCCAAAATGTATGGAGGAATGTGCTCTGGTCTGATGAGACAACAAGTGAACTTTTCGGGCATCAAAACTAACGCTATGTCTGGCGCAAATCCAACACATCACATCACCCAAAGAAACATGGTGGTGGCAGCATCATGCTGTGGGGATGTTTTTCAGCAGCCGGGACTGGGAAACCGGTCAGATTTCAGGGAAAGATAGATAGTGCTAAATACAGGGATATTCTTGAACAAAACCTATACCACTCTGTGCGTGATTTGAGGCTAGGACGGAGGTTCACCTTCCAGCAGGACAATGACCCCAAACACACTGCTAAAGCAACACTTGAGTGGTTTAATAAGGACACATGCCATGTGTGACATGTCATGATTCCCATTTATTCCAGAAGTTTGGTCCTTAAGGGGTTAAGGGGAAACATGTAAATATGTTGAAATGGGCTAGTCTCAATCCAATAGAAAATCTGTGGTCAGACTTAAAGATTGCTGTTCTCAAGCGCAAACCATCCAACTTGAAGGAGCTGGAGCAGTTTTGCAAGGAGGAATGGGCAAAAATCCCAGTGGTAAAATTTGGCAAGGTCATAGAGAATTATCCAAAGCAACTTGGAGCTATGATTGCTGCAAAAGGTGGCTCTAAAAAGTATTAGCTTTAGGCGGGTGAATAGTTATGCACATTGACTTTTTCTGTTATTTTGTTGTTTGCTTCACAATAATAATAAAAAAAAAATCTTCAAAGTTGTGGGCATGTTCTGTAAATTAAATGATGCAAATCCTCAAACAATCCATGTTAATTCCAGGTTGTGAGGCAACAAAGCATGAAAAATGCCAAGGGGGGTGAATACTTTTGCAAGGCACTGTGCATGACTTCTTTTTTGCAAATACTGAGAACTGAACTGAATTTTTACTGGTAAATGGGGTATAAAATGCAGGCATGGAGGCAATTAATTAATACTAATATAGGGTTCACAGTGTCTAATTGTACAATAATTTTCATTTTATTCAATTAATTACAAATAAAGGTAAATAATCTTTTTTCATTATGTTTTTTACTAACAATTACTACATATCTCCAGGTGAGGCCATACTAGATTTAAAGGGGCCATACTAGATTTAGTGTTAACAAATGGAGATTTAGTATCAGATGTTACTGTAGGTGAAAGTTTAGGATCCAGTGATCATGAGTCAGTGTGGTTTAATATAAGAACAGTGACTGAGTCACACCACACAAAAACAAAAGTTTTAGACTTTAGAAAAACAGACTTTTCTAAAATTAGAATATGGGTAGAGGAGTCATTATCAGACTGGAGCAATTTAAATGGAGTCCAAGAGAAATGGGATTATTTAAAAGTTGCACTATTGAAGGCAACAGAAAATTGCATTAGGCTTGTCAGTAAAAGCAAAAAATTCAAGAAACCACTGTGGTACTCCGCAGATGTGGCCAAAATAGTTAAAAACAAAAAGTTAGCATTTAGGAATTATAAAAAAACCCAGAGTGAGGGAGACAAAATGATCTATAAGATTAGGCAGAAAGAGGCTAAGCAAGTTATAAGAGCTTCCAAATCACACACAGAAGAGAAAATAGCACAGACAGTAAAAAAGGGGGATAAAACATTTTTTAGATACATAAATGAGAAAAGAAAAGTAAAACAAGGATTAGTTAGATTAAAAACAAAAGAAGGAAGGTATGTAGAAGAGGATAAAGGTCAGGCTGACTGCCTCAATGAATATTTTTGTTCTGTATTTACAGAAGAAAATGAAGGAAAGGGACCTCAGTTGAGAAAAAGGATAAATGAGTCATTTATTACACGTGAGTTTACAGAGGAAGAGGTTCTATTTCAACTGTCAAAAGTAAAGACAAATAAGTCAATGGGACCTGATGGAATACACCCAAAGCTATTAAAAGAGCTTAGTGGTGTACTAGCAAAACCATTAACAGATTTATTTAACCAATCATTGTTAACAGGTGTAGTCCCAGAAGATTGGAAGTTAGCGAATGTTGTGCCCATTTACAAGAAAGGTAATAGGGAGGAGTCGGGCAACTATAGGCCAGTAAGCCTTACTTCAGTAGTGGGGAAAGTGATGGAAACCATGTTAAAGGATAGGATTGTTGAACATCTAAAAACACATGGATTTCAAGATCAGAGACAACATGGGTTTACTTCAGGGAGATCATGCCAAACTAATCTTATTGATTTTTTTGATTGGGTAACTAAAATTATAGATCAGGGTGGTGCAGTAGACATTGCTTACCTAGATTTCAGTAAGGCTTTTGACACTGTTGCACATAGAAGGCTTATCAATAAACTGCAATCTTTAAGTTTGGATTCCAATATTGTTGAATGGGTAAGGCAGTGGCTGAGTGACAGGCAACAGAGGGTTGTAGTTAATGGAATATATTCGAAGCTTGGACTTGTCACCAGTGGGGTACCTCAGGGATCTGTACTTGGACCCATTCTCTTTAATATTTTTATTAGTGATATTGCAGAAGGTCTTGATGGTAAGGTATGTCTTTTTGCTGATGATACTAAGATATGTAACAGGGTTGATGTTCCAGGAGGGATAAGCCAAATGGCAAATGATTTAGGTAAACTAGAAAAATGGTCAGAATTGTGGCAACTGACATTTAATGTGGATAAGTGCAAGATAATGCATCTTGGACGTAAAAACCCAAGGGCAGAGTACAGAATATTTGATAGAGTCCTAACCTCAACATATGAGGAAAGGGGGGGTGATTATTTCTGATGACTTAAAGGTAGGCAGACAATGTAATAGAGCAGCAGGAAATGCTAGCAGAATGCTTGGTTGTATAGGGAGAGGTATTAGCAGTAGAAAGAGGGAAGTGCTCATGCCATTGTACAGAACACTGGTGAGACCTCACTTGGAGTATTGTACACAGTATTGGAGACCGTATCTTCAGAAGGATATTGATACCTTAGAGAGGGTTCAGAGAAGGGCTACTAAACTGGTTCATGGATTGCGGGATAAAACTTACCAGGAAAGGTTAAAGGATCTTAACATGTATAGCTTGGAGGAAAGACGAGACAGGGGGGATATGATAGAAACATTTAAATATATAAAGGGAATCAACACAGTAAAGGAGGAGACTATATTTAAAAGAAGAAAAACTACCACAACAAGAGGACATAGTCTTAAATTAGAGGGACAAAGGTTTAAAAATAATATCAGGAAGTATTACTTTACTGAGAGGGTAGTGGATGCATGGAATAGCCTTCCAGCTGAAGTGGTAGAGGTTAACACAGTAAAGGAGTTTAAGCATGCATGGGATAGGCATATGGCTATCCTAACTATAAGATAAGGCTAGGGACTAATGAAAGTTTTTAGAAAATTGGGCAGACTAGATGGGCCGAATGGTTCTTATCTGCCGTCACATTCTATGTTTCTATGTTTCTATGTATGTTTCTATGATTTGAATTTTATTTTCTATTTCAAAATTTGACTTCATGTTCTCAGATAGGATAAATATTATTGTGCAACAACAAAGTGGTGAACCGCGCCACAGAAGAATAGAGGATAATTAAATAAGAAAAAAGATATATACATACATACAGAGTATTCCAACAATATAATAGTAGCTATAGACCTGAAAAAGATACAAAATAGAGACAATAATAGTGCAGTATAGCAATATAGCAATAAACTTGCTCTGGTGGTGAAAGCTTGTGGTGGTATGATCCCCACCAAAGGATATAAGCAGGATCCAAAGTGCACAGGAATAAGAGGTAGATCAAGGAGAGAGGTAGAAAAAAAATACAACTTTATTGATAAAATAAAAAATCTTAAAATCTATATTAAAAAGTCCAGTATCCAATCTCTTGATCCACTTAACGCGTTTCACCCGGGTTGGGGCTTCTTCAGAAGTATTAATGTCAAGGAGTATCAGTCTAAATCTTTATATAGTGTGCTGATTCCTTCCATTTCGTTCCCGTGTGTGCACTCTTCCTGTTTCCGGCGGGTCGCGTGCGTCGACCGGAAGTAACGCATCGCGGCTCGCAGGGGCTGACGGGACATGTAGTCCCTGTATTGCTGTTAATTCCGGTAGTCGCATACGTCGCCAGGATATGACGTAACGCGTCTAGCGGTGTTCTCTGGGAGTAGTAGTTCATATGGTTAGACACTAAGTCTACTACTCCCAGCAAACACCGCTAGTCGCGTTACGTCATATCCTGGCGACGTACGCGACTACCGGAATATTATATTGTTGGAATACCCTGTATGTATGCATATATCTTTTTTCTTATTTAATTATCCTCTATTCTTCTGTGGCGTGGTTCACCACTTTGTTGTTGCACTTTCTGGTTAATAGCAGGTATTGGGAAGTCCTGCTGGTTTACTCCTGCCGTTCACTTAGATATTTTAGAGAGCGCCTACACCTGTTTTTTTCTATCTATAGGATAAATATTATGATTGGATAATACTATTAGAAAATTGATCTTTACAGACATAGCTCCAAGACTTATGTCCTTTTGTGTAGACTCAATGACTCTCTACCAGCATCTGATCTACAGGAATATTTTACAGATTTTACTGGTATTTATTATAACAAGAGGACAGTTTAATACTTTGTTAACTGAATGACTAACTCAATGGACTAACCAAAAGTTTTTTGTTTTGTTTTTGCTTCAGCAAACTTGATAGACTTGATATTGTTACATAGATTATATAACATCCAAAAAAAGACAACAGACATGATGTCAAAGAAGAGAGACTCCCCAAAACCCTATGCATACTGCTGAAGCATTCACATACTTTACAAAAAATGATGATGGGTGAAAAATTATGCAAGCACCTGCAATAACTCAGGATCTCCTTGATTTCCTTAAATACAAAGCTTGTTCTTATAAAGTATAACTTTCCCATGTTAGATAACCAAAACAACAGCTTAAAATTGATATAATGGAAGTAGATGTTGCTGTGGTCCTGAATATGTTAAAAAAAAGAAATCTTGGAATAGACAGAGTTTTTTTATAAATTCTATAAGGAGTGACAAATACTTATTTTTCTTTAACCACTGATTAGCGCCTTCATGGCAGCAAATATTAATATCCAGTCTGCAGACATGCAAAGGGTGTGCATAGTGGTAATTCAATGGAAAGACACAGGTTTGTGTACATGTTACCAGCTCATCTCTCTAATCTAAACAGACAGATTGTTGCATAATATTCTCCCCCTTAAGCTAGGCCCCTTTTAACCAGCTTAGTCCAGCCAGATGAAAATGGATGTATATTGAATACAGATAGGCATGGCAATATCAAGTATACACTGAATATCTTCTATGCATTCATGCGTTCAAAGAAAAGACCCATTTTCCCTTGGTAAAGAAAAAACGTTAACTGTTGGTACTTGTCCTATTGATTGCACACAAATCAGGCTTCTGGTCTCTTGGGATGTTCTATAAATGATGAATTCATTATACAATAGTAATCTATGTATTATCTTTAATAGCACCCACCTGGGTTGCCCCTATCGCCACTTCTGCTCATACTATACAAATTAGGCATGTACGTTTAGGAACTCATCAGTGTTTAAAGACCTGAGAATTAATGGCATTGAGTATAATTATTTTTCTTGCAACACTTCACACATTTGTGTACATCTTTTCATAGAATAGTATTGATCAGTACAGAAGAAACAAACAAACAGAAAAATTAGATAAAATTTTCACTTGACACATTCATCAGTATTTGTAATTCCCTGGTAATGCCACTTCTTATAATGCTCAGATAATGTATGTGACGGAGCTCTATTACTTTAACGGAGTACCTCTGCCAAGTCTGCTTCCCTGGAGGGACCCTGGAGCACTTCAGACCCAGTCGCCAAGGCTTGACTGGGATCACTGAGGGCTTTTTCCACCCTGGACTAGGCTATTGTGATTATAGCCCTGGACACACTTTTCATCAGCAGATTCTATCCCTTTCCTCAAACACCAGACAACACTTGGTGAAGGTTAAAACAGCAACCAACTTTAATATACATAGCACACATATTTATGCCCCAAAAGCCGCATTTACATACAATAGAGCACTGTAGTACTAGAAAGAATAGGGCCAGACAATAGCAAGGGCTGATGGGAGATTGGTAAGGGAAAGGACAGCACGTTTAAGCTAGTCTGGCAGTGTCCCTGGGACAATGGGACAATGCCCTGATAAGGAAACAATAGGACAAGAAAAAGAGCGAGGGAGAAAGACACAGATGATCAATGCATTCAACATACCCTGCCCCAATATTGGGCACAGGGTAACCAAAACACAAGAGGAATCTGGGGACCTACACATAGCATCTGTCTTACATCTCCAGTGATGGAAAGTATCGGTAGTCAGTCACAGTGTACAAAATGGTCTACATGTGAGTAAAATACCCACAGGCAGTAAATACTGTTTTCTGGCTAAAGTCAGGCACCTGTACTACATTTGGCATTGCAAGCTGCTAGTATGCATGTTTTATTTTCATGTGTCTGAACTCTTCCTCTTTCTCTTTTGATGCCTTTTTGATGATTCCTGCCTAATATTCACCAACTCGTACAAATCCCAGTGCAGTTTTGGAGGAGAGAGGAACATAACACATTAAAATACATAACTCATATTTCACATAACTGAACCACCACATTCGACATATCCCCAGATAGCTTGGATTTGAGCGCTCAATATATCCTAACAGCGCTCAGGTCCCATGAATCCAGTCGAATCGCCATGGAGTTTTCGTGGCTTTCATATAAACTGAAACGAAGAGATGAAAGTTTGGAGGTCCCAGCGGTGTTCGTATGGAAAAGTGACTGAAAACAGTTCCACGCGGTTGATGACCAAACACCGCTGGGCGTTTGACAATTTAAGATGGCCTCCGCCACATGTTTGTTCATAGGAACGGCGACCACCCAGCCGTTCGCCAATTAGTTACAGTTAATCACAGCTTCTAGGATGTTAACAGGCTGCACACTCTCATTGCGTGTGGTCTGGCTGTTCGTTAATTTGTTTGGAACAATAAAAGGGAATAAATAGGGCGAAATGTGCGAACACATACGAATAAAGGGCACTGATAGCCCCAAAACAGGGGTTTTGTCACATGGCCTTAATGGCAAACTGGCTAGGCCTCTTCTCACTGCAAGATACATAGAAGTCCACTTAGAATAAAAAAAAACAAAAAACTTGAAATAGTATCTTCTTGATACAATGATGATTGAATTGTTTGGCCTAAATTCAGAGTAATGTTTGGAGGAAACCACACATTGATCATCACCTGCACAGTAACATCACAGCAATAAAGCATGATGTTGGTAGTGTCAGTCTCCAGGGATTGGAGACTGGTACGGGTTGACGGAAAACTGAACAAAGCAAAATATAGAGATATCCTTAATTAAAACCTGGGTGCTCAGGACCAGATTGTGCTGAAGGTTCACTTCCAACATCCAGAACCCTTAAGAAGACCTGAACTTAATTACTAACTTACAGCTGGAAAGGAAGATCTATCCCTATTGTTCTGTGCAGCTGCACAGGGGTGATAGAGGTGGATTATAATATGGTAGTGCAGCCCTTCTATTTGGTGAGCAACTGCAAACTAAGTTCATTAGCATTTAACAAATGTAATTTGCAATATTTAAAATTTTGTTAGCATAATTCTGTAGTATGGAACTATCTCTTTGGAATCAAGTTTATATTATTTGTGTAGTTAAGGGTTAAACCAAATACCAAATACCTCTTGAGCTTCAGTCAGTCTGCCCCAAGCAGAGAGATACATTATTATTATTATTATTATTATTATTATTATTATTATTGCCATTTATATAGTGCCAACAGATTCCGTAGCGCTTTATGAGAATATTATGAGAGGGGGATTTAACTATAAATAGGACAATTACAAAAAACTTACGGGAACAATAGGTTGAAGAGGACCCTGCTCAGTCGAGCTTACATTCTATAGGAGGTGGGGTGTAAAACACATTAGGACAGGAATTTGCAGTCAAATAAGGTGGGCTGCCCTTTAGGAGAGAGTAAGAGACAGGTATGTGAGGTAGAGGTTAGTCTTGGAGGCCATAAGATTTCCTAAAGAGATGGGTTTTAAGGCACTTCTTAAAAGATGCAAGACTAGGGGAGAGTCTGATAGCGGTAGTCAGGCTATTCCATACAAAGGGAGCCGCCCGCGAGAAGTCCTGCAAGCGTGAGTTGGCCGTATGGGTGCGGACAACGGACAAGAGGTGGTCACGGGCAGAGCGGAGAGACTGAGAAGGGACATACCTATGGATCTGTGAGGAGATATGAGGGGCTAGAGTTGTTCAGTGCTTTATAGGTGTGAATTAGTACCTTGAATTGACTCCTATAGCATACAGGAAGCCAATGTAGGGACTGGCAGAGGGGTGAGGTGTGAGAGAACCGACTAGAGAGGGAAATCTGGTCTGGCAGCAGTGTTCATTATGGACTGTAGCGGTGCAGAACGGCTTTTGGGAAGACCAATCAGGAGAGGGTTACAATAATCCATGCGGGAAACTACTAGAGCATGGACAAGCTCCTTGGTAGCATCTTGTGTAAGAAAGGGGCGGATGTGGGCTATGTTTTTAAGATGGAATCTACAGGATTTGGCAACATGCTTGATGTGAGGCTCAAAGGTGAGGCCAGAATCAAATATGACACCAAGACAGCGCGCTTGCAAGGATGGACTGATGTGGGTACCACAAACTTGAAGGGAGAGTGAGAGAGGAGGATCAGTATTAGGAGGAGGAAAGACAAGGAGCTCAGTTTTAGAGAGACTGAGTTTCAGAAAGCGGGAGGACATCCAGTCAGAGATGGAAGAAAGGCAAGCAGTGACACGTTGCAGAACAACAGGGGAGAGGTCCGGGGAGGAGAGATATAACTGGGTGTCATCAGCATACAGGTGGTAGTGGAAACCAAAAGAGGTAATACATTTGCCAAAAGAGGCAGTATAAAGAGAAAATAGAAGGGGAGCAAGGACAGAATCTTGGGGGACTCCAACCGAGACAGGACGAGGGGAGAAGGTATCATTAGGAACATATTTTACTATTAAGTTTACTACGGCCACTTAATCCACTTATCTCCAGGATAGAGAGGAGGGATTTTACTGTTTCTGTGGGAGTGTTTCACATTGTACTTTGATTGGTTACTGTAAATTGTGTTCCAGTCCTCCACAAGGTACATGTGGGAGTATCCCTTGCAGTAGGACCTGCATAAAAGGCCGAACTGTGGCCACCATTAAACAGATCGTTTTACCCCTTCATGAAGTCTTAGCTCATGTTTGGGGGATTTGGAGCTATAATTCACTACACCTTCTGCTAACCTTGGATTTCGAGAAATTCTGCACGGATATACTCAGCTAGAGTATAGGGGATCCGTTATAGGCCACATTGGTGGAGTGTTGCAGTAATTGTTGTCCTTCTGAATATTTCTCCCATCTTCACACACAATCTTTTAAGTTCATTTAAAGTGATAATCAGGTTCTTTGTTATGTCTCTTATCAAGGTTACGCTATTTGGTCTGGGTGACAAGCTCTAGGTGTCTTACAAATTTCTGCCATTCAAGTGTTATAAAGGCCCCTGTTCTCTCAGGAACCATCTTGCAGTTTATTTTTGTAGCCTCCCCCAGATCTGTACACAAATATAAAAAGTAATGGTGGAGCAAGTATTCTGTATATAACACAAACTGTCTCTGAGGTCAGTTAATTTTGCTTTATATTTGCTCAGTTATTTTTCATTTTAATACATTGCCAATGTTTTTAAAATAATATATATATATATATATATATATATATTATATATATTATGTGGGGGGGAAGTATGTGATTCTGTGTTACATGATGAGTAATTTTATTTAATTACAACACTGTTTTCTAGTCTATATCTTCATTATATGATTTTTTTTAATTTTTTTTTATTTTTTGGTCCGACCCAAATTCTTGTTTTTTTTCCATTAAATAATGTACCATTCAGGCATACTGAAACGAAAAATACATATATACATTATTTCCCATGACATCCAAAATACTCAGAATCTAGTGGTGGGTTATTTTTGCAAACTATTTGGTGAATGGACTAATGAATTCATTTGTGTATATGATATAATGCTGGTAGTGCGGAAGTCAGTATTAAAGTGTAAGATGCTGTTAATATAATTTATTTTTATTTCGTATGGTAATATAGACAATGTAACCAACAAAACCACATGAATTTAATGTTAACTTTAATCATTCATCATGATAATCATCTTTGCTCATAGCTATATGCTTGTCTTAGAGTGCAGTTCTCTTAACTTTCAAGTATGACTTAACTTCATAGGCTTCAAAATACAAAGACTCTGTTCTGCGTTTGTACTATTTTTCTTATGTGGTTACAAGTGTCAAAGTAGCCTGCTAAACTGTACCAAGGGATTGGCAATTACATAGAATCACAGCAGTGGATGCTGCATTATAAAACAGACAATGGTCAAAGCAGGTTAGAGGAACTTAAAAAGTGTCTTATTTAAGAAGGCCCTGGGGGCCTATCCCCAATGCAAGCTACAATTCAGATAAATCACAACAGTTCCAAAAAGACTGGTGCAGAAATCATGTTAAACTCACTGTTAGTTAGATGGAGACTTTTATAAATGTATATAAGTAGTCTAACTATTTTATACATTTATAGAGTTAGAGTGTGACTGTAAAGTCCTTTACACACAGCAATGTTACATACAGAAATTAGTCTATAAGTGGTGATTTCAATATACTTTAGCTTATCCAGGTTTATTATGTGACAAAGTGATTTTTTTTTTTGTATGCCAGCATACAGGGACTAAAGCTGACTAATTTTGTAACAGTTTAGTTTTTGTGGATATCCTGTATATTGTGAACACCAGGGCTGTGTTTCACTTGTGCTGGCTCTGCCCCTGATCTGCCTTCTTGACAGTCTCAGACAATCCTATGGGAAAGTATTGTGATTGGCTCACATAATCACTTCTGTTTATGTCAGGGATACAGGCAGCAGCTGCCTGTATCCCTGACACTACTTGAATACAAGTAATACAAGTAAGATTTTACTATAGTTAGGGAGGTGGGAAGGTAGGGTGGGCTAGATGGTGGTTTTAACACTATAAGGTCACGAATACATGTTTGTGATTCTTACCCTATAGTGTTCCTTTAATGAAGCAATTATGTGTATAGATCAAGTCTGACTGCTCAATTCTCGATCATTTAAGTCACTTTTATTTCTGTTCATGCAGCCCTAGCCACATCTCCTCTGACACAGCCTGCATAACATAATGGTTTCATTCTCAATCAGATGGTAACTTACTTTAGATGCTTTATCTCCTGATCTGTAAATATAACTATAATTTTCATGCGGCTCCTGCAAGATCTACGAAGCTATTAACAGTGCAGCAGATAAGAAATCCTAAATTAAAGGATCACTACAGTCAACATATAAAAGCAAGAAAGACAGGTCCCCTAGCCTTCTTTTTTGCTTTTATATGAACTTCCCCCTAATAAAAAATAAATATGAGACCTTTTTATCATTAAAACTTACCTCCGTTCCAGCGCAGAGGTGTCGTCAGGCCACGACCTCTTTTTCGTCAAAATGACGAAATCACAGGGCCCAATAAGACGCTTCTCTTTGAGAAGCATCAACGAGCTCTTGTGCGCATGCGCGGCTTCGCGCTGCACCAATCAGGTTCTTCATGGAGTGGCATTGAATGCCGCTCTATGAAAGAACTGAGCGCTCTACCATGCTTGTGCGCGGTATGTGTGTGCGCGAGCTGAGCTGACTGAAAGCTCAGCTCGCTGTCCATGCCCACCCCCCTCCTACAGCAACCCTCCTAAGCCAAAAGCTTGTATGCAAACACTATATAGAGAGATCTCTCTATATATAGTGATTGTATACAAACACACACATTTTAAATAAATATTGTTAAACATACACTCTATCTATCTATCTATCTATCTATCTATCTATCTATCTATTTCTATCTGTATAATGACTCGTGCATCTCTCTTATCAATCATAGGAGGCTGACAGGACTATGGAAGGCATAAGAGAGTGAGTATTTGCAAATATTAATACCACATGCCATAAACACATATTTACCCTTACCTTTCATTTAATCCTTTCCACATTTAAAAGGATACTCTGAACCTCTAAATCACTTTATCTTTCTTTAATGCTTTATGGTGAAAGAGTGTGTCCTCTTTTTCCATTCTACAAAATGTGCACATTTTAATAGTAATTGGCACTTTTATAAATTAAACTTGTCTTTCAGTCATACAACCGGTCCTGTTACTTTCCAGTTCCTAAGTTCACTGGCACTAAATTCAAGAAGCAGGCAATTATCTTCCAAAAACTTCTAATTAGTTTTCTATTTCACCAGTGGAGTGTCCCTTTAAGCACTCAGTCTAAGCCTGAAAAACAAACAAACACACACCATCTTAATTCAAGGTTTCATTCCTATTAAAAAATGAAACACCCCATGTACCCCAATGTGTATGTGTCAGTGTGTATCTGTGTTAATGTGTATGTTTATCTATGTAAGTATGTATGTATGTATGTGGCAATGTATGTGCATACATTGCAGCAATCAATTTCCAACACAACATGAAAGCACAACCCTTGTGTTCAAACTCCAAAATAATATACACAAATTTTCATTCAAACACCAATACTGCACATAAATGTACACCCGCATTTAAAAGACAACACCACATACAAACATACCACTGCAATCAAATGCAAACATTACAAACACACCCCTGTATTAGTACACTAAAATTATATACAAACATACCTTCATTCAAACACCAACAGTACACACAAAAGCATACATGCATTTAAAAGCCAACACTACATAAAAACACAACACTGCATTCAAATGCAAACACTACACACAAGCACACCACTGAATCCCAATGGCAATGGTATATACAAATACACCTATGTGCATAGACATACCCTGTACAAAAACATTGTAACATTCAAATGTACAAACACTGCTCACAAATACAACCCTGCAAGGATGGGCAATTGGTAGATTTCCAGCTGACATAGCATCATGAGAATTTTATGTCAGATACAGATCTACCTTACGGACACTGTTGCACGAGAGGGGGACCCAAAGGAATTTTTTGCCGTGGGACCCTCTCTACATTAGTTCTGCCACTGCTCACTATGCTCACAGTTTTAAACACAATACAAGCAAAAATGCACACACATACATATACATATACACATATGCAGTTATAAATACCAATATTTTTTTGTATATTTTTATGCCTGAAACAGTCAGTTAATGCCTTTGTCAAACTTACTTTATCTTCTGTTTATTGTAAGTACAGCAATGGTTAGGTCATACTTGAAAAATGACTACAGAGTCCGCAACAGTACACGACTGCATTTTATTTAAATTCCTAGTTTGTGCACAGTATCTGCGAGTTGCTTTAAATTGCCACCCACAAAACTTGCAAGAACTGGTAACAAGGAAGATACAAAGTAAGTTGCTTGTAATGTTCTTGGTGATGTAATTTTATGCTCACTGGCCTCTGTTTATGGGGAATAAAACCATTTTGGAGACATTTGACAATAATAAAAAAAAAAAAAAAATGCTCTACCAAGCACACCCAGCATGCAGCACACTTCAGCCACATTGAAGCTACACTTTAACAGCAGTGATAGACAAAGAAAACAGGGGGTACATTGTTTGATTCATTAACTCTCATTTTCACCAGCCCTATTTGCTACAGATTCTTACAGGAACATTATAGGCACCCAGTCCAGTTCATCTCTCTCAAGTGGTCTGAATGTCATTTGCCCACCCCCTCTTTATTTAAGCCTACAGTTGAAAAAATGCTGTTCTGTATGAATGGCAATGTTTACATTGTAGGGTTAACCTGCCTCTAGTAGCTGTCAGAGTAAAACTTTGCTATTTTAGTCAGATGGATTGGCTTGGCTGAGATCATCAATGTTGATCTCAATCAAAGAGGTGGAGCTTTACAAGGATACCAGCACAGCGTGGGAAAAGGGTATGTTAAATACCTTTTTTAACCAAAGCATCCCTGGCCCGGTTACCTAAAATGGTACTGGGGCACTGTAGCATTAGGAATACATATTTGTAGTCCATATATGTTTAGTTTTAAGTTTTGAATAACTATCAATAGAGTAGTAATGTGTGGTTTGCAGACCAGGTTGCCATGGTTTACACGATTAGCAATGTGACTCCTGCAAGTCATGCCGTCTGTTACAGTAGTATAATTGAACCAGGAAACAGCCACGGCTAATAATGGGAAGGATCATCTCCCACCAATCAGGTTTAAGCATTTGTTGATTCCATGGCAAACTACATGCTCTGAACTTCCAGAGTAGATGGGATTAGGGTTGGACATGCACATTCAGCACACAAGTATGCCGTGGTCGACTTGTCAGCATACCTGGGGTAAGTTCATTAATTTAAAATGTACATATATATTTGGTAGAAATGTTATGCTATATTATGCTGTTCTAAGGAAAGTCCCCTGCGGAAATGTCAACACTTTGCATCACTACAAGCACTTTATTGAGTGCACTTTTTAAGAAATGAGGAAATAAACACTACCCTTTAAGAAAGACCATGAGTGCCAACTACTACTTCCTTTTTTGTATATATAAATGTAACTAAAGTCTGGCACCTGGTATTGAACTCACTGAATGATTTTGCAGAATATTGGAGCATAAGTGCAAGGAGTCTTCTACTATAACATATATTTTTTTATATATAGGCCTTGTGCTAGCTCGGGCGTCCCAAACGTCTAAGTCACCCTAGGGCAGACTGACCTGTCAAGTCCTTGGTCCATAACTGAGATACTGACACCAGGAGGGTGTCTACACAGTCTTGCCTCCCCTCATTCTGCCACACTCACTCTATTACATTAACCCCACTAATCCTGTCACACTCACCTTTTCTTGAACTGTCACATTCACCTCCCAGCCCTGTCACGCTCATCCACCTTCACCCTGACACACTCACCCTGTCACATTAAGCCCTTCAATCCTGTTAGACTCACTCCCCCACCTTTCCACACTCCCCCTGTCAAATAGACCCCTTTTAATCCTGCTCACCTCGCTTCTTCCTGTCACACATCATCCTCCAACCGTGCTACTTACCCCCATCCCTGTCACCCCCAACCCTGCCACAGTCATTGTGTCAATTAACCCTTCTTAATCCTGTCACATTCACCTCCCATTGCTGTGTCACATTCGCTCCTCCATCCATGACACATTCTCCCTGTCACATCCCCTAATCCTGTTACACTTACCTTCCCTCACCCTGTAACTCTCCCTCCTCCAACTATGTCACAATCGACCTCCCTCATTCTGTCACACTCACCCCCTAATCCTGTCTCATTCACTCTCTCACCCTGTAACATTCACCCTGCCACAGTTACCCCTTTACTTATCCTGTTAGACTTAGTTGAGTGTAATAGTTGTTGTGCATTTGTTTCACATTCCAGTTTTTGGAGGTTTGGATGTTGTCTAATCTGTACACAATTCTCTATATTGCGGCAGAAGATTGTATTTTTGAAATCTGAGATTTGTAAATTATCTGGTAAACAATCTCAGACTGGAACTGCTGCAAAGCCACTGCCGCTGAAATGTCCTAGGAATGGCAGATGGATTACTGTAGGATCTGGTAGACTTAGAGTTGTGTCTTTACATAATTCATTTTCTGCACTTTCAGATTGTAGTTGTGTTACGGAGAAAGGCTCAGGCACAGAGATTGTGGAACCACCATCCTCTGTACCTAAGGTGAGCAAGAGTGCACCCAAGGACAAAAATGACAAGGTGAGGCCTGATAGAAAGCAGTTGTTGTTGGGGGATTCTATCTCAAGAGGTGTGGAGTTGAACAATAGTGGCTTTGTGAGATGTCTTCCTGGAGCTACTGCTCACAGAGACAGGAGATGTATTTGTAATATTGTTAAGCAATCAAAGCAGGAAGGGGAATTTGATGCACTTGTCCATCTTGGAACAAATGATTTGGCTTGTAATACCAGTGGGGTACCTAATGGATCTGTACTTGGACTCAATTTCTTTAATATTTTTATTAGTGATATTGCAGAAGGTCTTGATGGTAAGGTATGTCTTTTTGCTGATACTAAGATATGTAACAGGGTCTCTGTGCATCAGTGTGTTTAATAGAGCATGTATCAGTGTTTATATGTGCTCGTGTATTGGGGTGTGTATGTGTGCATTTACCCCAATGTGAGGGTGCTATGGTATGGGCAATGCAAAGGTAAAGTGGCAAGCAACATATATATTATATACATACATATACAATACATGGGGAAACACATATGTGATAATATATATTTAAAGGACTATAGAATAAGTGGGGAAATTATTTTTAAAAAGCCCAACCAAACTTTTCATTTTTGTTTCAAATAACCCGTTCAAACAGGCACTTCAGCAAACACCACTGCAAGGCTATACAACCCAGAGCCGAACTGGGGATACAAAGCAGCCCTGGAAAAAAAATCTATGCCAGTCCCATAAGTCATTGCGCCAAATATTGTCACATGTAATATGTAAGGCTATATCTTGCCACCCACATGATTGAGTAATATATAAACATATATATATATAAACAGGGTGCAGCCTAATGAGACCGGGGTTAGAATATGACATCATATTCCAGCGTCGGTCTCATTAAGAAGCGTGTGAGGGCGGGCCAGCAGAGCAGAGATGGCACATGTCTCCGTCCGGCCACCAGCAACCTAATTGCGGCCACACCAACTGTCTGCCTGGCCCCAGATGTTGCGGCCCATTTCCCGGTATCCTGGTGGGCCAGTATGGCCCTGATACAACTGTATCCCGAAATCGTGCATAAACAACTAGCATAATTGCAAATTAAATTTCCAATTTTTAAATTATGCAATAACTACAGTTAGAGAGCTCAAAATACAGTGGCACAGCGAGTAATGACCTTGCAAGCCTATGAACAATAATTACTCTATATCCATCTCTGCAAGCCAGCCCTTCAATAAAACTATAACTCCTTATACACACCCAATGCAACCTCTATTCATTTCTTTCGCTAATTGTGTTAGGGGGGACTATTGTTTGAGTTTCGCCTAAGGCCTCACAAAGTCTAGAGTCTCCACTGTATGTATATATATATATATATATATATATATATATATACACACATCAGTTTTAAATTAGAAAGGAACAATGATCTCACAAGTACTCAAGCTCCAGCGTATCTATTTGATTATTTTTTTTGCTGAATGTAATTTTATATTTCAATACAGTTTTGCATGAGGAAGTTTAAACTTTACTTTCTACTGCATATCTCAGAGTGCTATTTGTTTGAAATTGGAGTGAACAATTCTTGTTTTAAGCTTCCTGAATTCAGCCATGTGATCTTAGGTACTGCATAAGCATGCCATACTTCACCAGTTAAATTACTTGAAGTTTTGATATATACTCTGTGGCCAGGTACGTCATCCTTCACTGGTCTAATAACATGTAGGATTGATTTATTCACTGCCTTTAGGTTAGATAGTCATCTGTAAAATATCATATATTACTTTTGTGAATTGACTGTGCTTTATTGTCTTCACACAGTAATATGTTTTCTTTTTGATATCTGTCTGTCTCTTTCTAGCTCTCTCTACCTAATAACATTGAATAGGTGATAGATCAAGTAGATTTTCAGGTATAAATTATTCATATGTTTGGTGTTTATCAAACACCATGCTTTGTAGTTATCACTGGTATAGCTATTTTTGCATTTTTTTTTGCTTGAAATCTTGGTCATGGGTTATAATGTTGTATATGAATCACACTTTTCAGATGGTAACACAACAAGAACTATTAAAATACACTGAACAAAATTATAAATGCAACACTTTTGTTTTTGCCCCCATTTTTCATGAGCTGAACTCAAAGATCTAAGACTTTTTCTATGTACACAAAAGGCATATTTCTCTCAAATACTGTTCACAAATCTGTCTAAATCTGTGTTAGTAAGCATTTCTCCTTTGCCGAGATAATCCATCCACCTCACAGATGTGACATATCAAGATGCTGATTAGACAGCATGATTATCGCAAAGGTATGCCTTAGACTGGCCACAATAAAAGGCCACTCTAAAATGTGCAGTTTTATCACACAGTACAATGCCACAGATGTCGCAAGTCTTGAGGGAGCGTACAATTGGCATGGTGACTGCAGGAATGTCCACCAGAGCTGTTGCCTGTGAATTGAATGCTCATTTCTCTACCATAAGTCATCTCCAAAGGCGTTTCTGAGAATTTGGCGGTACATCCAACCGGCCTCACAACTGCAGACTACGTGTAACTACACCAGCCCAGGACCTCCACATCCAGCATCTTTACTTCCAAGATCGTCTGGGACCAACCACCTGGACAGCTGCTGTGAGAATCAGTTTGCATAACCAAAGAATTTCTGCAGAAACTGTCAGAAACCACCTCAGGGAAGCTCATCTGCATGCTCATCTTCCTCATTGGGGTCTCGACCTGACTGCTGTTCATCATCGTAATCGATTTGAGTGGGCAAATGCTCACATTCAATGGTGTCTGGCACTTTGGAGAGGTGTTCTCTTCACGGATGCATCCCAGTTTTCACTGTACAGGGCATATGGTAGACAGTGTGTATGGCATTGTGTGGGTGAGCGGTTTGCTGATGTCAACATTTTAGATCGAGTGGCCATGGAAGCAGTGGGGTTATGGTATGGGCAGGCATGTGTTATGGACAATGAACACAGGTGCATTTTATTGATGACATTTTGAATGCACAGAGATACCGTGATGAGATCCTGAGGCCCATTGTTGTGTGATTCAGCCACGACCATCACCTCATGTTGCAGCATGATAATGCACGGCCCAATGTTGCAAGGATCTGTACATAATTCCTGGAAGCTGAAAACATCCCAGTTCTTCCATGGCCAGCATACTCACCAGACATAAAATAATAAAAATAATAATAATATTAATACTATATAGGATAAAGGCAAGTAGTTGGTACTGTGTTTAAGTTATTTATAGTTTACTGTAGCATGTTGGTTTTAGCCAATCCAATAGAAAGAGAAAGATGAATACTTGTACTTTTTCCTTTCAGGAGAACTGGGAACTTTGAATGTTCTACACCAACTATTGTAGGTGGAGAACCTACTCAGATCTCAGCAACTTGGTTCTTGCTTTATATAGCTCAGGCATACACATCCACTTTATTTAAGCACCAACAAATGGTCCCTTTCAGTGCCTCCACCCCTGGGTAGTGGGTGAAATATAACTTAAAGGGACATGCATCACTTGACAATTATTTATTTAAACCCAGAAACACTTGTTTTTTTTTTGCTGTGCATGGAAAGATACAGGTTAGCTTGTTATGCCACAACAGGAAGACCAGGCAAGACGTGTTACATGACAAAACAGTGAAATGGAATTTGACAATCCTGCACAATTTTTAATATAAAAGAGTCAAGCTAGGCAAACATGTCTAAATCTCTGAATATGTGCTGCAGTTAAGATAATCAAAACATGGTTGGAACTGCCTAAGTAAGAGATGTTGTTTAACGTGCTAGGCTAACAAGATAGGAAAAGGACCACTGGAGCTGAGTAGACCACTGTAATCCTACATCAATCTGTGTGAGAATAAATGGAGGAAATAGTTAGGAAAACAAAATGGCTTCAGTGTACATCAAAGAAGTTTGGATCTATTGCAGCTAGTATTAAGCTAGAGGCTGCTGTATCTTGTAGTACCCTTGCTGTATTAGCTGTAATTGTCTCTGTGATTACATAGATTGCCCTGATAGTGTCACTTAAAACTTAAAATCAGTTGAAAAGTAAAACAACAGGTCGGAATAAAACAAAATAATAAAGATCAATAGGCTCTTTCAGGTGTCACAGGGACTCAGCTGGGAGTAGAACTTTCCTTTCAAGGCTTGATAGTCAGCCAACTTCAATGCTTGGCAAGCTTGTTAGTTGTTTGGAAAGTTCACTGGGTAGATCCATGTTGCGGCATGGAATCATAGCTCCACTCCGGCCCCAGGGTCATCTGTTGCTGCCAGAGGATACAATGGCTACCACAGTCCATATCTCTCCAAGGTGGGAGTAAATGGTGGACCCGACGCTGGACTCACTGTGTGGTCTTCCGCTTAGGTAGGTGGTGTGACTTCACCTCACAGAATCTTAGTAAAGCATGGGCAGTTGGTGAGGAGCCCTGAGCCGCTGCCATCTTGGTTTTCAGTGTCACGTAGTCGCTTCACATCTCTAGCTCTCCTCAGTGGGGACCGGAATGAACCCCAAGCCCAAAAGGGAGCGGGGGTGGGACTGGCAAGCATTTCAGTAAGCCAGCATGTGGTAGCTGGGATGGAAGGCAGGTCAGTGGCCGTCCACCCCGCTCTCTTCCCGAGCAGGTCCCCAAAGCTTCGTGCTTCCCTCAGGGGACCCAAAACTCCCAATCTCGGAGTCTGTTACCTCTTCCACAGCCGTGTGGATATCTTGTGGGCTCATTTCAAGTGCATGAGTGGCAAATTCTAGCTTGAAAGGTCAGATTCCTCTGGAGCCTCTCCTGGATGCAACCGATCAGCATGGCAGTCCGACCTCCCCTTCCTCTCCCCCCCACAAACACTTTTAAACAAATATACAAACCAAGCAAGATAAACTTTGAAAAGTATCTAGTAAACTTTTTAAAATCACTATAAATCTGGTTAGGTTGCATAGCTGGACATGCCTATAAGGGGAGTTTCTTCAGCCAACCCCTCCTCTTATCCACACATTTCATTTTCTGACCAGTCCACAAATGAGAGAAAAAATACATCTCTGTGCAGCATGGATTTCTTGAGAGACAGACCTGCTGTCTGCCAGGGTTCAGCAGATTCTGCAGGAGAGGGCAGGGCAGGAACCTCACTTCCTGCCCTGCCCTCTCCTGCAGAATCTGCTGAACCCTGGCAGACAGCAGGTCTGTCTCTCAAGAAATCCATAGGTGGGGATAATTCCACCAGAGCTGTGTCAATAGAGCAGTATTTCCTGCTCTACACTTGTGAGTAAACGGACGGACTGACTCATCTCTCCAGTATATCCTTTAGCGGGAATCATACCGCTAAATGCCCTCCTTCCTAGAGTTGGCCTAAGCTCCGCCAAATGTGAGTGTATTATCCTCCTTTTTATTTATTATACCTTTGGATCTACAATATTTCACCATACTGAGGATTGTACACAAAACCTATCCAAATATAAGTGACACGTTCTATTATTTTATTGAATATTTATACTACTTGGATGGACTTTATTTCTATTTTTTTTTTTCTGTTGTTTCAATAGAGACTATCTTACTTATTATTGTTGTCTATCTATTCAGACTATTAGGTCTGATATGTACGATACCAATTTCTATACTTTAGCGCAGCCCTTACCCCCTCCTTTTCTTCCATCTTATAAAGGGTTTTGAGGAATACCCTTTTTAGGGTTGCTGCTTACACCTTTGTTGCTTAGTGCAGACTCTTCCACCTTGTTTTTTACCCCCCTAGAGTGTGCTTGGAAAACATTAAAAATAAGAAGGGATAAATATGAAACAAAAATCACATTTATCTGCTTTTTTCATCCTGCGGAGTGAGGCAACTGTTTCATTCAAATATTTAAACTGTTAAACAATACAATTGTCTCATAATTATATATGTCCCTTTAACTTAACTTCTGACACACTTTTCACACTTTTTGTGAAAGAACTCCAGTATTCTGACTGAGTACCTCCGCCAAGTCTGCTTCCTCACAGATATCATGGTCCCTGGAGTACTTCAGACCCAGTTGCCAAGGCTTGACTCAAGGCCAGACTGGCCCACCGGGGTACTTGGGGCTGCGGAGAGAGCCCTAATACCCTTAGTAATATCATTGGTTAATTTCCCCCTTGGACTGTGAGAGTCTGAGGGAATTATGGAGGGAGAAGCTTGTGCGGCTGCATTGTGGATGGGGTGGCCGGAGGGAGCACTGCAGGGAGGGAGCTTTCTGGCACTCAAGCTTTGCCCCCAACCACAAGCTCCGCCCCCAGCTGCACGCTTCGCCACTGGTCGCCAGCTGGTGACCTTTGGGCAGGAAGAGGCCAAGGAATGGAGTCCTTACCTCCCAGTGCTTCCACATCTGCAGCCTGCAGTGCCAGGTAAGGTTCTATGTTTCTATGTTTCTACCTGTGGTACAATAATCTCACCCACTTCATCCCCACCACCACCAATATAACCACCATCAACATCACTGGCACCACCAACATTCCCATTAGCATTAATCAACCAAGTACTAGTGCACAGGATAGTGTTGCAACAACTTTCACTGCCACCTTTGCAAATCCACCAGTATTCAGCAGATGCAAGGCAAAGGGTAAAAGGTACTATATAGCACCAACAAAGCTAACTTTGGTATCACTTTGAGTGCCTCTAAAAATGCCAAATTTGTGAGGTAAGGAAGTGAGTATAGGGGAGTGGGGAGTCATCTCACAAGTGCCTGCATGAACAAACAGCAGCTCTGTATTTCTGAAGGAAGAAGAACAAGAAAGTACTTGGGTAGGCAACAGGTCCACTAGTGCTGTATCTGATTCTGCATAGTTGTCACCACCTACCATTAGTGGTACCTCTTCCATTACTACCACCACCACCACATATCAGAGGAATGGTGAGGATAGTGCCAATAGTTGACAGTCACTGTTTGTACAGTAAAATTGAGATCCCAAATCACGTTATTAAGAAAAACAAAAAAAAAGCTGCTTTTAGCTGCTCCTTGCACCCACTTTGATGTACCAATTTACTTATTTTTTTTCAATTTGCCAATTTTTTTTGAGTCAGAAGATATGCAGTTTGGTTCACAAAGTTAGAGTGTGTATACAATAGGAACAATGGATATACTTCAATACAACATAAGGATGTTCATCAATAATCAAAACGGCATACATAAGGGTTACATACATGTCAATGTTATAGGTTGCACATTAAGTAACTTTATGTAGAGTGAGGCAGTTTCAAGGGGGTAGGTTTAAACATCAAACATGGTAATGTGGTCCATGTGTTACAATGCCATGTTGTGTGGGCTTGTTAGCTCGGTGTTAGATGATCCCTGATAGCTAAGTAGTTTAGCAACCAGCCTTGCTTGCCTTGGTTGGGGTGTTGTATTGCACGGTGATTCTCCCAGGGTGATACAGAGCGTAAAGATGGCATACTTATCAGACACCTGTGCACCCCCCACCTTTCTATACTCATGGTGATTCTATGGTGAGGTAATTCTCAATACAATTGTTCCCTCTGTATCTCTCTTGACTCTATTTTCTAGTAATAAAATAGAAAAGAATAAGAAAAGGGGATTTAAGAAAGGACAATCTATGTACATTGTGGATAAAACACCAGTATCTCACGTGGATAGAACTGTCACCAGGGATCAAGCTCCCATGTGTGGTGGTCTTAGATCTTATGATGCCTCCTTTGTTTGCCAATTCCATTCCTATCTTTCCACAATATAGGTTTGTTGTATCAAGAAAAAAACAGGTGTGACCCACACTACCATGACTTCAGCACCTCCTATCCCCCCTTCTTAACATCTCTGTGGCTCCTCAAACTCTGCTTCCAGTTTGTAGGCCATGTTCTACTAAAATGTGGTTGTTTTTGGTGGAGGGGATTTTTTTCCCCTCTACTCCATCTCCCCTTTCTAGCATCATAAGTGGTCATGGACTGTGTCTAGGAACACTCGGTATCTGATTGTTCAACAATGTATGTATGCCATAGCGCACAGGCTTCCCATATAAATGTTGTTTTGGTGAGATGTTCTTATGTGCCATGGTTTCATAATCTATGTTTAAGCATTTGCTTCATTAGGGTTGGATGAGTTGATATATCTGTTGGTTTCCATATCCTGGCTAATATAAGGTTTGCCGCAAGAAGGATATGAAAAAGTAGGATAGATACTGACCTTGGAAGGCTATCCAGCTATATAAGTAGGAGGGACAATTCAGGAGTGAGTGTAGTGTGTGTTCCTAATGCCTTAGACCAGGCTTCCCCAAACTCCGGCCCTCCAAATGTTGCTGAACTACAACTCCCATGATTCTATGAATGAAATAGATAGGCTGAGAATCATGGGAGTTGTGGTTCAGCAACATCTGGAGGGCCAGAGTTTGGGGAAGCCTGCCTTAGATGTTATGTATTCCACTAAGTGCCAGAATCCCTTGAGCTTGGTACACATCCACCAAAAGTATGTTTCATTGTGCTTACCCCGTGAACATCTCCAGCATACTTTAGAGGTGTTTGGATATATGCACAATAGCCTTTTAATGGCAGATGTAAGGTTTCTGGCCAAGTTTATCTAATTTCCATTTGCTTAATCTATCTAATAAATACATTTTCCTGCCGTTATTTTTCTATTTATCTATGACTTTATTTCTAAGCCAACATAACAAATTAGACAGAAAGTCTAGTAAATGGCATTTTCACAAAGTCTAACAAACTGAGGGGTTGTTTTCTTTAAAAAAAAATTAAAATAAATAAAAATGATTACTTTTGTATTTTTATTATTTCAGCAACCTTAATGAACATGTACGTAAGCAATATTTTATAAATATGCTATATTTAACTTTGAGCCTATCCCTGAATATAATTGATTACCTTTCATAGTTCATCTAGAGGAAAACTGCTACATTTGGTCCCAAAACTTGCATTACGCATGACTTGGAGTCCCATTAGCAGATTTTAATTCCTCTGTGACTATTTTATACTCTTAAACCATGGAACTTGATTGTTGATATTGTTTTGAAATAAAATGTTTAGGGATCCTATGTAATTTCATAAAGTTATGCATATATGTTTGTTTGTTTTGTTTTTTAAATATGATAAACTAGCATTAGTAAGTCACACTGATGAATCTCTTGCTATAACATTGTTGCCCCTGAGAGGAAAACATATGCTCATGGTATTTGAAACATAGGAACTAAAATTAGAGTGTCTTATAATTTTTTTTATGTTTGGTAATTGTCATTTTCATGCTACCAGAAATAATACATTGCAAAACATTATCATTTCCATTTTGATAATTACGATGGTTATTATTTTAGTTGTTTATTTAAGACTTTTACTATCCATGTGTTTGTCATCATTAACATAGAATTAATTGATAAACATAATTCAAAATGGATGCTTGAATCAATTAATTTAGCAACACATATGTGGGACTGAAATGATGCAAGTTCTTTGTAATTAAGTTGGGTGGAATGTTTGCTGTGATAAGAAAGCTAATTTCAACATGTAAAGCTTCAAGTCTCATATAGCATATAATAGAAAATGGTCTTATGCTCAAAACATAAAGAGCGTATGGGTTGCATCAAGAAAACAGATGTTTTTTACAGAAAAAAAGATGGTCAGTGGCAAAAGTTAAAGAGCATTATATTACTGACAAGATTAAACCATTAAGGAAAGAATTCTACCTCTTCACTCCTCTCTCTCTCTAAACAGTATTTGTACCATGCCTTTCCTACCTTGACCTTTTGTTTACACTTCATACTGCCCCCTTGGCAAACATATTAATTCATTTGAATTTTGCTACCACCTGTATGCCAAGACACCCAGATATCTTTCTTCCTCTGATCTCTCCCCCACTGTCCTACAATTTGTTACTGGTTATCTTCATTCTATTTATGGCTGGATGTCCCTCTGTTTCTGAAACTCAACCTCTCTAAACCTGAGCTTCTTATTTTTCCTCCTTATAATACTGATTCTCCTCTTTCACACTCCCTGCAAGTTGACTTTACCTGCATCAACCCATCCTCTCAAGCTCATTGTCTTGGTGTTTTCTTCAATTCTGGCTTAACCTTTGCACTTCACGTCTAGTCTGTTGCCAAAACATGTTAATTCCACCTTAGAAACATTGCATTGTCAGCCCCTTTCTTACTCAATGCTGCTAAGGAGCTTGTTCATGTTCTAGTAATTTCTCATATTTATTACTGTAATCCTGTACTAATTGGTTTTCACAAAAGCCATACTGCCCCGTTACAGTCTGCTAAAAATGCTGCCGCCAGCCTGATTTTTCTCTTCTGCCGCTATTCTCACACTTTTCCGATTTCTGTCAATTCTTACATTGACTTCATGTATCCTATATGAGTCAATTCAAAATACTAACCCTTATCTATAAAGCCCTTAACAACTCTAGACCCTGTTATATTTCTTCACTAATTCTTAGGTATGCCCCTTCTCGGTCTACATATTTTGCCAGTGATCTTCTCCTGTCTGATGTTCGCACCCCTACTGTTAATTCACACTTGCAGGTCCTCTCACGGGAGAGTTATGGACTCCCAGAGTAACTTCCATTTCACAAACCAGTATCTTGCTCTCTCTTAAATGGCCACACTCTACTCTCACCTTCCACTTCTGTTACTTTTCCACCTTTTTCTTTGGTTGATGTCTTTCTCGATACCCTTCCTATTGTGTTTTTATACTCCTCCTCCTCTACACTGTAAGCTCATTTCAGCAGGGTTGTCATCAACCTATTGTTCCTGTAACATTTTGTAATTGTCCAATTTATTGTTAAACTATCCCCTTTTTATAATATAAAAGCCAATAATAATAATAATAATAATAATAATTGTTTACCCCCTTTAACCCCTTAAGGACGGAGCCAAATGTACACGTTGTGAACAAAACAAAATGTAAACAAAACCTGGCATTTGCGCTACATGTCTGTCCAACCGTAATTAACCTCTTTCATAGTAAATGCACCCACCTTTATTATATATCATTTTATTCAGGGGAAACAGGGCTTTCATTTAATATCAAATATTTAGCTATGAAACATAATTTAATATGAAAAAAATGGAAGAAAATAAGATTTGTTTGATTTTTTTAGTTCTACATGACATTTTAACGGTCAATGTCATAATACTGTTTGCTTTTACTGCAATAAAATACACATATTTGTATTCAGTAAAGTCTCACGTGTAAGACAGTACCCCCTATGTACAGGCTTTATGGCGTTTTGGGAAGTTACAGGGTCAAATATAGCACGTGACATTTGAAATTGAAATTCGCCAGATTGGTTACGTTGCCTTTGAGACTGTATAGTAGCCCGTGAATTAAATTTATACCCATAATGGCATACCATTTGCAATAGTAGACAACCCAAGGTATTGCAAATGGGGTATGTCCAGTCTTTTTTAGTAGCCATTTGGTCACAAACACTGGCCAAAGTTAGCGTTAGTATTTGTTTGTGTGAAAAATGCAAAAAAATGCCAATTTTGGCCAGTGTTTGTGACTAAGTGGCTACTAAAAAAGACTGGACATACCCTGTTTGCAGTACCTTGGGTTGTCTACTATTGCAAATGGTATGCCATCATAGGGGTAATTTTCATTCTTGGGCTACCATAGGGATTTAAAGGCAACGTAACCAATCTGGCGAATTTTAATGTGAAAAAAATGAAACGCAAGCCTTATATTTGACGCTGTAACTTTTGAAAACACCATAAAACCTGTACATGAGGGGTACTGTTGTACTCGGGAGACTTCGCTGAACACAAATATTTGTGTTTCAAAACAGTAAAAAGTATCACAGCAATAATATTGTCCGTGTAATGCTGTTTGTGCATGAAAAATGCAAAAAACTTCACTTTTACTGGTGATATCATCGTTGTAATACATTTTACTGTTTTGAAACACTAATATTTGTGTTCAGCAAAGTCTCCCGAGTAGAACAGTACCCCCCATGTACAGGTTTTATGGTGTCTCGGAAAGTTATAGGGTTAAATATAGTGCTAGCAAATTAAATTCCCTTTACTTTCGGCATGGGTTGTCAGGCAGGTCCCGCTAATTGTAATTAATTAAGATACCTAATTATGTAAAAATATTACATAAATATATATGTAGAATTAATATATGTATATATATATACGTATGTGTATATATATGTATATATCTATATAATTTTTATATAATATATTTATATATATATATATATATATAGATATATATAATATATATTTATGTATATAGATATATATATTATTTCGTTCTACGTGTATTTTGATATATATATATATATATATATATATATATTCACAAAACAGTTAGAACGAAATAACACACATCTATATATTTTTTAATTATTTATTTTTAATTATTTTTTTAATTTTATTTTTAACGTATTTACATTTTTATTTTTTTTATATTATATATAAATATATATATAACAATAATTATATATATATTTAATCAGTATCAGTCTACGTGTAATTTGATATTAATATATATATATATATATACATAATTATATATATGTTAATAGTAAAATACACCTAGACGGTGTACGTGTGTGTATTTATATGTGTATATATATATGATCTAAGTATATATTATTATTTTTTACACTATTTATTTGTTTTAATTTTATTTTCAGCCAGCAGGGGGACCACCTGTTATTACAGGCAGCCCCCCTGCTGGCAATGCAGAAGCCAGCTACCCCCGGCCATGTGATTGTGGGGTCCTCGCAAGGACCCCACTCTCACATGGCCTGGGGGCTTCGAGGAGGACGGACATGCCACGGGGGGCTCCCTGGGAGTCCCCCCAAACGCGATCGCCGGCGTGGGACCGCCGGCGACCGGGTAAGTACCGAAAGACCGGAGGGCGTACTATTACGCCCGGCGGCGTTTAGATTTGCTTAGAATAGGGCGTAATAGTACGCCCTCCGGTCTTAAGGGGTTAAAATTAATATAAACATATTATTGCTGCAGGAATGTAACCAGTACAGAAACAAGGCAAGTCTAGAACAGACACCAAACATGAAAACAAGACAGAACTAGTAGAACCCAGAACCAGAGAAGGATAGGAAGCTAAACTCAGAACATGTACACAATACAAAAGGGAAACATTAACATAACATGGGCAGGACAGGACAGGACTGTACATGGACTGGGAATACAAAATAAATCAAGATAAGATATAATAGGCAAAACAAGAGGACAAATAACTACTATAAGTACTATATGTGAAAACTATGGGGATTTAGTTACATTATATGATCATACATTGCATAAGCCTGCCACAACGCCAATGTACCCCATATTTGGCAAGTCCTACTCTGCCTCTTTTCTGCTAAATAAACCATAATAAAGCACATACAGTACTTACCTGCATGAAAAGGCAGAGCAACTGCCTGCAGGGACCAACTGAAACAAAGGGAATCATGGAAAAGGAACGGGGGTGGCAACATAAAACAAACATTTAAAAGAATCCAAGAGACTGGGAATTCCAGGAAAGGAATACAGGATTGAACCCAGAAAACCCAGCATAAAGAAAACCAGACATAGAATAGAAAACCAGAAAAGCCAAGAAAAACTAAACAAGAATTGTAAAAAGACTACTGGATACCAGAAGCCATTGCCAGAATGATCCGCAGCTAGGAACAGGATGTGACAGAGATTGTCTGTGCCTGCATGTGAGTATGCTTACTTTTACTAATATTTATAATTAAAAAAGGAACATACCAATAATAAATGTATATATTTATATATCCTTTAGTGAGAAATTTAAATATTCCTTTATAACATCTAAAATATGTCTTGCTACCCCAGATTGAGTAATTCTAATTCATAAATATAGATGTATGATCATATAATGTAACTAAACCCCCATTATTTTTGCCTAGATGAGGTGTTTTTAAAAAAACCAAAATCTTTCAACATTGAAGTTGCTGTTTAGTGGATAGGTGAGTGCGCTGGATTTTGTGTATTTTATAATTTGGCCCCCAGCAGCACCCCCATTTATGCATGTTCAGGTGAGTACAGCCAACCCCCCTTTGTTTCATATATATATATATATATATATATATATATATATATATATATATATATACATACACACACACATACAAACACTACCGTGGCGTGACTTGTGGGGCTGGCATACATTTTTTTCCAGGGCTGCTTTGCATTCCCAGTCTGGCCCTGGCTTGACTGGGATCACTGAGGGCCTAGTCCTCCCTGGACCAGGCTACTAGGATTATAGCTCTGGACACCATGTTCAACAGCAGAGCAGTAATCAGAGCTCTTTCCCCAAATACCAGACAGTACTTATTGAATGTTAAAACAGCAACTAACTTTAATATACATAGAACCCATATTTATGCCCCCATCAGCTTTATTTACATACAATGGGGTGAAAAGAGCACTATAGTACAAGGAAGGGTGGGACTAGACAATAGCAAGAGCTGAGAACCAAATGGAAGATTGAGGAGGGACAGGGCAGCTAGTTTGAACTGGTCTTGCAATGTCCCTGGAACAATGGGACAAAGCCTTGCTTGGGAAACAATAGACAGGAAAAAAGGTGAGGGGGAAAAGCACATACAACCCCCCTGGACAATCAATGCATACCCTGCACCAATACTGGGCACAGGGTCACAAAAATACAAGAGGAATCTGTGGACCCACACATAGTGTCTGTCTTCCATCCCCAGTGATGGTGACTACAGTCACAGTTTTGCACCCTGGCCCTATATGGTTTAAAACCAGTGGCTAGGACTCCCCATACCCGTATTCACAAGATTCTCCAATTTCACACCTCCCTTAAAACAATTAGTAAGGGATTGGTAAAAGTGCTAAACATAAAATAACTTGTTAAAAAGAATGTTTAATTCGTACTTGTCTTACTTGTTTAAAGAACTTCATATATTTTGCCCCATATATGATAAAACAAATATTAACAAGGAATGTCAGTTTATCATGGACAATCCTTTCCATTCCTAGGCCCTTTCCATTCAATATTTTTGAAAGTTAGTGGAATGGCATAATGCAAGGGTTGGTAATCTTTGGCACTCCAGATGTTGCGGACTACGTCCATAATGCTCTTACAGCCATAATACTGGCAAAACATAAGGTTCGATGTAGTCCATCACACCTGGAGTGCCAAAGGTTGCCTACTCTTGGTGTAAATGAACCCTGAACGATTGTTTTTTATTCTACAAAACATAAAACACCATATGACAATGTCTGCTAGCTCATTTCCTGTGTAGAATAATATGTTTATATTAATTTTAACCCCTATTATATCTTATCTTGTTTTATTTTGTATTCCCAGTCCATGTACAGTCCTGTCCTGTCCTGCCCATGTTATGTTAATGTTTCCCTTTTGTATTGTGTACATGTTCTGAGTTTAGCTTCCTATCCTTCTCTGGTTCTGGGTTCTACTAGTTCTGTCTTGTTTTCATGTTTGGTGTCTGTTCTAGACTTGCCTTGTTTCTGTACTGGTTACATTCCTGCAGCAATAATATGTTTATATTAATTTTAACCCCTTAAGACCGGAGGGCGTACTATTACGCCCTATTCTAAGCAAATCTAAATGCCGCCGGGCGTAATAGTACGCCCTCCGGTCTTTCGGTACTTACCCGGTCGCCGGCGGTACCACGCCGGCGATCGCGTTTGGGGGGACTCCCAGGGAGCCCCCCGTGGCATGTCCGTCCTCCTCGAAGCCCCCCGGCCATGTGAGAGTGGGGTCCTTGCGAGGACCCCACAATCACATGGCCGGGGGTAGCTGGCTTCTGCATTGCCAGCAGGGGGGCTGCCTGTAATAACAGGTGGTCCCCCTGCTGGCTGAAAATAAAATTAAAACAAATAAATAGTGTAAAAAATAATAATATATACTTAGATCATATATATATATATACACATATAAATACACACACGTACACCGTCTAGGTGTATTTTACTATTAATATATATATATAATTATATATATATATATATATATATATTAATATCAAATTACACGTAGACTGATACTGATTAAATATATATATAATTATTGTTATATATATATTTATATATAATATAAAAAAAATAAAAATGTAAATACGTTAAAAAATAAAATTAAAAAAATAATTAAAAATAAATAATTAAAAATATATAGATGTGTGTTATTTCGTTCTAACTGTATTGTGAAATTAATATATATATATATATATCAAAATACACATAGAACGAAATAATATATATATCTATACACATAAATATATACGTATATATCACTATATATATATACCTATATATAAATAAAAATATTTTTAAAAAATTATATAGATATATACATATATATACACATACGTATATATATATACATATATTAATTCTACATATATATTTATGTAATATTTTTACATAATTAAGTATCTTAATTAATTACAATTAGCGGGACCTGCCTGACAAACCATGCCAAAAGTAAAGGGAATTTAATTTGCTAGCACTATATTTAACCCTATAACTTTCCAAGACACCATAAAACCTGTACATGGGGGGTACTGTTCTACTCGGAGGACTTCGCTGAACACAAATATTAGTGTTTCAAAACAGTAAAATGTATTACAACGATGATATCACCAGTAAAAGTGAAGTTTTTTGCATTTTTCATGCACAAACAGCATTACACGGACAATATTATTGCTGTGATACTTTTTACTGTTTTGAAACACAAATATTTGTGTTCAGCGAAGTCTCCTGAGTACAACAGTACCCCTCATGTACAGGTTTTATGGTGTTTTCAAAAGTTACAGCGTCAAATATAAGGCTTGCGTTAAATTTTTTTCACTTTAAAATTCGCCAGATTGGTTACGGTGCATTTGAGACCCTATGGTAACCCGAGAATGAAAATTACCCCTATGATGGCATACCATTTGCAATAGTAGACAACCCAAGGTATTGCAAACAGGGTATGTCCAGTCTTTTTTAGTAGCCACTTAGTCACAAACACTGGCCAAAATTGGCGTTTTTTGCATTTTTCACACACAAACAAATACTAACGCTAACTTTGGCCAGTGTTTGTGACCAAATGGTTACTAAAAAAGACTGGACATACCCCATTTGCAATACCTTGGGTTGTCTACTATTGCAAATGGTATGCCATTATGGGTGTAAATTTAATTCACGGGCTACTATACAGTCTCAAAGGCAACGTAACCAATCTGGCGAATTTCAATTTCAAATGTCACGTGCTATATTTGACCCTGTAACTTCCCAAAACGCCACATAGCCTGTACATAGGGGGTACTGTCTTACACGTGAGACTTTACTGAATACAAATATGTGTATTTTATTGCAGTAAAAGCAAACAGTATTATGACATTGACCGTTAAAATGTCATGTAGAACTAAAAAAATAAAAAGAAATCTTATTTTCTTCCATTTTTTTCATATTAAATTATGTTTCATAGCTAAATATTTGATATTAAATGAAAGCCCTGTTTCCCCTGAATAAAATGATATATAATAAGGGTGGGTGCATTTACTATGAAAGAGGTTAATTACGGTTGGACAGACATGTAGCGCAAATGCCAGGTTTTGTTTACATTTTGTTTTGTTCACAATGTGTACATTTGGCTCCGTCCTTAAGGGGTTAAAGGGGGTAAACAATTATTATTATTATTATTATTATTATTATTATTGGCTTTTATATTATAAAAAGGGGATAGTTTAACAATAAATTGGACAATTACAAAATGTTACAGGAACAATAGGTTGATGACAACCCTGCTGAAATGAGCTTACAGTGTAGAGGAGGAGGAGTATAAAAACACAATAGGAAGGGTATCGAGAAAGACATCAACCAAAGAAAAAGGTGGAAAAGTAACAGAAGTGGAAGGTGAGAGTAGAGTGTGGCCATTTAAGAGAGAGCAAGATACTGGTTTGTGAAATGGAAGTTACTCTGGGAGTCCATAACTCTCCCGTGAGAGGACCTGCAAGTGTGAATTAACAGTAGGGGTGAGAACATCAGACAGGAGAAGATCACTGGCAAAATATGTAGACCGAGAAGGGGCATACCTAAGAATTAGTGAAGAAATATAACAGGGTCTAGAGTTGTTAAGGGCTTTATAGATAAGGGTTAGTATTTTGAATTGACTCATATAGGATACAGGAAGTCAATGTAAGAATTGACAGAAATCGGAAAAGTGTGAGAATAGCGGCAGAAGAGAAAAATCAGGCTGGCGGCAGCATTTTTAGCAGACTGTAGCGGGGCAGTATGGCTTTTGTGAAAACCAATTAGTAGAGGATTACAGTAATAAATATGAGAAATTACAAGAACATGAACAAGCTCCTTAGCAGCATTGAGTAAGAAAGGGGCTGACAATGCAATGTTTTTAAGGTGGAATTAACATGTTTTGGCAACAGACTAGATGTGAAGTGCAAAGGTTAAGCCAGAATTGTAGAAAACACCAAGACAATGAGCTTGAGAGGATGGGTTGATGCAGGTAAAGTCAACTTGCAGGGAGTGTGAAAGAGGAGAATCAGTATTATAAGGAGGAAAAATAAGAAGCTCAGGTTTAGAGAGGTTGAGTTTCAGAAACAGGGGGACATCCAGCCATAAATAGAATGAAGATAACCAGTAACAAATTGTAGGACAGTGGGGGAGAGATCAGAAGAAGAAAGATATCTGGGTGTCTTGGCATACAGGTGGTAGCAGAATTCAAATGAATTAATATGTTTGCCAAGGGGGGCAGTATGAAGTGTAAACAAAAGGGCAAGGTAGGAAAGGCATGGTACAAATACCGTTTAGAGAGAGAGAGGAGTGAAGAGGTAGAATTCTTCCCTTAACGGTTTAATCTTGTCAGTAATATAATGCTCTTCAACTTTTGCCATTGACCATCTTTTTTTTCTGTAAAAAACATCTGTTTTCTTGATGCAACCCATACGCTATTTATGTTTTGAGCATAAGACCATTTTCTATTATATGCTATATGAGACTTGAAGCTTTACATGTTGGAATTAGCTTTCTTATCACAGCAAACATTCCACCCAACTTAATTACAAAGAACTTGCATCATTTCAGTCCCACATATGTGTTGCTAAATTAATTGATTCAAGCATCCATTTTGAATTATGTTTATCAATTAATTCTATGTTAATGATGACAAACACATGGATAGTAAAAGTCTTAAATAAACAACTAAAATAATAACCATCGTAATTATCAAAATGGAAATGATAATGTTTTGCAATGTATTATTTCTGGTAGCATGAAAATGACAATTACCAAACATAAAAAAAATTATAAGACACTCTAATTTTAGTTCCTATGTTTCAAATACCATGAGCATATGTTTTCCTCTCAGGGGCAACAATGTTATAGCAAGAGACTCATCAGTGTGACTTACTAATGCTAGTTTATCATATTTAAAAAAAAACAAACAAAAAAAAACAAACATATATGCATATCTTTATGAAATTACATAGGAACCCTAAACATATTATTTTAAAACAATATCAACAATCAAATTCCATGGTTTAAGAGTATAAAATATTCACAGAGGAATTAAAGAGGAATTAAAATCTGCTAATGGGACTCCAAGTCATGCGTAATGCAAGTTTTGGGACCAAATGTAGCAGTTTTCCTCTAGATGAACTATGAAAGGTAATCAATTATTCTTCAGGGATAGGCTCAAAGTTAAATATAGCATATTTATAAAATATTGCTTACGTACATGTTCATTAAGGTTGCTGAAATAATAAAAATACAAAAGTAATAATTTTTATTTATTTTAATTTTTTTTTTTAAAGAAAACAACCCCTCAGTTTGTTAGACTTTGTGAAAATGGCATTTACTAGACTTTCTATCTAATTTGTTATGTTGGCTTAGAAATAAAGTCATAGATAAATAGAAAAATAACGGCAGGAAATGTTATTTATTAGATAGATTAAGCAAATGGAAATTAGATAGACTTGGCCAGAAACCTTACATCTGCCATTAAAAGGCTATTGTGCATATATCCAAACACCTCTAAAGAATGCTGGAGATGTTCACGGGGGTAAGCACAATGAAACATACTTTTGGTGGATGTGTACCAAACTCAAGGGATTCTGGCACTTAGTGGAATACATAACATCTAAGACAGGCTTCCCCAAACTCTGGCCCTCCAGATGTTGCTGAACCACAACTCCCATGATTCTCAGCCTATCTATTTCATTCATAGAATCATGGGAGTTGTAGTTCAGCAACATTTGGAGGGCCGGAGTTTGGGGAAGCCTGGTCTAAGGCATTAGGAACACACACTACACTCACTCCTGAATTGTCCCTCCTACTTATATAGCTGGATAGCCTTCCAAGGTCAGTATCTATCCTACTTTTTCATATCCTTCTTGCGGCAAACCTCATATTAGCCAGGATATGGAAACCAACAGATATATCAACTCATCCAACCCTAATGAAGCAAATTTGCTTAAACATAGATTATGAAACCATGGCACATAAGAACATCTCACCAAAACATGGCATACATACATTGTTGAACACTCAGATACCGAGTGTTCCTAGACACAGTCCATGACCACTTATGATGCTGGAAGGGGGAGATGGAGTAGAGGGGAAAAAAATCCCCTCCACCAAAAACAACCACATTTTAGTAGAACATGGCCTACAAACTGGAAGCAGAGTTTGAGGAGCCACAGGGATGTTAAGAAGGGGGGATAGGAGGTGCTGAAGTCATGGTAGTGTGGGTCACACCTGTTTTTTTCTTGATACAACAAACCTATATTGTGAAAAGATAGGAATGGAATTGTCAAACAAAGGAGGCATCATAAGATCTAAGACCACCACACATGGGAGCTTGATCCCTGGTGACAGTTCTATCCATGTGAGATACTAGTGTTTTATCCACAATGTACATAGATTGTCCTTTCTTAAATCCCCTTTTCTTATTCTTTTCTATTTTATTACTAGAAAATAGAGTCAAGAGAGATACAGAGGGAACAATTGTATTGAGAATTACCTCACCATAGAATCACCATGAGTATAGAAAGGTGGGGGGTGCACAGGTGTCTGATAAGTATGCCATCTTTACGCTCTGTATCACCCTGGGAGAATCACCGTGCAATACAACACCCCAACCAAGGCAAGCAAGGCTCGTTGCTAAACTACTTAGCTATCAGGGATCATCTAACACCGAGCTAACAAGCCCACACAACATGGCATTGAAACACATAGACCACATTACCATGTTTGATGTTTAAACCTACCCCCTTGAAACTGCCTCACTCTACATAAAGTTACTTAATGTGCAACCTATAACATTGACATGTATGTAACCCTTATGTATGCCGTTTTGATTATTGATGAACATCCTTATGTTGTATTGAAGTATATCCATTGCTCCTATTGTATACAACCTCTAACTTTGTGAACCAAACTGCATATCTTCTGACTCAAAAAAATTGGCAAATTGAAAAAGTAAATTGGTACATCAAAGTGGGTGCAAGGAGCAGCTAAAAGCAGCTTTTTTTTTGTCTCCTGATGTACTGGCCTGTCTCCTGTTAGCGCCTCCATGCTCTGGACACTACGCTGACAGACACAGCAAACCTTCTTGCCACAGGTCGCATTGATGTGCCATCCTGGATGAGCTGCACTTCTTGAGCCACTTGTGTGGGTTGTAGACTCCGTCTCATGCTACCACTAGAGTGAAAGCACTGCCAGCATTTAAAAGTGACCAAAACATCAGCCAGGAAGCATAGGAACTGAGAAGTGGTCTGTGGTCACCACCTGCAGAACCACTCCTTTATTGGGGGTGTCTTGCTAATTGCCTATAATTTCCACCTGTTGTCTATCCCATTTGCACAACAGCATGTGAAATTGATTGTCACGCAGTGTTGCTACCTAAGTGGAAAGTTTGATTTCACAGAAGTGTGATTGACTTGGAGTTACATTGTGTTGTTTAAGTGTTCCCTTTATTTTTTTGAGCAGTGTATAATGCTCCATATACTTTAGGTCCCCACCCCACTCCAGGCTTACCCCAGTTCTTATAGGGAAGCCTGTGATTGGACTGTTTTACTGGCTCAGAGCACATGCACACAGGTAGGGTTTGGGAAGAGAGGGTGTGTTTTATTTTTTATTTTATTTTTTAAAGCTGATTCAGCAATAGAGGGAGGCAGAGGAAGTGAACTGTGGGTGGGAGGGAGGAGAAAGCAACATTCCCCAAGCAGGTGCTCTGCTTGTACGGAAGATTATCATGTCTGTAAAATATGCACTGAAATAACATTAGGTAGCCTGGAACAGAGTTCTGGGTGATATAAGTCATGTATGCTGGGGGGTAGCTAGCCCATATCACACATGTGCTAATTACTCTGTATGTGCAGAGTTTCAAGCTGGGACACTGCAAATACCTACTCCTACCATCATGACCACTTCAAATCACTGAAGTGGTAATGGTGGTTTGAGTAACCCTTTAACACAAAAGAATCTGTCAAACTGTAAAATTGATTATACGTGACAGTGGCCAGCAGTAAGCTCAGCACTAACCCATTCACCAGTCTCACACTAGGATAAATTAAATTTTCCATCTCCTGTCTCCCACTCAAAGTTCTTTTAAGTGCCTCTGACAGCAGTTAGCTAGTTACATACATCAGTACCCTACACCTAGTCTCCCACTAGCATCAATGACACAGGGTTTATCCCACTCATACACAAACACAGCAATGCAAAACACACAATCACTGATGTCTTTCTGTCTCAGTAGCTGCAGTTAATGCATCTGGGAAAGTCCTACTTGGAAATATAGATAAATGCTCTTCCATTTTCCCCACTATTAGTCAATTGTCACACAACCTGTAAATAAAATCAGAATATATATAAATAAAATCAGAATATAGTGCTTTGTACAATTGTGCAAGTTGCTTGTTTCATGATTCTGCCATATGGCTGTTACGAACTTCTAATTATCACCTAATTGGACCACATTCAGACAAACTGCAGTTTTTTTTTTACCTTTGAAAGGTTGGAAGGTTTTCACAACTGTGGATTTTAAATATTAGTTATAAGTGGAGTCTTGGTGAGTACAGAAGAGAATAGTTGTGCTCAAAAGTTTGCATACCCTTGGAGAATTGGTAATATATGTACCATTTTTAAAGGAAACATAAGTAGGCATGGATTCATTATGGGATTCATTTTCAGCTCTAGGTTATGACAAAATCATAAAACAAAATGTGGCAACAAAGAAAAAAATGAAATGACCCCTGTTCAAAAGTCTGCATACCCTTTGTTCTTAATACTGTGCCTTGCCCCCTTTAGCACCAATGACAGCATGCAGTCTTTTGTAATTGTTGTCAATGAGACCCCTAATTCTTGCAGATGATATAGCTGCCCATACGTCTTGGCAAAATGTCTCCAAGTCATACAAAGTCTTTGGTCTTCTTGCATGAACCACATGTTTGAGATCTCCCCAAGTGGCTCAATAATATTAAGATCAGGAGACTGTGATGGCCACTTCAGAACCTTCACCTTTTTCTGCTGTAACCACTGGAGGGTCAACTTAGGGTAATTGTCATGTTTGAAGTCCAGGAGCGTCCCATGTGCAACCTTCCTGCAAAACAATGTAATTTGGTTGCCAGTATTTTCTGATAACATGCTGCATTCATCTAGCCATCAATTTTCACAAGATTCCCCATGCCTTTAGAGCTCACCCCTTGCTCCCCCCCCCCCAAATAAAACATCAGTGAGTCACCACCATGCTTCACAATGGAGATGGTATTCTTTCCACTATAGACCTTTTTGACCCCACTCCAAACATAGAGCTTTCCAGAACAGCGTGCATTTCTCGTGAGGCTACATGTGGGTTTTTCTTTGTATCCAAAATTATTTTTCTGGCAGTTGTGGCTCAAATCTTTTTTTGGTCTACTTGTTATTGGCTTGGTATCAAGAGATCCCTGAATTTTCCACTTCTTAATAAGTGATTAAACAGTACTAATTGGCATTTTAGAGACTTTGGATATCTTATTATATAGTTTTCCATCTTTATTGTGTTCCATTACCTTCTTACACAGATCTTTCGACAGTTCTTTTCTGTTCCCCATGGCTGAGTATCTAGCCTGCTCCACGTGAGAGTTAACAAACTTACTGACTATTTATACACAGACACTAATTGCAATCTAAAAAGCCACAGGTGGGGGAAATTAACCTCTATTTGCTATTTTAACTTGTATGTGTTACCTTGTGTGTCTGTAAAAAGGCCAAACATTTAAGGGTATGTAAACTTTTGATCAGGGCAATTTGGGTGATTTCTGTTATTATGTCATTATGATTAGAGTTGAGCGAACCCGAACTATAAAGTTCGGGTTCGTACCGAACATTAGGTTTTTTGGACCCCTGACCCGAACACGGACATATCACTGTATGTTGGAGTTCGGTGTTCGGTGATTTAATGGCGCGTTTTCAAAGGCTGCAGGGCAGCCAATCAACAAGCGTTTGACTCGTGTGCCCTTAGAAGCCATCACAGCCATGACTACTAACGGCATGGCTGTGATTGGCCAGTGCAGCATGTGACCCAGCCTCTATATATAAGCTGGAGTTGCGTAGTGCCACACGCACATGCGGTCTTATTAGTGTAGGGAGAGGATGCTGCCGCTGATAGGGACGGCTTAGGAAAAAATTCTGCAAACTAGTACATTAGTGGGGTGGGGTGCACTTCATATATGAGAGTCAAATAGAAGCTTCAAATACCGCGGTTACATCAGAGTTTTAAAAAGTAAATTTTTTTGGTGCTAAATAGTACATTAGTGGGGTAGTACATTAGTGGGGTGCACTTCATATCTGAGAGTCATATAGAATCGTCAAATACTGCTGTCACATTGCAGTTTTAAAACTTAAAATTTTTTGGGTGCTAAACTGCTAAATAGTACATTTGCGGACTGCACTTCATATCTGAGAGTCAAATAGAAGCATCTAATAGTGTGCTTACAGTGCACTTGTAAAGAAATTCGAATTTTCTGGGTACTAACCTGCTAAATAGTAAATTTTGGGACGTGCACTTCATATCTGAGAGTCAAATAGAAGCATCTAATAGTGTGCTGACAGCGCACTTGTAAAAATTCAATTTTTTTGTGTGCTAAATAGTACATTTGCGGCCAGCGGTGCATTTCTTGCAGTCCAATGAACTAAAAAAAAAAGTTAGTTTGGTGGGTGAACGCAAAGAATGAGGAGAGCGTCAAATAAGGGACGTGGCCCTGGTCATGGTGCTTCTGGTGTTGGTGGAATCCCTGTTGCAAGGAGAGGACGTGGTCGATCTGTGCCAGCTACACGCACAAGTGAAACACCTTCCTCATGTTCGAGTACGCGACAGAACCTTCAGCGTTATTTGGTAAGCCTGAATACCGCTCTACGAATGGTGAGGCCAGAAAAAGTACAAGCGATAGTAGATTGGATGGCTGACAGTGCCTCCAGTTCCTGCACATTGTCTCCCACCCGGTGCCCTGCTGAAAGCTCAGAGTTGGCACCTGCAGCCCATGGCCATCTGTCTATCACCTACCCCCTTGTAAATCACCCAAGCAGTTTGAGCCACAAGTCATGCAGCAGTCTCTTATGCTTTTTGATGATTCTGCTGGTGGGGTTTCCATGGGCCATCCATCTAGCCCTGCCCCAGAAGTGGAAGGGGATTGAGTGCACTGTGCACTGGCGTGGCAGTTCTTCAGACAAGGTGCTGACGACAAGACACGATTGCTTTGCACGCTGTGCAATCAGAGCCTGAAGTGAGGCATAAACGTGCTAAACCTGAGCACAGCCTGCATGACCGGGCATCTACATGCAAAGCACGAGCTGGAGTAAGCACATCAAAAACCAAGAAAGGTCTCAGGCTCCTCCTGCTTCCTCTTCTGCTTCTGTCTCTGCCTCTTCCTCCACCTCTGAAGTGACAGTGGCACCTGCCACCCCACAAACAGAGGCTGTGGCAGCAATGCCACCACGTCCGCCACTGTTCCCATGCATCTCCACACTGTCCCATGGAAGCGTTCAGCTGTCCATCTCCCAAACACTGGAGAGAAAGAGGAAGTACGCCCCTACCCACCCGCAATCCCTGGCCCTGAATGCCAGCATTTCAAAATGTGTGGCCTTTGAAATGCTGTCATTCCACCTGGTGGAGACAGACAGTATTAAAAACCTGAAGCGGTGCCTGTCCCACAGTACGTGGTTCCCTGCCACCACTACTTCTCCAGGCGAGCCATCCCTTCCCTGCACAACCAATTGGCAGACAAAATCAGGAATGCACTGCGCAACTCCATCAGTGGCAAGGTCCACATAACCACAGGTACGTGGACCAGTAAGCACGGGCAGGGACGCTATATCTCCCTAACTGCACACTGGGCAAATGTAGTGGCGGCTGGGCCTGATGCAGATAGCAGTTTGGCGCATGTCCTTCCGCCACAGAGGATTGCCGGGCATGTCTCTTTGCCTCGTGTTGCCTCCTCCTCCTACTCCGCTTCCTCCTCCTCTACCACCACCTCATCCGGGCAGCGTAACACCTTCACCACCAACTTCAGCACAGCCAGGGGGAAATGACAGCAGGCTGTTTTAAAACTGATATGTTTGGGGGAAAAACCCACACCGCGCAGGAGCTGTGGACGGGCATGGAACAACAGACCGATGAGTGGTTGTTGCCACTGAGCCTCAAGCCCGGCCTGGTGGTGTGCTATAATGGGCAAAATCTCGTAGCAGCTCTGGGCCTAGCCGGTTTGCCGCACATCCCTTGCCTGGCGCATGTGCTGAATTTGGTGGTGCAGAAATTCCTGAAAATCTACCCAGATATATCAGAGCTGCTGCAGAAAGTGCGGGCCATCTGTGTGCGCTTTCGGCGTTCTCACCCTGCTGCTGCTCGCCTGTCTGCGCTGCAGTGTAACTTCGGCATTCCCGCTCACCGCCTCATATGCTACGTGCCCACAAGGTGGAACTCCACCTTGCACATGCTGGAGAGACTGTGCGAGCAGCAGCAGGCGATAGTGGAGTTTCAGATGCAGTACACACGGGTCAGTCGCTCTGAGGAACAGCACCACTTCACCACCAATGAGTGGGCCTCCATGCTAGACCTGTGTGCCATTTTGCACTGTTTTGAGAACTCCACCAACATGGCCAGTGCTGATGACGCTGTTCTCAGCCTTACTATATCGCTTCTATGCACAGGAAGAAGAGGAGGAGGAGGAGGGGTCATTTCCACGGTTATGAGGCGAGTCATTCACAAGTGGCTTGGAGGGTGGGTTTCTGGCACAGCCTAGGCCAGGTACACAATTGTCCAGCCAGGGCACAGTTCTGGAGGATGAGGAGGAGGATAATGAGGATGAGGAGGAGGAGGAACCGTGTTCACAGCAGGGTGGCACCCAATGCAGCTCGTGGGCATCACTGGAGCATGGCTGGGGGGATAAGGAAGACACAGACGATACACCTCCCATAGAGGACAGCTTGTCCTTGCCTCTGGGCAGCATGGCACACATGAGCGACTACATGCTGCAGTGCCTGCGCAACGACTGCCGAGATGCCCACATTCTAACTTGTTCTGATTACTGGGTGGCCATCCTGCTGGATCCCCGTTACAAGGACAACATGCCGTCCTTAATTCACTCACTGGAGCGTGATCAGGAGATGCACGACTACAAGCGCACGCTGATAGACGCGCTGCTGAGGGCATTCCCAACTGACACTGGGGGCTCAGTGGAAGCACAAGGCAAAGGCAGAGGAGGAGGAAGAGGTCGGGCACCGCCAGCACCTCAGGAGGAAGGGTTAGCATGGCCGAAATGTGGAAAAGCTTTGTCAGCACGCCATAACAACCAGCACCACCATCTGATATGGAACGTCTTATCAGGAGGCAGCATTTCAGCAACATGGTGGAACAGTATGTGTGCACACGCTTACACGTACTGACTGATGGGTCTGCCCCATTAAACTTCTGGGTCTCCAAATTGGGCACATGGCCTGAGCTTGCCCTTTATGCCTTGGAGGTGCTGGCCTGCCCTGTAGCCAGTGTATTGTCTGAACATGTGTTTAGCACGGCAGGGGGCATTATCACAGACAAGCGCAGCCACTTGTCCACAGCCAACATGGACAAGCTCACGTTTATTAAAATGAACCAGGCATGGATCCCACCAGACTTGTCTGTACCTTGTGCAGAGTAGACATTTATACCGGCCTCACCCAGCCATTGTTATCCTCAAGTGGACTTATTCTTTGTTTTCTTTTTTTTATATGTCCCAATATTTAAAACTGTGTTGGCTACTGCCTCCACCCACACCGCCACGTTCACCGCCTCCTCAACCTATGGGTCACTTAGTATAAACTATGTACACATTAGCAGAGGCTTGTGAAGACCTTTTCTCCATGCATCAGGAGGTGAGCATTTCTCCATGCATCAGGACTGCAAGAAATGCACCGCAGGCCGCAAATGTTTCTTTTTTTTTTATATGTCCCAATATTTTGGGGGCTACCCCAATGAAAAAAACAAAAATTAAATTAAAAAACAGTGTTGGCTAACTCCTACTCCTCCACCGCTGCTTCCACCTACACCACCACGGTCACCGCCTCCTCAACCTATGTGTCACGTAGTATAAACTAGGTACACATTAGTAGAGGTTTGTGAAGGCCTTTTCTCCATGCATCAGTAGTTGAGCATTTCTCCATGGATCAGGACTGCAAGAAATGCACCGCAGGCCGCAAATGTTTTTATTTTGTATGTCCCAATATTTTGTGGGCTACCACAATAAAAAAACAAAAAAAACATAAAAAACAATGTTGGCTACCTCATCCTCCTCCTCCACCGCCACGGTCACCGTGTCCTCAACCTATAGGTCACTTAGTATAAACTATGTACACATTAGCAGAGGCTTGTGAAGGCCTTTTCTCCATGCATCAGTAGTTGAGCATTTCTCCATGGATCAGGACTGCAAGAAATGCACCGCAGGCCGCAAATGTTTTTATTTTGTATGTCCCAATATTTTGTGGGCTACCACAATAAAAAAACAAAAAAAACATAAAAAACAATGTTGGCTACCTCATCCTCCTCCTCCACCGCCACGGTCACCGTGTCCTCAACCTATAGGTCACTTAGTATAAACTATGTACACATTAGCAGAGGCTTGTGAAGGCCTTTTCTCCATGCATCAGTAGTTGAGCATTTCTCCATGGATCAGGACTGCAAGAAATGCACCGCAGGCCGCAAATGTTTTTATTTTGTATGTCCCAATATTTTGTGGGCTACCACAATAAAAAAACAAAAAAAACATAAAAAACAATGTTGGCTACCTCATCCTCCTCCTCCACCGCCACGGTCACCGTGTCCTCAACCTATAGGTCACTTAGTATAAACTATGTACACATTAGCAGAGGCTTGTGAAGGCCTTTTCTCCATGCATCAGTAGTTGAGCATTTCTCCATGGATCAGGACTGCAAGAAATGCACCGCAGGCCGCAAATGTTTTTATTTTGTATGTCCCAATATTTTGTGGGCTACCACAATAAAAAAACAAAAAAAACATAAAAAACAATGTTGGCTACCTCATCCTCCTCCTCCACCGCCACGGTCACCGTGTCCTCAACCTATAGGTCACTTAGTATAAACTATGTACACATTAGCAGAGGCTTGTGAAGGCCTTTTCTCCATGCATCAGGAGTTGATTTTAGTTTGAACAATGAAAGAGAATACCCTGCACTCCAACCCTCTCTCAAATAGATAATTCTGTTGATTCTCCTGACAGCAGGGCCGGACTGGCCCACCGGGATACCGGGAAATTTCCCGGTGGGCCGCGGCACCTGGGGCCGGTCTGACAGCTCCTGTGATCCCGGCGGCCGTGTGTGAGCTGTGCGGCCGCACAGAGCCCCATGGGAGCAGGGGGAGCCAGGCGGCCGGCACAGCTCACACATGGCCGCCCGGGATCATTTAAAAAAAAATATATAAAATTTGCGGCGGGGGCGGAGCTTACTGTGCGGCGGAGGCGGGGCTTAGCGTGCGGCGGAGGCGGAGCTTACTGTGCGGCGGGGCCCGGCTAATTGCAGCATGGGAAGCAGGAAGGAGTCCCTGCTTCCCCAACAACAAGCCTCCAGGAACTCCAAGCAGGAGGTAAGGAGGAGGTCAGTGTGTCTGTGTGAGTGTGTGACTGTGAGTGTGTGACTGTCTGTGAGTGTGTGAGTGTGTGACTGTGTGTGTGTGACTGTGACTATCTGTGAGTGTGTGACTGTGTGTGTGTGACTGTCTGTGTGTGTGACTATCTGTGTGTGTGTGTGTGTGTGTGACTGTGACTGTCTGTGTGTGTGTGACTGTGTGTGTGTGAGACTGTGTGTGTGTGACTGTGACTGCCTGTGTGTGTGTGACTGTCTGTGTGTGTGTGTTTGTGTGTGACTGTGACTGTCTGTGAGTGTGTGACTGTTAGTGTGTGTTTGTGTGTGACTGTCTGTGTGTGCGTGTGACTGTGCGTGTGACTGCCTTTGTGTGTAACTGCCTCTGTGTGTGTGTCTGTCTGCCTGTGTATGTTACTGTCTGTGTGTGACTGTGTGTGTGACTGTCTGTGTGTGTGACTGTGTGTGTGTAAGTGTCTGCCTGTGTGTGTGGCTGTGTGTGTGTGTGTGTGACTGTCTGCCTGTGTGTGTGTGGCTGTCTGCCTGTCTGTATGTGTGGATGTTTGCCTCAGTGTCAGTGACTGTTTGCCTCTGTGTGTGTGTGCGCACCTGCTAGTGAGGGAGCCTCTGTGTGTGTGTGTGCCTGCTAGTGAGTTTGTGTGTGTGCCTGCTAGTGAGTGAGTTTGTATGTGTGTCAGTGAGCTTGTCTGTAGGGATCATATGTGTGTGTGTTAGTGAGCTCTTGTCTGTAAGGAGCATGGGTGTGATCGTGGGCTTGTCTGTAGTGAGCGTGTGTGTCAGTGAACTTGTCTGTAGTGAGCGTGTGTGTCAGTGAGCTTGTCTGTAGTGACCATATGTGTCAGTGAACTTGTCTGTAGTGACCATATGTGTCAGTGAGCTTGTCTGTAGTGAGCGTGTGTGTCAGTGAGCTTGTCTGTAGTGACCATATGTGTCAGTGAGCTTGTCTGTAGTGAGCGTGTGTGTCAGTGAGCTTGTCTGTAGTGAGCATGGGTGTGTCAGTGAGCTTGTCTGTAGTGAATCTGTGTTAGTGAGCTCTTCTGTAGGGAGCATGTGTGTGTCAATGGGCTTGTCTGTGGGGAGAGTGTGTGCGCATCAGTGAGCTTGTCTGTAGTGAGCGTGTGTGTCAGTGAGCTTGTCTGTAGTGAGCGTGTGTCAGTGAGCTTGTCTGTAGTGAGTGTGTGTGTCAGTGAGCTTGTCTGTAGTGAGCATGTGTGTGTCAGTGAGCTTGTCTGTAGTGAATCTGTGTTAGTGAGCTCTTCTGTAGGGAGCATGTGTATGTCAATGGGCTTGTCTGTAAGGGAGAGTGTGTGCGCATCAGTGAGCTTGTCTGTAGTGAGCGTGTGTGTGTGACAGTGAGCTTGTCTGTAGTAAGCTTGTGTGTATCAGAGTTTGTCTGTACTAAATTTGTGTGTCTGCCAGTAACCTTGTCTGTGTGTGTCATTAAGATTGTCTTTAAATGAGCCTATTTGTGTGCATCAGTAAGATTGTCTGTGTCTGTGTGTGAGTATGCTTTACTGTATAATTTAATTACCCTGAAAGGACTAATATTTTGAATTAGAAGAAGAAATGTATCAATAATATATATATATATATATATATACACATACATTAAAGGACCACTCTAGGCACCCAGACCACTTCAGCTTAATGAAGTGGTCTGGGTGCCTGGTCCAGCTAGGGTTAACCCATTTTTTCATAAACATAGAAGTTTCAGAGTGCTATGTTTATGAATGGGTTAAGCCTTCCCCTATTTCCTCTAGTGGCTGTCTCATTGACAGCCACTAGAGGCGCTTGCGTGCTTCTCACTGTGATTTTCACAGTGAGAGCACGCCAGCGTCCATAGGAAAGCATTGATAATGCTTTCCTATGTGACCGGCTGAATGCGCGCGCAGCTCTTGCCGTGTGTGCGCATTCAGCCGACGGGGAGGAGAGAAGGAGGATCGGAGGAGGAGAGCTCCCCACCCAGCGCTGGAAAAAGGTAAGTTTTTACCCCTTTCACCCTTCCAGAGCCGGGCGGGAGGGGGACCCTGAGGGTGGGGGCACCCTCAGGGCACTATAGTGGTCCTTTAATATATAACACCCTACATAGCACAATGACTTATGGGGCTGGCATAGATTTTTTTCCAGGGCTGCTTCGTATCCCCAGTCCGGCCCTGCCTGACAGCCATGCTTTAGATTTTGATTTATGTTCTTCCAAAGGTAAAATCAAAGATTCCATCTAGTGGTATTTTATGGCCCATCTGTATTTTAAATTTTTAGGTATTTTATGTTATTTTAAGTGATTTCCCTATCCTATTTGTTTGCAGGGCACTTGTCCTACTCTTACACCCATTTTACTTCCTTTTGCAGCTCTCTAGCCCTTTGCAGGAGTTTTTTAGAGGCATTTCTGTGGCCAAAAGTTCGGGTCCCCATTGACTTCAATGGGGTTCAGGTTCGGGGTCAAGTTTGGGGTCAAGTTCAAGCCCGAACCCAAACTTTTTTCAAAGTTCGGCCAAATGCGCCGGACCTGAACATCCAGTTGTCCGCTCAACTCTAATTATGATTTAAAAACTAGCCAAACAACTTTGTGATAATAAATGGCTTCATATGGTCCATATCCTTCAATAAAACACATTTTTGTTAACCTTTTAGCATAACTGAGCAAAAAAAAGTAATATTCTTGTAATTTTCTTCATAGCTGTTTATTCATTAAACATTGAATTGTGGTGAATCAAAAGCTAATTTGCTAAATTGTTTGGGTTGTATGGGTTAATTTGTCAAAATCAGCTGTTTTGACCAGACATTTGATGAAGTGTCTCAAAGGCATGAAACATGTTAATGTCCTGCCTGCACTGTTATATCCCAGCCTAATGATGCAATTTTAATTATCATTCAATAAAGGTACTGTTTTTATACAATCATTACCAGTGGGAGTTAACTTACAGGTATATTGGAGTATATTGGTTGTGCTAACCTAGGCCTGAGATTAAGGGATTTATTAAATATACTATTGTATTATAATGTTTTAGCACCTGAAATGGGCAGTGTTTGTAATTTCAAATACATATTTGTGTACAGGTGACATTATTAAACTGCCAGAAATCAATCCATTCTTAGGAGATAAGTGTATTATTGTTATAAAAAACTGAACCTGGAAGAGAGCGACAGCACAAAATATTTGCTTGGATTATACATGTAAAACATAATTTTATTATTTTCACTATTATCTCACCAAAAGCAACATAAAATACACTTTCATTGTCTATTATCACTTACCAACTTTTTGATTTATATATTATGATAAATTCCTTTTCATTTCTGCTATTACTTGTTGCTTGTTCTGTCTCAGACTGTCTCAAATTGTAGTTGAAAGGAGTGTGCTCCCATTCCCAATTATCACATTTATTATTCCTGATTCTATTTTGGTGGTGTCTAGGTTGATCAGGCTAGTATTACAGTTGTAGCGGGTTATCAGTCTGGTGGGTTATTCGTCTGCACTGTGTTTTTTGATATGGTGGATTATTGCGCCATAATTTGGTCTCCAGAAGCTAGCTAGTAAATCAAATACATACTTTGTCTAAGAGACTGAACCCATACAGTGATATATCAGATGCAGACATTGGCCTTAGAAGTCAACAATGACTAGTGACCATCATATTTGTAAATAAAGGTTTATTTACTAAAGTGAGAATTCAACATGAATTCAAAGTGATTTTCAAATTTAAGATCAAACTGGACACATTCTCTAAATTAACAATGCTTTCACTTCTGCTACTCAGTCCTTACATTTTAAATTTACTTTGAATTCACATTGAATTATAATTTTAGCAATTAAATCTGTATTTTTTAGCTCAAAGAATCAAATTATGAAATTCTAAAAAGGTTGATGAGGGTCATTTTCAGCAGATAATTCAGAAACATTTTACATTATGAAAGATTGCATGAACCTACCAAATCCTATGCACAATAAACATGCTGATTAAATGACATTGTGTCTTAAAGGGACACTTTAGACATTTTAGGTGCAAGACTGAATAAAATCCAGCATTATACAAAAATCATCCTGATTTGTTTGTACGATACCAGATACATCTTTTTTGTTTATTTTCAAAACCAATTCAATCATCCCTTTTTATGTATTTCCAAGCCAAATACAGAGACAAGAGATCAAGAAAAAACTGTATGATGTGCTGCAGAGAAGTTTATATGAAACATATCCATCACTATCTCCTATAGGGCTAAATTATATTAGATGAGATGAGTTTATCTTTTGTTGTTGAACATTATCTGTCATAGATTTGTTGATGAAAACTCTTACCAGACTTAAGTATATTTCTGTTAGTATAAGCCTATAATCAAGCCCATTATAAATGAAGATTTTTTTTTTGTGTGTGTGTAAGCAGCATTTCCTTTTTTCTTTTACCTTTAACCCCCTAAGGACCAAACTTCTGGAATAAAAGGGAATCATGACATGTCACACATGTCATGTGTCCTTAAGGGGTTAAAGGGACACTCAAGGCACCCACACCACTTTTGCTAATTGGAGTGGTCTGTGTGCCAACTCCCACCACCCCTAACCCTGCAAGTGTAATTATTGCAGTTTTTAACTGCAATAATTACCTTGCAGGGTTTAAGTCCTCCTCTAGTGGCTGTCTATCGGTGGTTGTCTATCAGACAGTCACTAGAGGGACTTCAGTGTTCTAAGAATAAATGACACTGGACGTCCTCATGCTATGCATGAGGGCCTCCAGCGTTGCCAGAATCCCCATAGGAGAGCATTGAATAATAGTTTCCAATGGGGCAATGGATACGCGCGCGTGTCCATTGCCGCATATGTTCATTAGGTCTCCCTACCCAACACCGGAGAGTCCCTTTAAGAAAAAAAACCCTGGCTCTGGTGTCCATTCATAATGTTTCTGTATATTTCCACAAATATAATCCTTGCTGTTGAATTTTTCCCACTGAAAGGAAGGAGATTATCAAAATGGTGTGGGGTAATTCAATCATATGATAGAAGAGAATGTCACTATTTGAAAACAAACGCAATTTGGCAGATGAGTGTGTTCTTTTCGTCTTGTAAGTAGTCAACTCACTAACAGAAGATTTTTCTAAACAGTGTTAAATACATCCACCATTGACAATCTAAATTAGACTGTTGTATCGTTGGATGTTAGGTTACCTGTCTTACTGTACTTTGTAGTTGTGACAACAGTGCACACAGATGAGTCTGTTCTTTTCGTCTTGTATTATTATGTCATTATTTATATAGCGCTAACAAATTCTGCAGCATTTTACAATGGGTCGACGAACAGACATGTAGTTGTAACCAGACAAGTTGGACACACCGGAACAGAGGGGTTGAGGGACCTCCTCAATGAGCTTACATGCTAGAGGGAGTAAAGTGGCACAAAAAGGTAAGGATAGTATTAGACTAATAACAGTTGCAAGAGAGGAATCAGTCAGGAGCTATTAACAGTTTAATTCAAACGCTTTTATGAAGAAGTGGGTTTTTAATGATTTTTGAAGGAGTGGAGACTGGGTGAGCATCTAACGGAGGAGGGAAGCGAGTTGCACAGGAGCGGTGTAGCCCTCGAGAAGTCTTGAAGGCGAGCATCAGAGGTGGGAGTATGGACAGAAGATAGACGTAAGTCTTCAGCAGAGCGTAAGGGCCTAGACGGGACAAACTTGTCTATTAGGGAGGATAATTAGGTAGGAGCAGCATTATGTAGAGATTTGAAAGCAAAAACAAGAATTTTAAATTGAGCCCTATATCTTACAGGAAGCCAATATAGGGACTGACAGAAGGGTGAGGCATGGGAAGATGAGCCTCACCGCCGCATTCATTATGGATTGTAACGGCACAAGTTGGGAGCACGTAAGACTACTGAGAAGCGGATTACAGTAGTCTCGCGTTAAGTAGGGTTGGATGCGTGCAGTGTTTTTTGAGATGGAAACAACAGGATTTGGCAATAGACTGATAATGGGGCTTGAAGGAGAGGTCGGAGTCAAAGAGAACACCTAGGCAGCAAGCCAGTGCGGTGGAGCTGATGGTAGCACCGTTGACTTTGAGGGAGACAGACACAGGAGTAACAACACTTGAGGGAGGAAAGACCAGAATTTCAGTTTTGGTCAAGTTGAGTATAAGGAAATGGGCAGCCATCCAGTTAGAAATAGCAGAGAGGCAGTCAGAGACACTATTCAAGAGGGTCGAGGAGAGATCAGAAGAGGACAGGTAGATTTGCATGTCCTCCGCATAGAAATTATATTGGAAGCCAAAGGAGCTTATGAGTTTACCAAGGGAGGCAGTATAGATGGAGAACAGTAGGCCACCAAGGACTGAACCTTGGTGGACACCAACAGAGAGGAGTTGGGGAGAAGAAGCAGAGCCAGAGAAAGAAACACTGAAAGAGCACTGGGAGAGGTAGGAGGAGCACCAGGAGAGAGCAATATCATGTAGACCGATATTGGGGAGGATGAGAAGAAGCTGTTGATGATCAACAGTGTCAAAAGCTGCAGACAGGTCAAGGATAATTAGGATAGAGTAGTGACCACGGTAGTAGATCATTGGATACTTTGGTCAGTGCCGTTTCCATAGAGTACTTAGCGCAGAAACCAGACAGTGGGTCTAGCAGAGAGTTGGACTTGAGGAAGTCTGTCAATCCTGCATACACAACTCTTTCAAGGATCTTGGATGCAAAAGGCAGTAGCGAGATAGGACGGTAGTTGGATGGGGAGTTAGGGTCAAGGTTGGGCTTTTTTAGAATTGGGGTTACAGTTTCATGTTTGAAGGGTGATGGAAATATGCCAGAGGAGAGAGAGTGAGAATTTTAGTGAGAGGTGGAGAAAGAGAATAAGACAGAGTATGGATAAGATGTGAGGGAATTGGATCTAGGGAGCAGGTGGTGGGGTGGGAGGACTGGAGCAGAGCAGAAACCTCTTCCAATGTAGAGGGCTCGAATGAACATAGAACAGCAGAGGGAGTGAAGTTAGGGGAAGTATTGTAAGGGGAAGAAGAAAGATGAGAGATCTTGTAAGTAGTTAACTCGCTTTCCTAACAGAAGAGTTTTCTAAACAATACTAAACACATCCACCATTAGTAACACATAAAACATTAGGTGCCCTATAGATAAATTCAAGGTTATGCATGTAAGCTTTTTATGTATTTTGGTATTAGTACTAATATTACATAACTACATTATTACTAACATTCAATATTCAATATGATGATTTTTTATATGCATGCATTATTACTACTACATTATTTCTATATTGCATTAAAAAGGCTGGAGAAACCATTATGGATCATCCATTTAAGCACATCATTCCACTTAAATCTTGTGCAGTATTTACAGTTAAATGTCAATGCGGTCATTTGTTGGTACTTATTGATAAACAATAAATTAATAGAGTTGTAGAAATGTATTACAGAAAATTAGGTTTACCAGCTAAACATAAAAAGTGTTTTATGTTTTGGGATTTTATGCTGGTAGTCACCTGTGATTTACCACTCAATATGTTCTGGATGAGCTCTGCTCTGAGTGTGAGTTAGTTGGTTTTGTTGTGTTATTCTTCTGGATATTTACTTGGTGGTTAGCAGTCAGAGCTGAATTATAAAATGTAAAATAGTAGAGATACAGTGAGAAAATGTGTGTGGTAGCTGGAACAGCCACAAACCACCTAAGTGGAAACCCCTTCTACCACTTATATAGAAATACAAATAATACATACAATAGGTGGAACACACATCTGTTGATTCTAAAAAAGAAAACAAAGCATCATAGTGTAATATGTCAAAATAGAATATAGTGAATGGCAGTAGAGCAATATTACTCACAAGCCTAGAGCCAGTATGACATATGCCTATATGACTCTTAATAGGATGTCCCCATCCTTCTTGATATTCCTTCTTGGGTAGTTGGAAGGTAGCAGTAGAATAAGGAAACTTTATTGTTGATAAAAATAAGTATTTGATAAAATGGAAATAAATCTTCCCAATAGAAATGCAAAATGTAAAAAAAGTCTATAATAGACAGTATTGTCCAAATAAAAGTTCAAGGTGTAGACTGTATATGTCCAAAACGTGTTTTGCCTTATGGTGGGGGCTTCCTCCGTTGGTATCAGTCAATGTTGTGAGTAAGAGCCTCTTGGCGTCTTTATATGGTGTAAGTCTCTTTTACTTCCAGGTTTTCTGTGTGTGGAACGCCTCATGCATTCCATCGCCGGCTTCATGCGTGTCACTTCCGGTTTCTATTCTCGAGGCGCAACAATAACGTTCCGCCTTCAGCTTTATGCGCGTCACTTCCGGTTTCTATTCACAGGACGCACCTGTGACGTCACTGGAACGCATAGTGTCGAATCTATGCGTTCCACTGTAAATTAATCTATTTTCTATATTGTCACAAGGCTGTTATATGTATATATACAACCCATATAGCTTAAGAGGCAATATATCACCACATACAACGCAATATATATTTACAAAATAAAGATCCATAGTGTATACAATTTTTAGAGACCTAAATAGGTGTACTAAGCATTATAAATTGATATTGGTGACAGTGAATTAATACCCACATACAGTGTGTTATATTAAAAGTGACAACCCATAGAATAATAAAATTGTGTAAAAAATAAGTGAAAACATGGGAATCTAAAAGTATAAAACAGGTTATAAGACAAATTGTAAAAAGGGCTAAAACCCAAACATAAAAGTTAAATAAAATGGCAAATCTCAAAGTCTGAATTAAGACCATGGGGAATTAAAGTATTGAAATTAAAAATGAATTTCATCTCTTCGGAGACTATTTTTTTATTATAATCTCCACCTCTCCAATCCTTTTTTTACTATTTTTAATGGACAAAAGAAGAGGTGTTCTGGGTTGAGATTGTGATGAGTTTTAAAATGATTAGAAACGCTATGGGTTTCTAGACCTTTATTAATGTTTCGAACATGTTCAGATATCCAAACATTTAAATTTCTAATGGTCCTACCTATATATAATAAATCGCAGGGACATTTCAGTAAATAAATGACTCCTTTTGAAAAACAGGTTAATTGATCTTTTAAAATGAAATCAATATTTGTATATTCTTTGAGATTCTTTATGTGCCTTTTAGAATTTTTTGTTTCTTTTAAAATGAAATCAATATTCATATATTGGTTGAGATTCTTTTAAAATGAAATCAATATTCGTATATTCGTTGAGATTCATTATTACTACTACATTATTTCTATATTGCATTAAAAAGGCTGGAGAAACCATTATGGATCATCCATTTAAGCACATTATTCCACTTAAAACTTGTGCAGTATTTACAGTTAAATGTCAATGCGGTCATTTGCTGGCACTTATTGATAAACAATTAATTAATAGAGTTGTAGAAATGTATTACAGAAAATTAGGTTTACCAGCTAAACATAAAAAGTGTTTTATATTTGGGGATTTTATGCTGGTAGTCACCTGTGATTTACCACTCAATATGTTCTGGATGAGCTCTGCTCTGAGTGTGAGTTAGTTGGTTTTGTTGTGTTATTTTTCTGGATATTTACTTGGTGGTTAGCAGTCAGAGCTGAATTATAGTTTAAAAATGTGATCCAACTGCCAGTGCTCTCTGCTTTATCTATTTTATTATTATCATTATTAGTGCCAACATTATTCACAGTGTTTTAAAACTATGGAAATATAATATATATAACAATAATAATATATAATAATAATAATAATAATAATAATATATAATTATTATATTTGAGGGTAAAGGTGACTCTGCTCAAATGAGCTCTTACAACCTATGAAGTTTTGAGGTGAGTGGATATATATCACTAGATGTCTTGCCCAAGAAAACTTACTTGTGAGATGGTCTGACTGGGATTCAAATCTGGATTTCCCCATTCTGAACCAGTGATGTTACCACTACTCTAACCAGCCACTATAATATTAACTGACAGCTTTATAAATAAACAGTATAATTATACATTTGAACTGTAGATATTAAAGTGTTTATCCTGTCCAATTTGAAGTATCATGCTTGGTTTAATAGTTTCTTTCTTCAAGATAAGCATGCTAATAATAATAATAATATGTACAACTCATATGTTTCTAGTGTAAGTCTTTTCCAACTATAGTAGATTTTACACTAGCTGCAATAGGCAAAAAATTCCTTGGTGCAAAGGTATGTTTTTGATTTTGTAGGTTTCAGAGAAAAATGATAGTCATTCTAAGCTGTTAAATTTCGGAAACCACATGGAAGTCTTGTAGGGCTTGACTTAATGCCATGTGTGACAAACGCTCTTTCCCACGGACATTTGCCATGAACTCCTGGAGGAGTGTGGAAGCTGGCCTCCTGGACTATAGTTCAGGTTGGAAATCCCGTTCGGTAGTTACCCTCTCCAACCACCATTGGCAGCTTTGCCTTGGTGCCCCTGGTTCGTCACTCCCTGGTGGCTGTTTACATGAAGAAACCTATGAATAGTCATCAGCCACAACTGCTATGGAACTAAATTCAAAATGAGGACTTTGTGGTTCCCGGTCACATTAGCGGTACTTCGTTGCGAATGTTAAGGAACTGTTTTCGGCATGAGATGACCTTGTGGTTCCCGGACTACGTGGTCCGGGGTTTTGAACGACTTTGTGACCCACCAGAAGAGCCAGGTGGAGCATCACCTATTTCGGCTGCAGGAGCACCCGAAAGTTGACCATTGAAACAAAGTTGACCCTCAGATCAGGGCTGGTTGGGGATGTATGATATGTCAGGTTATTGTATGTTTTTATTATATTTTTGGGTACCTTCGTATTTTTATGTTATGTGTTTGGCTCCCTGTTCCTGGGAGATAAATAGCTTACCGTTTTTTAACTCAATTTTCTCAGAGGCACAGAGATCTCTGGGAGGGTAGTGTATTGAATACAATGGAGACCCCATACTGGGATATGTGTATATAAGCAGGCCACTTGGCCATAATGAAGCAGTTTATTTTGTACCCTTCATCAAGTCTTGGCTGATGTTTTGGGATACCAGAATTATAATCACTGCTTCTCTAGGGGACTTGGGAGAATCTACAGCAGAGGTACCACTCAGGGAACAGGTGCTCCTATACACCCTGAAGTCAAGTTAAACATCTGATAATATTAATCCATTGCTAGACTACATTACAGAGGGCCATGTGGTGAAAGTTGAGGACAAGGAGAGTCAAACTCAACTCAAGAGGGTGAAAAGCAGATAATACTGCACCCCAGTTAAACTAAAATAGATAATTCACTAAACCAGAGTGTCAGAAACAGGCATGTTCTAGTTGTCGGAAAACAAATATGGGCACAATCTCTAAAAGGGTGCTTGACATATACCACTACTGTACTGAGGGAAATGCTTAGGTATAATCAGTAAAATTTAAAGGGTGACAAGACTAGTCTGAGTACTTTATAGACATTCACTGCCATATCAATAAAGGAGCATTTGTTGCACTTCAGCATCATATGTTTGACTGAACTAACAGTTATGAAGCAACTTTAATAGACAACTGCTGCACTACATCAAAAGCAAAGGCAATGTAAAACCAATTGAGTATGGGGTGTGTTTCATTAGAGGCAGAGAAGACAACAAGAAGACCTATCCCAGATAAAACTATTGTAATTTATTTTGTTTATTTAACTTTTCAGACATTTTTCAGAGCTCTGTTGTGAGTACAACAATTATTTCCATAGAATGGGATGTTTAAGAATGTAATCATCATGACTTCTGCTGTCACATCAAGCAGACACAGATTTTGTTAGATTTCTCTCATCTTGTATTTATGTCACTCAAAACTCTTAAAGGGACACTATAGTCACCTGAACAACATTAGCTTAATGAAGCAGTTTCGGTGTATAGAACATGCCTCTGCAGCCTCACTGCTCAATCCTCTGCCATTTAGGAGTTAAATCCCTTTGTTTATGAACCCTAGTTACACCTCCCTGCATGTGACTTGCACAGCCTTCCATAAACACTTCCTGTAAAGAGAGCCCTATTTAGGCTTTCTTTATTGCAAGTTCTGTTTAATTAAGATTTTCTTATCCCCTGCTATGTTAATAGCTTGCTAGACCCTGCAAGAGCCTCCTGTATATGATTACAGTTCAATTTAGAGATTGAGATACAATTATTTAAGGTAAATTACATCTGTTTGAAAGTGAAACCAGTTTTTTTTTTCATGCAGGCTCTGTCAGTCATAGCCAGGGGAGGTGTGGCTAGGGCTGCATAAACAGAAACAAAGTGATTTAACTCCTAAATGACAGTGAATTGAGCAGTGAAATTGGGGAATGATCTATACACTAAAACTGCTTTATTTAGCTAAAGTAATTTAGGTGACTATAGTGTTCCTTTAATTCTAAAAAGGAAATCAGATTCAACAAGTTGTTTGTCCACATATTAATTAATGGGATAGTATAGGCTTCAAAACATCTTTTGAATCCCAAAATATAAAACACTTTTTATGTTTAGCTGGTAAACCTAAATTAAGCAGTTATAGTGTATAGATATTGTGCATCTAGCCGAGGTTTTCACATGATCCCCCGAGCCATGGCATGTTTGTGTGATTTGGCAGTCCATTTTTCATAAAGGTAGTACTGGTGTATTTACCCTGTAGTGCTGCTTGTGGAGGGTATGTTGACAGCTGTTGCAGATGTTGACCACATAGTAGGGAATATTAAAAATAGCAAACAATGATTATGATTGTCTCCTGTAGTTTAAAAACCAATACGACACAAAAAAAGAAATATAGTGGAGTATGTAAGCACAAAAATTGATCTGGGATGGGATTGTTGGAAAAACTCAGTCTTTAGAGCCTATAAGTTGTCTCTCAACTGTGGAGGCGTCAAAAAGAAACCTTGCTTCGGGTAAGTATAGGTACCAGAGAGAGACTTGCAGTTACACCTTGCTTCAGGTAAATTGAGGTCCCAAAGGTAGTGCTGCTATATTATGCTTTATTCTAATTTGTGTTAAAGTATATATTACTAAATGTTATTTTAACTTTATTATTTTGGTTCTAGATATTTTATGCTACTACCATCCAGCTACCTCTCTGGGACCTACACTTATCTTGAGCAAGGTTTCTGTTTCACATCTCCACAGATTAGAGCCAATTTATAGGCTCTAAATATTTGAGTTTTTCTAACATCCCCTCCCCAGAGCTATTTGTGTACATGCATATTGCACTATGATATTTCTTTTTTATGTCATATAGTTTTTAAACTACATCAGACAATCATAATCATTATTTGCACTTTTTCACATCTTTTATGTTGTCTGTATAACGTTTATTAAGTGTAAGAGTGACAATATACTGGATCGTGCTATTATAGGCACCTATTGTCTCTTGATTTTCCTGTGTGTTTTAATATTAAATAAGGCTTATATGTGGAGTTAACGGTGAGTAAGTTCTCTGGCATATTTTAAGTGTTGTTTCATTTTAAATCAGTTTTTACTTACTTTAGAGGTTTTTATCTCCTGCTCTGTAAATTGAACTTAAGTCACACACAGGAGGCCTGCAGACCTAGCAAGCTGTAAACCTTGCATGAGACAATAAATTAAACAAACTGTGCAGTAGAGCACTGTGCAGTAAAATATGTTTAAAACTGTTCACTAAGTTTAAGTTGTCTTGGAGCATGTAATGTCCCTTTAACATATTGGGATCAGTCACTAGAATATTAGCAATTCTTCTACTCAGTAATTTATATTTACACCAGTGGTTTTAAATCTAATTTACTTATTGAACACTAACACATAAATGTGAGTGGTTAGAGAAGTGTTTATTAAATTGGGAAGTGGGGTAGTGTATTAATTTGGAGGAGGGCAGTGTATTAGAGTGGGGGGAGGGCAGTGTATTAAATTGGGGGAGGGAGGAGGGTAGTGTATTAAATTGGGGAGGGAGAGCAGTGTATTAAATTAGAGTGCTGGAAGGATGGGCTATGCATTAGATTAAAAAGGAGGGGGAGGGGCAGTGTATTGGATTTGGGGACAATGTATTGGATTTGTAGGCAGTGTATTAGAATGGGGACAGGGGGCGGTGTATTAGATTGGGTCTGCATGGAGGCGCTGAATGCATCCATAGAGATGCTGATTGGTTGCGCAGCTTTTTGCCACACATGAACCATAGCCACCCAATGCTTTCCTATGGGAAAGCATTGGATTGGCTGAGATCATCAAGTTTGATTATCTCAGGCAATATGAAGAACTCTCTCATTTGACTTCAAAATCAACAAGATAATGTCATTTGTTACATTCACCATTTCCATCCCATTACCAAACTTTTTTAATATGTCAAGGTAGTTGGACTGAAATATTGGTTATATGCAAATACATATCTCCTTAATATAAATCTGCTCTTTTGTTTACTTTGAAGCCATACAAGCGTGAGGACATTCAGTGTCCATTAGGCAACTTTTTTTTTATACTGTACTTTCCTAAATCAACCTACGTTTCAATGAAAACTGAAGTTTTAGATTTTTTGCAGCCCACATAAACTTAAACCTTGTTTATTTGGCCAATGTTAACCTTTGAGTTTGACATGCTTGATCTCTACTATTTTAGTAGAACAGTGGTATCCTAGTTATCTTGAAGATAGTCCAAGCAAATCAAATCTGACTTTGTTTCCTCTCACTCCTTGGTAGGCAAAATCCAGAACATGGAAAGGCTACCTGTTGGTGTCAATTTTGTACACAGAAACTTTATCTGACTTTGGCATGCCCTTCAGGGCAGTAACTTAAATCTCACACCTCACCTGCTATTGTCCATAGTGGGCTTCGATATGGGTGCTCAGCTACATGCCTGGAATGTTGGCTTGGGTTATGTGAGGATATTTATGGGGATTAATTATTAGCTGATTAATATTAATCTGGGTAACTCTTGATATTCTATCTTTATTTCATGAGTTTAATTAGTCTCCCAATCTGCAGTTTGAGATACAAATTTGGATCATGAGCTATAATTGAACCTAACCTGGAGGATTCTGATCAGCCTTTACCCAGAAAAATACTAAAATACTAATTTTAATACTAATACTAATTTTATTTGGTATAATTGGCTTATATTTACCAATGTCAGCTGTATTTATCTGGAGCAGATTTATTCAGTGTTAGTGAATTATAGTTAAACGTTCTGGTAGAGATAGGTAGAATTTCTAAGAACTTTTTCCCTGGTAGAGATAGGTTAAGTTTACAGATAAGTAAAGAGTAAGATAGTTTCAAGATGTCTACTGTCAATGGGATTTCAAGAGATCACCCGAGTAGTATGATGAATTGATGATGTGATTGTGATGTGAGAAGATGATGATCCCTTCTATCTCTATGTCATGGGGTTCTATATCATTCTTTATCTGTTAACCTTCAAACCTGGTCCAATGTGAATCTTGGGGCAAGTTTTATGTTAATGGCTGCTGATGTTATTTTGTCATATATTTCTATATGTTTTAAACAACAGGTAGAGCTGTTGGCTTATGTCAGGAATATTACCAGCTATTATCATATAGGGCTAACTTCTTGTTTAGAATAATTTAGGAATGTTTTAATTGTAAGATGCTTTAGGCAGCGTTTCTCCTTTCTCAATTTGAACTTTGGTCGTTCAAACCTAATGTGTCCTTTATTACCTAAGCGTTATTCTATTTCAAGATTTTTAAGTTGTCCAACTTAACTTGTTTATAGGTAATTACATCTTTACATGCGCATATATATATGTGTGTGTGTGTTTCTATATATGTATATGTTGCTAAGAATATATCACACTATATAACTATTTTTGTATATAACTACACTTATAGCAATATATATGTGTGTTTGCTGAACAAATACTTTCTAATTAACACATACTTGTTTTATCTGTGTTCTTATCTTTATTGACATAGATGTATTTACTCACTGTCTGGCTCTTTCAGCTGACAAGGCACAACTTGAGAAAAACATCTTGTCTTTCTATTTTAACACCTCATGGCATATTAGCTAAATTGTGTTTTGCCATTATTCATGTATTATTTTTATCACACAGTAAATAAGTATATTCTTTCCTAAACAATATCTCTGACAGTTATGACATCCATCAGAACTGGTTTAGTTAGGAGAGGTCCAGAAGGAGACCAATTGTTCTGCAATTTAACCCCTTCTTTTCCATCAACTAGATTTGAAATTAGAGTTGAGCGGGCACCTGGATGTTCGGATTCGGCCAAACTTTGAAAAAAAATTCAGTGTTTGGGCTTGAATTTGACCCCGAACTTGACCCCGAACCGGAACCCCATTGAAGTCAATGGGGACCCGAACTTTTGGCCACAAAAATGGATCTAAAAAACTCCTGGAAAGGTCTAGAGGGCTGGAAAAGGAAGTAAAATGGGGGTAAGTGTAGGACAAGTGCCCTGCAAACAAATGTGGATAGGGAAATAACTTAAAAATAACATAAAATAGGCAGCTGCTTAGTAGATAACTCCCTAATTCACACGGTATTAGGGAGCTATTTACCAAAAGGCCAAAAGACCTAAATTGGTCACCTAAATTGGTCTTTCAGCCACATTTACTAATACTAAGTAAAGATTACTTAGTATTAGTAAATTCAGCAGGCGCGTCTAGTAAACAGTGAGCAGCCACTGTAAAAAAAAAAAAAAAAAAACCCCCAAAAAACCTTTTGCCCCCAACCCTGTGCGACGGGCGGGGGCCCTAAATAAGAATGTGGAGGGGGGGACCTACTGTCCTCCCCCCTGGCCCCCACCCCTGCACGGTGGGTGGGGGCCATAAATAAGAATTTGGGGGGACCTACTTTCCCCCCTCCGGCCCTCACCTCTGCGTGGTGGGTGGGGGCCCTAAATAACAATAAGGGGGGGACCTAATGTCTTATGCCCCGGTCCCCACCCCTGCCCAGCGGGTGGGGGCCCTAAAAATAATAAGGGGGGACCTATTGTCCTCCTCCCTGGTCCCCACCCCTGAGTGGTGGGTGGGGGCCATAAATAAAAATTGGGGGGGACCTAATGTCCTCCCCCCTGGCCCCCACCCTTGCACGGCGAGTGGGGGCCCTAAATAAAAATAAGGGTGGACCATGAGCGGTGGGTGGGGGCCTTAAATAACAATAAGGGGGGACCTACTGTCCTCCACCCCGGCTTTCACCCCTGCGCGGCGGGTGTGGGCCCTAAATAACAATAAGGGGGGACCTACTGTCCTCCCCCTGGCCCCCCACCACTGTGCGGTGGGTGGGGGCCCTAAATAACAATAAGGCGGGGGACCTTCTGTCCTCCTCCCCCTTTCCCACGCTGTGTAAAATGACACAGAGCACTCTGATTGGCTGGATTTCAAGCTAACCAATCAGAGTGCTCTGTGTCATTTTAAACGGCGTGGGAAATTTCGAAAGAAATTTTTATTTATGGCCCCCACCCACCGCTCAGAGGTGGGAGTCGGGGAGGAGGACAGTAGGTCCCCCCCTTATTGTTATTTAGTACCCCCACCCGCCGCACAGGGGTGGGGGCCGGGGGGGACATTAGATCCCCCTTATTGTTATTTAGGGCACCCACCGCTCAGGAGTGGGGGCCAGGGGGAGGACATTAGGTCCCCCCCCCAATTTTTATTTATGGCCCCCGCCCACCGCGCAGGGGTGTGGGGAGGACATTAGGTCCCCCCTAATTTTTATTTATGGCCCCCACCCACCGCGCAGGGTGGGGGCCGGGGGAGGACAATAGGTCCCCCCCTTATTGGCATTTAGGGCCCCCACCCGCCGCTCAGGGGTGGGGGCCAGGGGGCCAATAGGTCCCCCCTTTAGTTTAAAAGCCCCCCCTCGTGCGTCACGGGTGTGGGCTCAGGAGGGGGGAATTTTTTTTTTTTTTTAACAGTGAGCAGCCACAGTCTTTAATAGACACGCCCCTACTCGCGGTATAGAGAGTAGGGGCATAATTTACTAATACTAAGTGTTCAGCTTCTATAGAGGCTGGGTCACATGCTGCACTGGGTAATCACAGCCATGCCATTAGTAGGCATGTCTGTGATGGCTTCTAAGGGCACATGAGTCAAACGCTTGTTGAGTGGCTGCCCTGCGGCCTTTAAAAACGCGTCATTAAATCGCCGAACTCCAACCCGAACATACAGTGATATGTCCGTGTTCAGGTCCGGGGTCCAAAAAACTTAATGTTCGGTACGAACCCGAACTTTTCAATTCGGGTTCGCTCAACTCTATAACGTGTGCAGCAAAGTTCTATTCACAGGTACTCGCTACTGACAGTCACCTGTTGCTGGTTTTCAAATATAAATTCTGCCTTTTTTTTAAATCATTTTTGCAGATTCAGAAAAAAACCAATGTAGGCAGAGAATGCCACATCTACATTTTTACTGTAAAAAACCTTTACCTCTGCTGCAGGAAAGAAATAATAATTAGAAGCCCTCGTGGATGACCTCTTGTTATTTGTCATGGACTCCTTCCTTATTAGAGCAGTATACTATACACTACTACACAATCTATTTGTCCGCCTATATTGACACAATATCACTGTGCTATCACTCTGTGATTTAGTACGCTTATTATAATTAATGCCAATAACTTGTACAATTAAAATGTAAATGCTATTTCAAAGAGGTAATGTAGGGTGGGGTCCATAATTCTGTTTTGATTTCTGGTATTTCTCTGGGCTAGGGCCCATTCATTTTTCAACCAGTTTAGTAGGAGTCCCTGCTCTTTATTTACACACAGCATATTATTCACAAGAAACACAGACATCAGTCACACATTGTGCAGTATATACAGTAAATACATACAGTATTTAAACACTACCAACATTGTCTTATGCAGCATATAGTAGACACAAATAATGTATAATCTGAATACAGCATCCAGTGCAAAATACCAGTGCAAACTTTATTAAAGGGACACTGTAGGCACCCAGACCACTTCAGCTCATTGCAGTGGTCTGGGTGCAAACTCCCATCACCCTTAACCCTAAAGTGGTAATTATTGCACTTTTTATAAACTGCAATAATTACCTGCTAGGGTTAACTCCTCTTCTAGTGGCTGTCTACCAGACCAGGCTTGAAGGTGACTTTTGGTCGCTTAAACGATGCTGGACGTCCTCATGCTATGCATGTTGTCTTCCAATGTCACCAAAATTCCTCTAAGAAAGCATTAAATAATGCTTTCCTATTTCCTATAGGTAAATCCTAATGTGAGTGAGGCCGTGTGAAGTGGGCACAGCTGCATGGGCGGAGCTGAACCAGCGCCGAGGGAAGTCGGCGCTGGACCCATGTAAGTGACTTCTGCACCACTGGGGTGGGCCTTGACAGAAGGGGAAGCTATAGTGCCAAGAAAACTATTTTTTTTCCTGGCACTATAGTTTCCCTTTAACTGTAACACTATATAGAGAATGTATACACTACACATACAGAAATACAACTATAGGAATTCACACACTATAGATTTTCTGTTCCTCCTTATAGCCTGCACACACATTCACATTCTACACATACACAAATATATACAACAGCAGAGGGCTAGCAAAGGAGCAGTGGGGTAATTTCCCACCTAGGTCAATAGCATGGTAGGGCTGGCAAAGGGATATGCAGCCTTACAAAATTCTTCTTTAGATTGAAAGCTGGATTGCAGTGGGATATCTATTGGCAGAGTACTGCGGGATTAGGGCAGCAAACAAGAATTGCACCTCACATTTGCTATACCAGCGTTCTACAATGACAATTTTATTCAGGCCTGAACTGGTCCACTGGGATATTTACAAGGAAACTGCAGTATATGGGATGGATCAGCCTGCCTGACAATGAGTTGTTTACAAATGACAGATTCTTGTGAAAATCGTGGGGATATTGTTGTGGATCAGAATGTTGATCTTTGTTATATTCAGAGGAAGCCCAAATTGTTGTTACAAGTTCACTTGGAGAAGCGAGAATGAGACACCAGACACCTATTGGTATTCAAAATAAGCCTCTGACGTTTTATTCATCAGCTGGGTTTTTATACATTAAAAAGTAAGTGCTTATGTGCAAATATTCATAGAACAGTAATAGGAAGGGAGTACAGATAAGACATAGGGATGAACGTCATGTACACATAACAAATAAGTTCCAAGGTAAGAAAGAGAAAAAAGATTAGAGAAGAGACATCTCAGGTGGGGGCTCTCTGCTCCCGGAACTAGACATATATGGTCTTAAAGCGGCACTGTCATGCCGAACTTACCTTTCCTCAATCTCTTCCTCTTCTCCCCCTCTCTCAGGATCTGTTCTTCTTTTCTTCCTGTCTTCTTTAGTTTTCTTTAAAATCATAAGACAAAGTAGGGACTCTTTGCCTTATGGAGGATTCCTCCGCTTGACCAGCTCTGACCAGCGGAGGAGCAAAGTGTGCTTCATTTCCGCTGGTCAGAGCAATTTTCCCATGATCCTTACCTTTCCTCTGTGTTCCCACAATGCTTCCTGTCACTTTACACTAAACTGACGAATTGCGTTCTAACTGAATGACAACAGTCTGTTCGTTTCTTTTAGAACGCAATTCGGCACTTTATTCGAATCAGAATTTCATTCTAATGAATGAAACTCTGATCCTATTCATTGCTGTGGCTGCATCTTGCAGCCGCTTAGTAGATAACTCCCTAATTCCCACGGTATCAGGGAGTTATCTACTAAAAGGCTGAAAGACCTAAATTGGTCTTTCAGCCAAATTTACTAATACTAAGTAAAGATTACTTAGTATTAGTAACTTAAATGCCCCTACTCGCTATACCGCGAGTAGGGGCATGTGTAGTAAGCAGTGAGCAGCGTATAGCTGCTCACTGTAAAAAAACAAACAAAAAACTAATAACCCCCCCACTCCCCCCATGCCCGTGGGGGCCCTAAAACCTGGCCCCCACCCCTGCGCGGTGGGTGGGGCCCTAATAAAACAATAAGGGGGGGGGGACCTACTGTCCTCCCCCCCCTGGCCCCCACCCCTGAGCGGTGGGTGGGGGCCCTAATAAAACAATAGGGGGGGGGACCTACTGTCCTCCCCCCGGCCCCCACCCCTGCGCGGTGGGTGTGGGCCCTAATAAAACAATAATGGGGGGGGACCTACTGTCCTCCCCCCCCTGGCCCCCACCCCTGAGCGGTGGGTGGGGGCC
>OW240919.1:75109287-75234855 GCA_933207985.1 Pelobates cultripes | reverse complement strand
AAAAGTAGACAACCCAGGGTATTCAATATGGGGTATATCCAGTCTTTGTTAGTAGCCACTTAGTCACAAACACTGGCCAAAGTCAGCATTTATATGTGTTTGTGTGTTAAAAATGCAAAAACCAATTATGAACGCTACATTTGGCCAGTGTTTGTGACTAAGTGGCTACTAGAAAAGACTATACATACCCCTTTGCAATACCTTGGGTTGTCTTCTTTTGCTAATGGTATGCCATCATGGAGGTAATTCCTTTTCCTGGGCTACCATACGCTCTCAAAGGCAACATAACCAATCTGGCAAATTTCAATGTGAACAAATGGCCTTATATTTGACCCTGTAACTTTCAAAAACACTATAAACCCTGTAAATGGGAGGTACTCGTGAGACTTCACTGAACACAAATATTAGTGTTTCAAAATAGTAAAATGTATTTCAACAATGATATCATCAGTGAAAGTGCAGTTTGTGTGTGAAAAATGCAAAAAACATCACTTTCACTGACAATATCATCGCTGTGATATGTTTTAATGTTTTGAAACACTAATATTTTGCAGTGGTAATTATTAAGGGTTAAATCTACCAGACAGCCACTAGAGGGACTTCCAGAATTGAAATTGAGTTTTGGTTTTGTTAACTGACACTGGATGTCCTCAAGCTCTGCATGAGGACTACCAGTGTCAGCTTTTCCGAATAGGAAGGCATTAAATAATTCTTTCCTATGGGGAGATCCTAATGAGAGCGCGGTCATTTCTGCGCATGCCGGCGGATGTCCGCGGGGGAGAAGCGTGGGCAGAGCTGAGCCAGCACTGAGGGGCATTGGAGCTGGACCCAGGTAAGTGACTGAAGTGATTATTAAACCCTTCAGTGCCGAGGGTGGGGTCCTTGACAGAGGGGAAATCTATAGTGCCAAGAAAACGAGTTTGTTTTCCTGGCACTTTAGAATCCCTTTAAATACACTTCAGCTTATTTAGCACTAACTTTATTTAATTTGTCTCCCACATTGGAATTATTATAGGCCCCTCCTATATTGGGATAATGTGAAATTGTGGTGTGCTTAACACAATATGGCGATATGGTGGAACTGCATACCCATATTTGTTTGCTGAGACGGGTGATTTTAAGTACCTTATAAAATGTAAAATAATATTTTTATATGAGTGCTGTTCCTTAATCTGTGTTAAGTATGTCTGTCTGTGTATGTGTGTTAGTATGTCTGTGTGTTTGACAGTATGTCTGTCAGTGTGCCTGTCTGTGTGTGTCAGTATGTTTGTCAGTGTGTGTGTCTGTGTTATTATGTATGTCAGTGTGTGTCAGTATGTCTGTTAGTATAGGTGTCTGTGTGTATGTCAGTATGTCTGTCAGTGTATGTGCCTGTTTATTTGTAAGTGTGTGTGTGTGTTTGTGTGTATGTCAGTACCTCTGTCAATGTATGTTTCAGTATGTCTGTCTGTGTATGTGTCAGTACGTCTGTCGGTGTATGTGTTTGTGTGTGTGTCCATATGCCTGTCAGTGTGTGTTTCTGTGTGTGTCAGTAGGTCTTTCAGTGTATGTCTCAGTATATCCGTCAGTGTATGTGTCTGTGTATCTGTATGTTTTCATTGTGTGTATCTGTATTATGTCAGTGTGTAGCTGTATTTTGTCAGTATGTACATCTCTTTGTATGTGTCAGTGTTTTTACCTGTGTCTGTGAATATGCATGTGTGTCAGGTTGTGTTTCTGTGTGTCTGTATATGTGTTAGTGTGTGCATCTATATGCAGTCAGTGTATGAAACATTGAAACAGAATGTGATAGCAGAAAAGAACCATTCGGTCCATCTAGTCTGCCCAATTTTTTTAAAATACTTTCATTAGTCCCTAGCCTTATCTTATAGTTAGGATAGCCTTATGCATATCCCACGCATGCTTAAACTCCTTTACTGTGTTAACCTCTACCACTTCAGCTGGAAAGCTATTCCATGCATCCACTACCCTCTCAGTAAAGTAATACTTCCTGATATTATTTTTAAACCTTTGCCCCTCTAATTTAAGACTATGTCCTCTTGTTGTAGTAGTGTTTCTTCTTTTAAATGCAGTCTCCTCCTTTAGTGTGTTGATTCCCTTTATGTATTTAAATGTTTCTATCATATGCCCGCTGGCTTGTCTTTCCTTCAAGCTATACATATTAAGTTCCTTTAAACTTTCCTTGTAAGTTGTATCCTGCAATCCATGAACCAGTATAGTAGCTCTTTTCTGAACTCTCTCTAAAGTATCAATATCCTTCTGGAGATATGGTCTCCAGTACTGCGTACAATACTCCAAGCGAGGTCTAACCAGTGTTCTGTACAATGGCATGATCACATCCCTCTTTCTACTGCTAATACCTCTCTCTATACAACCAAGCATTCTGCTAGCATTTACTGCTGCTCTATTACATTGTCTGCCTACCTTTAAGTCATCAGAAATAATCACCCCTAAATCCCTTTCCTCAGATGTTGAGGTTAGGACTCTATCAAATATTCTGTACTCCGCCCTTGGGTTTTTACGTCCAAGATGCATTATCTTGCACTTATCCACATTACAGGGAGTGCAGAATTATTAGGCAAGTTGTATTTTTGAGGATTAATTTTATTATTGAACAAAAACCATGTTCTCAATGAACCCAAAAAACTCATTAATATCAAAGCTGAATATTTTTGGAAGTAGTTTTTAGTTTGTTTTTCGTTTTAGCTATGTTAGGGGGATATCTGTGTGTGCAGGTGACTATTACTGTGCATAATTATTAGGCAACTTAACAAAAAACAAATATATACCCATTTCAATTATTTATTATTACCAGTGAAACCAATATAACATCTCAACATTCACAAATATACATTTCTGACATTCAAAAACAAAAAAACAAATCAGTGACCAATATAGCCACCTTTCTTTGCAAGGACACTCAAAAGCCTGCCATCCATGGATTCTGTCAGTGTTTTGATCTGTTCACCATCAACATTGCGTGCAGCAGCAACCACAGCCTCCCAGACACTGTTCAGAGAGGTGTACTGTTTTCCCTCCTTGTAAATCTCACATTTGATGATGGACCACAGGTTCTCAATGGGGTTCAGATCAGGTGAACAAGGAGGCCATGTCATTAGATTTTCTTCTTTTATACCCTTTCTTGCCAGCCACGCTGTGGAGTACTTGGACGCGTGTGATGGAGCATTGTCCTGCATGAAAATCATGTTTTTCTTGAAGGATGCAGACTTCTTCCTGTACCACTGCTTGAAGAAGGTGTCTTCCAGGAACTGGCAGTAGGACTGGGAGTTGAGCTTGACTCCATCCTCAACCCGAAAAGGCCCCACAAGCTCATCTTTGATGATACCAGCCCAAACCAGTACTCCACCTCCACCTTGCTGGCGTCTGAGTCGGACTGGAGCTCTCTGCCCTTTACCAATCCAGCCACGGGCCCATCCATCTGGCCCATCAAGACTCACTCTCATTTCATCAGTCCATAAAACCTTAGAAAAATCAGTCTTGAGATATTTCTTGGCCCAGTCTTGACGTTTCAGCTTGTTTGTCTTGTTCAGTGGTGGTCGTCTTTCAGCCTTTCTTACCTTGGCCATGTCTCTGAGTATTGCACACCTTGTGCTTTTGGGCACTCCAGTGATGTTGCAGCTCTGAAATATGGCCAAACTGGTGGCAAGTGGCATCGTGGCAGCTGCACGCTTGACTTTTCTCAGTTCATGGGCAGTTATTTTGCGCCTTGGTTTTTCCACACGCTTCTTGCGACCCTGTTGACTATTTTGAATGAAACGCTTGATTGTTCGATGATCACGCTTCAGAAGCTTTGCAATTTTAAGAGTGCTGCATCCCTCTGCAAGATATCTCACTATTTTTGACTTTTCTGAGCCTGTCAAGTCCTTCTTTTGACCCATTTTGCCAAAGGAAAGGAAGTTGCCTAATAATTATGCACACCTGATATAGGGTGTTGATGTCATTAGACCACACCCCTTCTCATTACAGAGATGCACATCACCTAATATGCTTAATTGGTAGTAGGCTTTCGAGCCTATACAGCTTGGAGTAAGACAACATGCATAAAGAGGATGATGTGGTCAAAATACTCATTTGCCTAATAATTCTGCACTCCCTGTAAATGTCAGTTGCCACAACTCTGACCATTTTTCTAGTTTACCTGAACCATTTGCCATTTGGCTTATCCCTCCTGGAACATAAACCCTGTTACATATCTTAGTATCATCAGCAAAAAGACATACCTTACCATCAAGACCTTCTGCAATATCACTAATAAGGGACACTGTAGTCTCTATAAGCATTTCATCTCTTTGAATTGGTTATAGTGCCTGGAATGCCCTGGCACTGTCCCTCCATTCAGTGTTGCACCATGTTCGTGCAGTATGCCACAAAATAAGAGTCCCTGGCCACCCACAGTCCGGCCCCTTCAGTATGTGTAGCTAAGGCAGAGATTACACACTTCCTTGTTGTCATACCCATTCATACCGTCAGTTGGAACTCTGACAGGCTAAAAGCAGTCAGCTCACACTCTCTGCCAATCACAGCTGCCTATTGCTGCTCAGGCTAATACTTCCTTATTAGCCAAAGCAGCACAGAGGGGATGGATTGCCGGGGACTCTTGTTTAGGTTTAAAACATTAAAAGTTTAAAAACTGTTTAATGCTGAAAGAAATGATTGTACCAGAGGACTCCAGACACTATAACCAGTTTAATGAGATGAAGCAGATACAGTGCCTACGGTGTCCCTTTAAGGGGTTAAAGAGAATGGGTCCAAGTACAGATCCCTGAGGTACTCCACTGGTGACAAGCCCATGCATCGAATATACTCCATTGATTACAACCCTCTGTTGCCTGTCACTCAGCCACTGCCTTACCCATTCAACAATATTGGAATCCAAACTTAAAGATTGCAGTTTATTGATAAGCCTTCTATGTGTAACAGTGTCAGTGTATGTATCTGTGTATCTTCATGTGTGCCAGTGTGTGGATCTGTGTGTCTTTGTATTGGTACGTGTGTCAGTGTTTGTATCTATCTGTCTTTGTATCTGCATGTTTGTCATGTTGTTCACATGGTGTATCTGCATGCGTACATTGTGTATCTGTGTGTCTGTGTATCTACACGTGTGTCAGGTTGTGTATCTGTGTGTCTGTGTATCTGCATGTGTGTTTGTATCTGTCAGTGTGTGTATCTGTGTATTTGCATGCATGTCAGTGTTTGTGTCTGTCTGTGTATCTGCATGTTTGTCAGGTTGTGTACATTGTGTGTATGCACATAAATCTCTGCATTCAAATGCCAAAACTACACACAAATACATCCCTGCATTGAAACATAAATACTACATACAAACACACCTCAGCCCTAAACACCAAAATTATATATAAACTCCTGCATTTAAAAATCAACACTACACATAAATGCATGCTTGCATTCAAACGCCAACACCACATACAGACACACCCTTTCATTCACACATACATACACAACACAAAAACATGCTTACATTCCAACACACAAACACTGCTCAGTGCTAAATACAAACCTGAAAACATAGGAAAATCGCAGAACCCCAGTTGTCAAATCATTGTGGGAACTGCATGACAGATGGCCACCCTTGCGATAACAGGGCCACCATTTTTTTGCAGCAAGTCTCTCTCTACTTTAGTTCTGTCATTGCGCTGGGGTGGTGGGCTTGATTGCCTGCTACAAAATGGGGGTGGGGCAGGGGGGGGGTAAGGTCCAGTGGGAAACTATAGGCACCAAAACAACTTTAGCTTAATGAAGAAGTTTTGGTGTGCAGATCATGCGGGGTCCTATCAATATTAAAGGAACACTACAGGCACAAAACAACTTTAGCTTAACAAAGCAGTTTTGGTGTACAGGTCATGCACCTGCAGTCTCACTGCTCAATTCTTTGCCTTTTAGGAGTAAGAACTTTGTTTATGCAATCTTAGTCACACTTTCATAGCCTTTCTAAACACTTCTTGTAAAGAGTCCTCTAATGTTTACACTTTCCTTTGCAAATTCTATTTAATTAAAAAAATCTTATCTTCTGCTCTGTTAATAGCTCACTAGACCCTGCAGGAGCCTACTGTATGTAATTAAAGTTTTATTGACAGAGCAGGAGATATAAACATTTCAAGTAAGTTACATTTGATGGGAAATAAAACCATTTTGTTTTTATGTAGGTTGTATTCGTCATAGCCAGGGGAGGTGTGGCTAGGGCTACATAAACAGAAAGAAAAGTGATGTAACTCCTAAATGGCAGTGAATCGAGCAATTAAACTTCAGAGGCATGATGATATGTACACAAAAGCTGCTTAATTAAACTAAAGTTGTTTTGGTGACTATAGGGTCTCTTAACCCCTTAAAACCGGAGGACGTACAATTACGCCCTCTAATAGGCGGCTCTAAACGCCGCCAGGCGTAATTGTACGCCCTCCGGTTTTTGTTAACTTACCCGGTCGCCGGCGGTCCCACGCCGGCGATCGCGGTGGGGGGGACTCCCGCGGGTGGGTGCATTTACTATGAAAGAGGTGTATTACGGTTGGACAGACATGTAGCGCAAATGCCAGGTTTTGTTTACATTTTGTTTTGTTCACAATGTGTACATTTGGCTCCGTCCTTAAGGGGTTAAAAGACGACCCTGTAGCTGATTGCGATTCCTAAAAGGATTTTGTTTTAAACATTGGAAGAGACGCTGGGAGAACTGTGTGAGGTCTCAAGGTGCCTACTGTGAAGGGGCATCATTGTCCTGTGTACTATGTTTATTCAATAAATATCTCTACTTTTCATATTAAATGGCTGTATACTTTCTGAACAGACCTTGTACTCTTTAACTTCAGTTAAACTTTCAAACTCCACGTGCACATGTAACCATCATGTATATCTTGCACAGATCAATTAAGGAAGATATCATTTACACTAAAAAGTATTTAGACCTATCAAAAATGTAATACTTTGCTTTGTATATCATTCTAAATAACCTAGAGAAAAACTCAAGAAGTGAAAACGAGAAGGGAGAAGGCAACCAACTCACAAATGGATGGAACCAAAAATATACAGAGCCTTGTGATCCAAGGCAGACAAACCTCAGCACATAGAAGAAACAAAAGACATACTAGGGTGCATTAAAGAAACTGGCATTGGGGCAGAAGAGAAGGTAAATCCAGCCCTGAGAATGAGTGGTGTGTTTAGAATGGTGAATAGTAGAAAGGAGGTTGTTAGCATGGAGAAAGAAGAGAAGAGCAGATGGGGAGATATTATGGTGGTATGGAGAGTGAAATTCAGCAGAAGAAATTAAAGCTGGAATAATACCTAGACAAGTACATACAGTGGTTCCCAAACCAGTCATTATAGCCAAGCAAAAGTCATGGCTTTGTCACAGAAAAGGGAAATACAGAAATTGTGGTTTGTTCCCTGAATTGGTTTGTGAATGACTGCCATACAGGGAGAGATGCCGACACTTTTTTTTATTTTTTAAAAATAATAGAACAAGATAATTTATAAAATTTACCATAATAAATTTGTCTTCAGTTATTCATAGATATATTTATTTGACTGATTTTCTTTATAATAGGGGTACTGTGCTTTAATTTTATTCAAGTTTCGCAAGTTTAGTTAATTTAAGTAAGCATACGTTCACTTGATTATTTATGTATTGCTTTATGTAATTTAACTCTACCAGCTGTGTTTATAATACTGTTTCATTATTATGGTCGTTATTTCAGAACACATGAGGTTATCTCCTTGCTGTTGGCACACAGAACTTTTTTTGTATAACATAACCGTAAAAGGTAAAAAAAATATTGCACCTTCAAATGCTTTAAGTAAATCATTACTGTATTGAAAAAACAACATGCAGCTTTCTATGTATTGTTTAACTGTAACACCCATGGTCAATAAAGCCCGGGGCCATCCATTTTAAAGTTCATTACAAAATGGAAATAAATATTTTGGTTACACAGGTTTGTTTTGTTTTTTTAAATTAAGCAATCTGTAAGCAAGTGAAGTTTAAATGACTACGGCTGGTGACAGGAATTTCGTCATATTCAAAGGTAAGTACACCTTTGCACAAGGTGCCCTTACAAGGTACCCTAGCCTGGAAAGAAAGTGTTCAAATTTCCAGATTTTCTTAGATTAAATTACTGGTCAAAGTCTCCAATGAAGATAAAAAGGATCCAAGTAGGTGCTAAATCCCATTACTGTAGGTGGGACAAGCATTTCTTTTGTAACTGAAAGGTGCTTTTCCAATAGAAGTCTTTGGGAAATCTTATATTCAATTACAAAAGAAAAAAGGTGCCTTATCTAACAGAATATATCCCTCAGGAAAATTCAAAGTATTCTGACTGAGATGCTCTAGTCAAGCAAATTTGCAGAGCAATCACAGCCCAAGTGCATCCTGGCTACTCTGTTTTCAACTGCATTTTATCAATGAGTAATACAACAAAAATGTGCTATCTTTTCAATAAACCCCTAAGGCATAGAATAAATACAATGTGTAATACATACAGATGAGAACCATGAAATATCACAGAGAACTGCAGGCTTGTAGAGGTCAAATTCCACTAATAGGCATTTATTTTTATTATTTTCCACCCTGACAGTGAAGAAGCTCATTTATGATTGACCTTGAGTTTAGACATTTCCTTCCAGCTGTATGCTATCATAGATCACCTGGATTAGACAGCAAAAGCCAAACAGCTGTCTACATCAAAGAGCCTGCAGGAAATAAAGGTCATGTAAGTTTTTTTTTTTTCCAAGTGCATAGAATACTCAGTGTCCCTTCCTCTTGCTGCAAGAGTAGTGAGGCCCACTGAGACTTTGCCTTTTCTACATCCTTGAGTCGCTGTGTAAAAAATTTAGAGTAATGCAATACACAAAGTGCCAGACTGCATCACATTATACTTTCTCGATGATTTGTAGCTGGCTGTCAGAAAAGTGTCACAAACACAGAAGTCAAAGAACCATTAAAAGCAACTGTTACAATAAGGAATAAGTAGAAAATTAATGCTCTTTTACTGTGACAACTAATTATAAAATAACAACCAACTATATTTCCGTACAACTTGAATTTTTTGAAAAGACATTTCCTGAACCTTCAATATAATAATGCATTCAAGCAGGGATAGATTGAGAGCCTTTGGGCAAAATTAGATCCTAGACCCTTTGAAGTGCAAATGTGTCTGCATTAATTGTTTAATATAACTCTCATTTAATACTGTATGCCTTTGGATGTATACAGTGTGAAGACCTGTGTATGAATGCATGTTTTTATTTGAGTCTGTATAATCTGTGTGATGGAACTTGTGCATTGTCTGGATAGATGCATGTGTTTTTTTTGTATATTGTGTCAGAATGAATGCATACGTTTATTAAGCGTGAGTGTGTGACAGGGGTGTGGAATTTTAAAAAAAATCACAAAAAATATCTATTTGTCCAAAAAAGAAGTAATAGCACAAATTAAATCCGAGTGGACAACTGGAGGCAAAAATGGCTGATCTGGAAAAATTCTCTAACTTTGCTATAGTTTTCTTTAATTTTGTATTTTAGATTTATTTTCCAAAAATTCCAAGTTTAGTAAATTACCCCGAGTGTAGTCTCTCCCATTGTCATAGTGTATGTGCTAGCTGCATGTGTTGTGTGCTGCTTGTATTTATGTACTCTGTGCATTGTGTGCTGCCTGCATGTATGTATGCACTTTGTGCATTGTGTGCTGCCTGTATGTATGCACTGTGTGCGTGTGCTGCCTGTATGTATGCACGGTGTGCTGCCTGTATGTATGCAGGGCCGGCCTTAGGGGTGTGCGAGCTGTGCGACCGCACAGGGCGCCATGGAACAGGGGGCGCCCTGTGGCCGACACAGCTCACTCATGGCCGGAGTGCAGGGGAGCTAAAAGAGGTACCTGGCTGGAGGATTAATTATTCTCCACCCGGGTCTATTTAAAAAAAAAAAAAAAAAAATCGCGGCAGAGGGGGCGGGGTTTACCGAGCGGCGGAGGCGGGGCTTATCGAGAGGCGGAGACGGGGCTAATACCTCCCGAAGCCCCTGCTGTACAGGAAGAGGGAAAGATGCTTCCCCATCAGCCAACTGCATCCACTGGAAAGAGGTAAGTGTGTGTGTGTGACTGTTTGCCTGTTTGTGTGACTGTCTGTGTGTGTGTGTGACTGTGTCTGTGCCTGTGTGTGTGACTGTCTGTGTGTGTGTGTGACTGTCTGTGTGACTGCCTGTCCTTGTGTGTGTGTGTGTGTGTGTGTGTGTGACTGTCTGTCTCTGTGTGTGTGTGTGACTGTCTCTGTGTGTGACTGCCTGCCTGTGTGTGACTGTCTGTGTGTGTGACTGTCTGACTGCCCTGTATGTGACTGCCCATGTATGTGACTGCCTGTGTGTGTGACTGTCTGTCTGTGTGACTGTCTGTCTGTGTGACTGTCTGTCTGTGTGACTGCCCGTGTGTGTGACTGCCTGTGTGTGTGAGACTGTCTGTCTGTGTGACTGTCTGTGTGTGTGACTGTCTGTGTGTGTGACTGCCTGTGTGTGTGACTGCCTGTATGTGACTGCCTGCCTGCCTGTGTGTGTCTGTCTGTAACTATCTGTCTGTGTGTGACTGCCTGCCTGTGTGTGTGACTTTCTATCTGTGTGACTGCCTGCCTGTGTGTGTATAACTGTCTATGTGTGTGTTACTGTGTGTCTGTCTGTGTGTGTGACTGCCTATGTGACTGTCTGTCTGTGTGTGTCGCTGTAGCTGTGCCATTGTTTGTGCCTGTGCCTGTATGTGTGACTGCCTTTAACTGAGTGTGTGTGTACATGCCTGTAACCGAGTTTAAATTTCCCCCACCCCTTCCTGTCAAGGCCGCACTTTGACTGACAGACGCTCACTCACTGACAGACGCACACTCACTGACAGACACACACTCTCATATACACTGACAAACAATGACATACACACATACACTATTACTTGGACACACACTGACAGATGCACACTCTCACTGACAGACGCAAGCACTCACTGAAAGATGCACGACTCCACTGACCGACACATACACACTGACTGACACACACTCACTGACACACACTCACTGACCGACACATACACACTCACTGACCTACACACTCACTGACACTACACACTCACTGACGACACATACACACTCACTGACGACACATACACACTCACTGACTGACACATACACACTCACTGACTGACACATATACACTCACTGACCAACACACACATTCACTCACAGACACACACACATTCACTTACAGACACACACAATTACACACTTACAGACACACACAATTACACACTTACAGACACACACACACACACATTCACTTCAAAATAAACACTCACAGACACACACACAGACATTTCCACTAACACTCACAAACTAATATTTTTTACATTTATTTTAAATCCACCCAGCCTCCCTGGGAAAGCTGGAGTGGATTTCTTACCAGCAGTCCAGTGTGGCTGCTGGGCAGGCAGGCAGGGGGCGCACAGGCTGAGTAAGCAGCGCTTAGTGATGCCGGGAGCCGGACTGACGTCATATTCTGGCTCCCGGCTTCATTAAGCGGCGCAGAGGAAGCTGAGCAGGAAGAGCTCAGGTGAGTATGCTCCTTCGCTGCCCGCTGCCAGCCTTGGGGGGGCTCAAAAGTGGCCAGCCGGTCAGCTCTTGAGCCCCCCAGGATGCGAGGCAAGCAAGGGATCTGCCTGGGGGTTTGGAGGGATGCTTTTTTTTGCCGCCCCCTGCAAAGTGGCGCCCAAGGCAGATGCCTTGTTTGCCTCGTGATACACACGTCCCCGGTGCCTGTGTGTGTTACTGTATTCAGGCAACTTGGTGGGAGGTGGGGGGGGCGCCGTGAAGACTTTTTGCACAGGGCGCCTAATTGCCTAAGGCCGGCCCTGTATGTATGCACTGTGTGTGTTGCCTCTATGTATGTACATTGTGTGCTGTATGTATGTATGTATGTATGCACTGTGTGCATTGTGTGCTGCCTGTATGTATGGACGGTGTGCGTGTGCTTCCTGTATGTATGCACGGTGTGCTGCCTGTATGTATGTAATGTTTGTATGTGGGGGGCTGTATTTTTAAAGTAATGTGATTCAGACTTTTATTCTATACAATGTGTGTGTTTTATGTATACATAAACAATGCTTGTGATATATGAACATGTAAATATTAATATAATGTACAAAAAAACAGAAACAATGTGTATACAGGCGCTTATAATTATTGTAGTGGGAAAATTGTGCTGCTACCACCAATGTGCAAACCTCTCACAACTTGACACAAGATAACGTATAGAAAGTGAAAGGAATGGTACAAAAACCAAATCCAATCTGTAAGTGGAGCGCTCCAAGTGAATAAACTCACCCCACTCTTGGTCTATATAAAATGACCTGTATGTGGGGATAGAATGAACAATAATATAGTGTAGTATATTGTAGATATTATTGAGAATAATAGTGGAGAATATGAAACCACTCACATGGTTCTGAGCCTTAACGGGACAGGCTCAGATCTCTCAAGCAGGCGTGTTTTAGGATCACACGAAACCTATATATAGGCAGAATGTTCTTGATACCTTCAACGGATAGAAACCACAATATAGTGTAGTATATCAGCATAAATATAGTTGCCAAAAAGTTGAAAATTGCTCACCTGGTTCAGAGCCTAAATCCTGGCTCTGAATGTATAGCTTTATGTGTCAGAAAGGGGACACAAAACCCTTTTGGATAAATAGCAGGAACACAGGATACTGGAATCAACAGTGGATTGTAGGAAAAGCAATTTATTATAAAATATAGACTAGCTATAACAAAAATTAAAATAGAAATTAAAAACTATATAAAAATACAGTATAAATATAGGAGAGTCCTTTATCTTGTTGATCCTCCGAGACGCGTTTCGCCCAGCGGCTTTTTCAATCAGTGTTTTCATCTGTGTTCCGGTTTTCTTTTTATATCCTCAAAAGAGCCTTCTTTAATTGCGGATGATCGGCGGCTGTGTTGCGTGACGTCATTTCCGCATGTGTCATCATCTAGAGCGGTCGCATTTCAATTAGTTCGTACACCTATGAGTCTTTGATCGCCATCTTGTTTGAGGGCAAAATGCGATCGCTATATATACGTCAAGAGTCTCTCACATAGAGACATCGTAAAGGGTAAAGACAGATAGATAAAAAGATTACTTACATGAGATATTCACATGGTAATATTTAAATAAACTTATTGCCTTTAATACTATCATTTGTGTGTTTCTTTTTCTTTACCTATACCCCTAAAGACACTACACTCCAATATTTATAAGGCATATACAAGCCACCTTTTTATAATTATAATTTTAGCATAATATGTATCTAGGCCTATGGCAGGATTTAAATATATATAGATTGTAACAAGATAATATTCAATCTATATGTCGTAGATAAAGTGGACTATCTAAGATCTAATGTCAATATATATCCATATCTCAGAGTAATGATAGCCTTGAATCACAGGCTGTCATCACCTGCCTCTTAAAGGGATAGGATTCATTAAGTGAGAAACTGGAAAGGAAAAATTTGTACATCGGTACATATATATATATATCAATCTATGTGTCTTTATAGATAGTATTATTGATACAGCACATACCTGTCTCTCCACACTTAAAGTGCCATTATGTTAACGAATAAATAATGAAATATATAGACTTATATATTAGGGAGTGGACTGTGGTAGCATATATGATGTATTAACAAGCAAGTTCCATCACAAAAAATGACACAATTCGAAGTCATTGTTCAATCCGTGAGGTAGCATGGTGTTTAAATTAAAAATCCACCTCATTTCCATTTGGCCCAAAGATTGTATTACATCTCCACCTCTCCAATTTTGGGTGAGTTTTTGTATCCCCATAAATTGGACTAATTCGGAATTCTTCTGATGGAATTTTAAAAAATGGAGAGAGAGGCTGTGTTTTTCGAAACCATTTTTAATGTTTCTAATGTGTTCCTGTATACGTACATGGAGGGGACGGATAGTCCGTCCTACGTATACAAGGCCACAAGGGCATATAATGGTATAAATGACTTTCTTAGAGTAGCATGTAATTAATTTGTTTATTTTAAACTTCTGTTCCGGATTCTTTGGATGTGTAAAAGATGTTATATGTCTTTTTTTATTTTTAGTATTTTTGCAAGCTGTGCAATTACCACAGCCAAAGAAACCTTTCTTGTCATTCAAAAAGTTGAGCTCCTTTTTTGTTTTAATGTGATTATGTACTAAAGTTCTATTTAAACTCGGAACACCTCTGTAGACTATAGTAGGTCTATCTGGGAGTATAGAGTTTAGTATATGATCATTTTTCAGAATAGGCCAATACCTATTCAAAATTCTTTTAACTTGTTTATTTTTACAATTAAAATCACATATAAATACAGGATCTTTTTTATTTGGGTCATTATTCTTTTCTTTATATGTTAGTAGTGACGATCTTTCTTTCAGTTTAACTTCTTCATATGCTTTACTTAATAATGAGTCTTCATATCCTTTATCCCTAAAGTTTTGTAGAATAGTCAATGCTTGATCTTGGAAGATTTGGTCATTAGTACAATTGCGTTTTATTTAAGCAATAAATAAAACGCAATTGTACTAATTGTACTAATGACCAAATCTTCCAAGATCAAGCATTGACTATTCTACAAAACTTTAGGGATAAAGGATATGAAGACTCATTATTAAGTAAAGCATATGAAGAAGTTAAACTGAAAGAAAGATCGTCACTACTAACATATAAAGAAAAGAATAATGACCCAAATAAAAAAGATCCTGTATTTATATGTGATTTTAATTGTAAAAATAAACAAGTTAAAAGAATTTTGAATAGGTATTGGCCTATTCTGAAAAATGATCATATACTAAACTCTATACTCCCAGATAGACCTACTATAGTCTACAGAGGTGTTCCGAGTTTAAATAGAACTTTAGTACATAATCACATTAAAACAAAAAAGGAGCTCAACTTTTTGAATGACAAGAAAGGTTTCTTTGGCTGTGGTAATTGCACAGCTTGCAAAAATACTAAAAATAAAAAAAGACATATAACATCTTTTACACATCCAAAGAATCCGGAACAGAAGTTTAAAATAAACGAATTAATTACATGCTACTCTAAGAAAGTCATTTATACCATTATATGCCCTTGTGGCCTTGTATACGTAGGACGGACTATCCGTCCCCTCCATGTACGTATACAGGAACACATTAGAAACATTAAAAATGGTTTCGAAAAACACAGCCTCTCTCTCCATTTTTTAAAATTCCATCAGAAGAATTCCGAATTAGTCCAATTTATGGGGATACAAAAACTCACCCAAAATTGGAGAGGTGGAGATGTAATACAATCTTTGGGCCAAATGGAAATGAGGTGGATTTTTAATTTAAACACCATGCTACCTCACGGATTGAACAATGACTTCGAATTGTGTCATTTTTTGTGATGGAACTTGCTTGTTAATACATCATATATGCTACCACAGTCCACTCCCTAATATATAAGTCTATATATTTCATTATTTATTCGTTAACATAATGGCACTTTAAGTGTGGAGAGACAGGTATGTGCTGTATCAATAATACTATCTATAAAGACACATAGATTGATATATATATATATGTACCGATGTACAAATTTTTCCTTTCCAGTTTCTCACTTAATGAATCCTATCCCTTTAAGAGGCAGGTGATGACAGCCTGTGATTCAAGGCTATCATTACTCTGAGATATGGATATATATTGACATTAGATCTTAGATAGTCCACTTTATCTACGACATATAGATTGAATATTATCTTGTTACAATCTATATATATTTAAATCCTGCCATAGGCCTAGATACATATTATGCTAAAATTATAATTATAAAAAGGTGGCTTGTATATGCCTTATAAATATTGGAGTGTAGTGTCTTTAGGGGTATAGGTAAAGAAAAAGAAACACACAAATGATAGTATTAAAGGCAATAAGTTTATTTAAATATTACCATGTGAATATCTCATGTAAGTAATCTTTTTATCTATCTGTCTTTACCCTTTACGATGTCTCTATGTGAGAGACTCTTGACGTATATATAGCGATCGCATTTTGCCCTCAAACAAGATGGCGATCAAAGACTCATAGGTGTACGAACTAATTGAAATGCGACCGCTCTAGATGATGACACATGCGGAAATGACGTCACGCAACACAGCCGCCGATCATCCGCAATTAAAGAAGGCTCTTTTGAGGATATAAAAAGAAAACCGGAACACAGATGAAAACACCGATTGAAAAAGCCGCTGGGCGAAACGCGTCTCGGAGGATCAACAAGATAAAGGACTCTCCTATATTTATACTGTATTTTTATATAGTTTTTAACTTCTATTTTAATTTTTGTTATAGCTAGTCTATATTTTATAATAAATTGCTTTTCCTACAATCCACTGTTGATTCCAGTATCCTGTGTTCCTGCTATTTATCCAAAAGGGTTTTGTGTCCCCTTTCTGACACATAAAGCTATACATTCAGAGCCAGGATTTAGGCTCTGAACCAGGTGAGCAATTTTCAACTTTTTGGCAACTATATTTATGCTGATATACTACACTATATTGTGGTTTCTATCCGTTGAAGGTATCAAGAACATTCTGCCTATATATAGGTTTCGTGTGATCCTAAAACACGCCTGCTTGAGAGATCTGAGCCTGTCCCGTTAAGGCTCAGAACCATGTGAGTGGTTTCATATTCTCCACTATTATTCTCAATAATATCTACAATATACTACACTATATTATTGTTCATTCTATCCCCACATACAGGTCATTTTATATAGACCAAGAGTGGGTGAGTTTATTCACTTGGAGCGCTCCACTTACAGATTGGATTTGGTTTTTGTACCATTCCTTTCACTTTCTATAAATATTAATATAATGCATGTATATTATTGTACATGTGTATATGCATAATACTCTCAACAATTAAAGTATAAATTGTTCAACTTATTCAAACCCTGTCCCCAGTAATCTACACAAAGACTTTTTTGGCACACACACTGCAACACACAATCACCTACCCACACACTGTCAATCTGACACAATCACTGATTCACATATCCATACTAATAGACAGACAAAATAACAAACACTGGCCCATATTCTCTACTGCCCCATTACATATTTCTCATTACCAGTAGCCTTAATCCTGTAGTCAGTCTGCAGCTTGTCCTCTTCCCTCCATGCACAGATGACCTAATGTTCGTGGTGGGCATAAGTTTTGTGCATCGGTAAGAGCTACCTGGCAGTGTACTGCGACCCCAACCGACTCTAAGTGAAAGCAGACAGTTCTTTCACCACACCAACACTATCCGCTAATAGCCATGCCACTTGCAGGGATAGAGTTGTATGGAGTGTCTATGTGTGAACACAGGAGCACATCTGAGCAGTGTGTGTGAGACTTTAGGAGTGAAATTGTGAGGAGTGTGAGTGTGAGTGTGAAGCAGGGTTGTATTTGCGTAGAGTGTAAGCCTGTGAGTGTATTAGAAATTTGTCTCAGGGTGTGTGAATGGGGAGTGTAATTAAAAAATTTATCAAAGTGTATTAGAGGTTTATTTATATGGTGCAAGTGTTTTTTGTGTATCTGTTTGAATTCCACCACCTCCTTTGGTGCTTTTTTCACCATGCTCCAGCATTGTTTTATTTACAGCACCCACCTGCTTGTTTCCACATTATCTCTTCTATTGTCTGTCACACCTTTCCTCCCCATCACCCTCCTGTGACTCAATACTGTGACCTTCACAACTGTAACATATCATACTCCATTTTTACAAAGCACCGCCCTTGTGTCTTCCCCACATTTCTTTCCCATCCATGACAATTTTCTAACTGAAAAATGTAATCTTGTGCCCCTTTTCTTTAATCCCACATGTCTGTATACACACCCTGTGTGTCTCTGCTCCACCTATTAATTCCACATGTTTATCTCTTTCCACTCATCAACCCCGTCTTTCTTCCACCCCTATTAACCTTCCCCCTACTTTTCAATCATTTCTTTCTTTTTTCTATTGCTGTACCCATATAATCCTTTTACCATGATTTTTTCCCTCTGATTGCTCCCCTACATCTCTTCCATGATCTGCTCTTTACATTGTTCTCCTCTTTCCATGATACTCCTTACCTCTCTTCTATTTTTCTATTGATTTCACTAAGTTTTCTCCCCCCATTACTCTTTTTACCTCTCTATGCTCCCTGATGTCTCTCCCCAGCTTACCATTTTTATTTCCTATCTCTCTCCTGTTTTCTGTTGTCTTTTCCCATTTTTCCATTTTTATTTCCTAACTTTCTCCTGCACCCTGTGGCAGGCTGCTGCTCCTTCCCCTCGCTGGCTGTGAGAGGGCTGTGTGAGTGTGAGGAGAGTGCAGGAACTGATGTCACTTCTTAGCCCCGCCTCTTCTCATCACACAGCGTGCCAGACAGACAGGAAGGAGGAGACCTGGCAGAGAGCAGGTAATGCTGCCAGGTCTCATTCAGTGGGAGGGAGGAGGGGGAGAATGTGCAGAACAGTAGATTGCTGGGGCCCTGCGCTTCCTCAGGGGCCCCGCAACCTATCGATGGAAGGTTTTTTTAATTTTGCTGTTCCAGTTGGAGAGATCTCTGATCTCTTCAGCTGGAGCATGGCTGTACGGCCGGGCCCCTGGCTGTCTTGGGACCTCAGTTCATGACCGATGTGCCCGTGTGGTCAGTCAGCCCCTGCATTCAAGCATTAAGTTACATAATTTTATAGTTATTTATGATCTCATCATGCCCCTATAATGTACTACATCCCTCTTCATAGTGTGCCTTTGTCAACACTCCCCCCTATATGAGCATCCATATTACTTTGCAAGGAGGGTATTTTTGGTATTTTTGTGGTATTTGATGTATGTAAGGTCATGCAAAGAATAATAAAAGGGAGTAGGTCACAGCAGTACCTAAAATTAATGAGTATTAGCTCACTGGTGCCAAAGAGCTTGTCTAAAAGAAAAACTCAGGTGCAAAGCAATTAATGCTAGGGGCTTTATGTACATTGAGAAATGGCTGGGTACACAACTGTTTGTACCTCTTTGATTTTACCCCCTTTTAAATGCCTAGATGGCACTTTCTGCACATGCATTAACCATATAGACTGTAAGCTTGTTTAAGCTGGGTCCTTTTCAACCTATTGTTCTTGTAAGTTTTCTTGTAATTGTCCTATTTATAGTTAAATCACTCCTCTCATAATATTGTAAAGTGCTACGGAATCTGCTGGCGCTATATAAATGGCAATAATAATAATAACCTCTTTGCTGGCTTGGTACTAGTAACTCATTATGAAATACCATGTGATATATTCAAAGCGTGCACACCAATTGTACAGCAGTCAGACTTAAAAGGAGGACCCGTTCTAAAAGAAAGTATAGTTGGAACTTTTCCTTAACATGTATGTACAGGGTCTTGCAAGTTTTGCTTTGCATGGAAATGCCGAACACTACTCTTACAGATGCATTGATTTAATGCACCGCTATGTGTAAATGCTGATTGGCACAGTGTTACATGACAGGCATGAGCTTTAGCTTAAGCATACGATTTAGCTTCTCAATGCTTCCTTATGTGGAAGTATTGGTTTAGTAAGATCATTAAGATTGAGATCATTACTGTGAGGGAAAAATCAAAATGTTTAATGCATGGGGTGGGAGCACACTAATCTAAATAATTAGTAGAAAACGATATTGGAAATAAATCAAAAAACAATATAATCAGTCGAGTGCTTCACAATTATCAAAATACATTCACAGTACAACAATTACCAAACTGTGATAAAACTCACCTCCTCCAAATTCCCAATATACCACTAAAGTTCAAATGTGCCACAACAAAAACACAAACGTCTATCAAACGTGTCAAGTGCTATATCACAAATCACTTAGATAAATAATTTAATCGAAGTCACATAAAAAAAAGTTATCAATATAACAAAGTTGTCAAAGTCATCCACATTTAAAAAGCTCATTCATATAAAGTGCTCTAAGACATACATTAAATATAATGACAATCTTATATTCATAAATGTGCAAATTGTACTATTCAAGTTTGCAAATTGTGAATACAATACCCTAGAATACAATATTCTTGGAGACATTCCTTCATGGATCTTTGTAAAAAAAGTAAAACAAATATATACAGTAGTGAATATGGTACAAGCACACTGTGTTGGCATCATACTGATTCTGGCCTCACCTTTGAGCCTCACATCCAGTATGCTGCCAAATCCTGTAGATTCCAACTTTAAAACATAGCCTGCATCCGCCCCTTTCTTACGAAAGATGCTACCAAGGAGCTTGTCCATGCTCTAGTAATTTCCCGCATGGATTATTGTAACCCACTCCTGATTGGTCTTCCCAAAAGCCGTATTGCCCCTCTACAGTCTGTAATGAATGTGCCACCACACTGATTTTCCTTTCTTTTTGGTGCTCTCACACCACACCGCACTGTACGTCCTTACATTGGCTTCCTGTATCCTATAGGAGTCAATTCAAAGTGCTAACCCATACATATAAAGCACTGAACAATGCTAGCCCGTCTTTTCTCTTCACAGATCCATAGGTATGCCCCTTCTCGGTCCCTCTGCTCTGCCCGCATCCTTCTCCTGTCCACTGCTCACACCCGGTCCTCTTCAGCCTATTGTTCCTGTAAGTTTTCTTGTAATAGTTTTATTTATAGTTAGAATAATGAAAATAATGCAATGAAGGTGCAGTCATGTCAACCATGTAATCCAAGCAGCAAGACAGACAGATTATCAATGTGTAATCATTCCTACTGAGGTAAGTAGGCAGGGGTATGTGGGTATTAGTGGTTGAGGCGTCCACTCCCAGAGTTGCCTTTTCAATTACACCGCTGTCTATTTGTTTGTCATGTTCCTAGAGTTACTGTAGATAATTAGATATATCTTCTGAGCCAGTTGTGTAGTTTAGCCAAGTTTGCCATATCTCTTGAATATGTAAGCGTTATTTTGCTGTGTTAGCTGATGTTTTTTCATAGAGGAAATACTGGTTTATGGCTAGGAGTTGGTCTGCCAAGGAGCATGTCATTTTTTCCCCATGATAAGGCAATTAAGTTGCGAGCAGCTATGAAAATTAGCGTTGCCAGTTGCTTGGTAGCCTGCGATTCCACTGAGGGTAATAAACATAAAAGACAAGGGGTTGGTGTGATGTTTATGTTTGTTAGTTATAAGGTTCTAAAAAGTAACTTTACATGTTGCCAAAGCAGTTAAAGTACTGGGCATTTTCACCATATGTGGATCATGCTTCCCTCTTCAATCCCACATCGCCAACATAGCTTTGTGATGTTGGGATATATCTTATGAAGGGGACTGGGTGTAAGGTACTAGTGGTAGACAAGTTTTTTTTTATGTGCATCTATATGGGAGTAACATGTTGATAAGCTCTTGAGGACATGAGTCAATGAGTCAAACCATTGTCGGCCAGTAGGAGCCTCAGCACATACCGTTTACCATTGTGTCATATATTTAATTTTATCTTCTGGAGTAGGTTCCATCAATATGTTATGCCAGAGTATGACAGGTGTGTTTCGTCATGAATTACTGGTAAGATAGTAGTACCAAGGTCTGGTGGGTGTATACCCTGTTATTGACAATGTTTTTTAGCTATAAATATGGGAAAATAAATAAATTATGGAGGGCATGCTTAGCTTGTAGCATTGGGAAGTGGAACATTATACCTTTGTCACATAAGTCTCCTATGTGGGAGAGTCCCCTTTGGTGCCATTGTGTTATTGACAGCCAGAGTGATATAGCTTTCAAGGTGGTGATTTGGGGCTCAAGGGTAAAATTTGTGTTGAAGTCTTTGGGCTTTGTGAAGTTGATCCCATACCTTAAGGGACAGATTTGTAGGTGGTAGTAATGCAACTGCAGGTTAGGAAATTCAAGTCCACCCTTGGAAGTCTTCTGTTGAAGGAGGAAAGTAGGTATTCGCTGTCTTTTTTTTGTCCCATATGTATCTGGTCAGGATTGCCTGTAGTTCCTTAAAAAATGAGGGTGTGATGAGAATGGCTAACATGCGGATTATGTACAGTATTTTAGGTATAATCATTTTGACTGTACTAATTTTCTCTAGCCATGTGAGGGGAATATTTTTCCATTTAGGAAGTTTGATTTACATTGTTTTATTGAGGGAGTGAAATTAAGTTTTACCAGGCTTTGAAGAGAGGGGGAGATTTTAACCCCCAGGAATATGAGATATGTATGTCTCCAGTTAAATGTATATTGGTCAGAGAGGTCATGTATTAGAGTATCTGACAGTTGTATGGGCATTGCTTGTGTTTTAGATTAAGTTTGTAGTACAACATTTTTCCAAATTCAAGGAGAGTGTTCATGACCGCAGGGAGGGAGGCTGTCGGTTTGCAAAGCATAATCATTTTGTCGTCTCTGAACATCGATAAGTGGCAGGCAATGCTCGGGGTTTCTATTCCTTTCATGTTGGGATGTGTTCTTATTTTACAAGCTAAAGGTTCTAGTGAAATGATAAAGAGGAGAGGGGATAGTGGGCACCCATGGCGTATGCCATTGGCACTTTTTAAATTGTAGAACAGAACACTATGGTTTTCAATTGCAAGCATTTTTCAATTGGAAGTATTTTTATTTTCTATTCCAATCAGTATTCATTTATACTCTCCAATCATTACAGTTTAAAACTCTTAAAATGTAATTGTAAACTTCCAAAGAAAAAAAATATCATCTATGTACTACAAGTATCACACCCAGCCATGATTAGTAAACCCCAATTCTTCCTCCCAAAATGCCATAAATAAATTGTCATAGCTGGGCGCAAATTGGTTCTCATAGTGGTACCATACTTTTTTTTATAAAATCAATTTCACCAAGGAGATTTGTTATGCCATCCATTGCATATAATGGAGATTAATATGTTTGCCATTTCAGTGGACTGGCTTTAATATTATTATAATGCATAAATATAGGAACTGACAATTTTATCTGTACTAGTATTTATATAGTGAAAACATATTATGCAGTACTTTACAGTTACGGAAATAAAATATATTTAGAGGTGAAGAAGACCCTCCTCAAATGATTTTACTGTCTATGAGAATGTAAGATAGGCAGATATATATTAAGTGTTGCTCAATTAAACTTACTAGTAAGGTGGTCTGACAAAGATTCAAACCTGGGTTTCCAGTAAGTAAGATATGACCAAATTCCAAGTCATGGTGTGACCAAATCTGAACCAGTGTTATTAACTTCACTACATTATATGGTTTATACAGTCAGTGCTGTGTAAAGACTATTGTCAAACTACATTTGAATGTAGCTCATATGATACCTATTATAAAGTCAGATGCCATAAAACGTTTGTCAGCCATGATATTGGTTAGTCATGTCATTATTGCAACAGAAACAATGTAATATTTAATTAGTACATAGAGTCTACATCAGAAGAGCAAACTTGCACAAAAAGACTGTTACTCTTTTTTATTATTTTAATCAATGTTCTCATCTCTTAAATCATCTTAGTGCCAGTGCCCAGAAGCCATATTTGATTTTGCTGCATGACCTGTAAGAGACATACATGCTAAGGATGAACACATTATTCAGTATGAATGCACTACTTAGTCAATGGTGCTTGCATAGTTCTCTTTTTGTTTATAATTAAGAGCATGATCCAGAAATTGATTGAGATATTGTTTTGATAATTTAGCAACTGTTGCGAGTTGCAGAAAAATCGATTACTGCAGGACATGTCATGTCATGTTTGGTTCTTTTTAAAAAAAAATATATATTTTCTATTTATAGAAGACAGTCAGTAGACAAATAATATGCATTATAAACATAATCCACAACATTTTTATCTAGTCTTTGAATGGAAGTGTAATATACATACAACACATACAATCTACTTAACTTAAATCTATATTTCCAATTATCACATGAAAAGAATCTGTGCAAATCTTGGGCTTACAATTAAATTTAAAATCTATATATCTAAAAGCTGCTACCACACCTGTGTGAGTTTCTCCCCCAACTACACACAAAATTTACAATACAGTACAAGTGTACTAAGTGGTTATACTACCACCAGTGCATACAGTGGAGCACTAAAATAAAAAACACACTTACCCTTATGTAACAAGGGGTACCTTATACAATGGGAGCTATAATATAAAAGAAAGCACAATATGATGCAATAAAATCTAAATCAAAATGTGACAAAGTACTTTATTGTATCTCACTCACAAGTGTAGAGCCAATGGGATAGGCTCCAATCTCTGTCAGACGTGTTCTAAGGTGACACTGTCCCTCTTCTGTCTTTAGTTGAATATGACCAAAAGAGTGAAAAAAAAAAAAACAATTGGAAGCAACAGCATCTGGTGAAGTATGTCAGGAAATAGCCTGGTTACAATATGCCCAGTGCAAAACAAAAATAATACTGAATAATACTGAATAAACTACTCACCACCTTAGGAGCCTCAAAATTGGGCTCCAATAGTCTTTGTGTCACTTAGGAGGGACAATGTCCTCTCCTTGGAGTTGAAGTAGATTCTGAAGATAATAAACAATGACTTTGATTTCTGCCACTTTTTGTAAAATGTAGAAAATGTTTGTCTGTCTTGTTGTTGGTCACATATATATTGGTTTAGGTACCAATAAGACTGGATGAGACATAGTTATTTATTTCATCATATCAGGTTTTTTTATATGCATGTGCTTTTTATTTTTATATAAATATATATGTTGTGTATATAGATTATGCATTTATACCATATATTTTATATATATTTTATATTAACTGCATGTAGCATTGATTGAAACCCTATGTCATATTACACCATTCTAATAAACACATATATGCTTCATCCAGTCTCCAAATATATACACAATACCATTAAGAAATGTTATATTGATATATATTTCCATTCTTTCCTCCCCTTTATATATGTGTCCCTACTATGTTGCCCTTTATTATTATGGACGTTTCTGTACATGAACATGGACCTGGAAGTGACATGGCCCTGGACTTGTCACGTCACTTCCTCCCGCCTCTATATTGATGTTGTTGCCAGGACTAATGCCCACAGACAAAATGGAGGATTAGGACTAGTGACATGGTCGGGACTATGCCGCACCACTTCAGCTGGCACCATCAACTCCCGCGTATCCTGATGTCCACGATTGCCTGGTAAGGAATAGAATGTACCAGTAAGATCACTTCTGGACAATTTAAAAGGATGCAGACATAGGAAGTAGAATTAGCTGATTGAAAAAGCCACAGAAAATGGTGAAACATGTCTCAGGAAGATTCAAGCACTTTAGACTTATATATTATATATTGTTTTATAGCGTTATCTTATTTATAAATAAATATCAACTTATTCTTTGAAATACATTGTCTGGGGCTATCTTCAGAATCTACTTCAACTCCAAGGAGATGGCAGTGTCCCCCCTAGGTGACACAAAGGCTATTTCACTTGGAGCCCAGTTTTGAGGCTCCTAGGAAAGGAAAGCAGTTTATTAACACGTTTTGCACTTTGTATTTCCTGACATGTGTCTGACTTTTGAGGTCATTTTGTCCATAAATGAATTATCCTCAATTTTTAGGATGGCTTCCCTTATTGGGGAGCATTGGTTTTAAGCAAGCAGGAGGCAATAACTCTTTAAGCTGCTTATGTTATGAGATACAGTAGTTTATGAAAATGCTTGGGAATTCCAACTGTAGGCCTAGAGAGTATGAATAACCATGGAGAAAGTTCAATTGGTTTCTGAAGAACTGCCTTAATAAGCTCATTTACTACTCTCCAAAATTTGGTCAATTTAGGAAACTCCTACGACATATGTAAGTATTTGTCCCTAAAGCCACATAATCGCCAACAAAGGTTATGTACATAAAAACAGGAGTTACATACATCAATATCTTTCCTAATGATAAATCAATTTGCAGCAGCATACAATTAAACAAATTCTAAATCAACATTTATAATATATGTATATATATATATATATATATATATATATATCATTGTGTGGTAAAGTGAAAATGCAATCTGATCTTATGCTGTGATAACATACCTTTATTGGTATAGAAATGTATAAGGAGGGCAAAGCAAGATTGAAAGAGTAAGACTGTCTGGAAGGAATAGATATAGAAAAATAGATGTTTTAAATTGAATTTACTGCACTCAGAGCTTGCACTAACATTTCTGGAGTAAATTAAACCAGGTTTTCCTTTAGATTATCTATTAATAGGTGTTATAAACCTCTCTTAATATGAAAACTCTAATTCTTTACTGTTTTCTTGAGGTGTTTGGCAGTCATTTTAATGAGGGTTGTTTCTTGCAGATTGCTGGTATTTACATTTTCTCTGTGCCAAACAAGTTGATTTTCTTCTCCATGACATTCTTGATAGCTCTTTTCTTTATGGGTGAAATTACACACTCATCAATTTTTTACTATGATCATAGCAGCCCTATCTGTACTGACTCCTGCTGTATAGATGTATACGTCCTTCTCAACGTGTCACCTTTTACTAGACAGTTTTCTTCTATCCAGCCTTTCTGCCTGCAGGCCTCCCCCTCCATCTATTACTTACTCTAAACTGACATGTCCTTTTCCTGTATCCACTGACTCTTTGCCATCCTAGTCCCTCTCTAAGTGCCTCTCATCTCTCAATAACCAATGCCAATCATGTCTAATCTTCTGTCTTTCTACAGACCTTTGCTTCTATCAACTGTAATGTGGCTTGATATTTGTTTGCTAAAAATATTAGCCAATGAGAGGAATTTCCAGTAAGATGTATAGCTCAAAATGTCCCCACATAATGACCTAAAACATGTTTTGATTATAGATGATGAATACATAGACAATTAACACATTTCTGACTTTTATTAACATCTGTTTACAAAAGAATATATTTTGCTTTCATATTTGAGTGTGTTTATAACTGTATGACTATATCAGCAGTAAATTCATGGACAAATGGATATATGATAGATAGACAGACAGACTTGCATTTGTAAGTGTCCTGAATAATATGAATTGATTAAAAAAATATATTCGCTTGCAAATTAATGTTATTCATTCATGCAAGCCTGTCAAATATGTATGAAATATAATGTTGCTTTATTAAAATTCTGTTTTTACACATATTTGATCTGAAAACAATTATGGTGATTTTCAAGCAATCTCAATGGGTTCCAATTAAATATTTATAAGCATTGAAGGGTAATAGCAGGACAATATGTGGACACTCTTATTTTCAAATTGTTTAGCTATTTGAAAGGACACTAAAATAGAGAGCAATCACCTTCAAAGACATGGGTTTCTCATGTTTTTGATTATTGGTAATTCTATTCAGTTATCCATCTCATATATACATATGTGCAACTTTTATTTAAAATATGTTCCACTGGTTTTTTTCAGGAGTCAACATTACTTGTTTATTAACAAAAAAAGCGTTGGGGTTTACTAACACAAGTCACTGTTCAGAGTGCTGTACTATCACTATTGTTAAAATACTGTGAAATAGGGGCGTGGCTGGACGCGGAGAAAGATGGCCGCTTGAGCCTTTAGCTCTGCACCACGAGCTAGGCGAAACTAAGCTAACAGGAGCACCCTGCGGGGAAACACGAGCCAAAAGCAAGATGTCACAAGCCAAATCCCGGCGACACCAAGACAAGCTCGACAAAACAAACTTTTTCTCGCAGAAAAAGGTGGCAGCCCTAGCTATACAGTCCGCGGTCGCGGACCAACAAGATGGCGCCGAAAACTCTGGAGGCAGCAGCCCTGGTTCGGAAGCCGACTCACCACAAAACGGAGGGCTACTTACCATAACTACATTAAAACAAGCCCTAGAAGAACAATCACAGCGATTAATTTCAATTTGGCAATCAAACGTTGCAGAATTAAAACGCGACATACAAGACATCGGCTCCCGCACAACGCACATGGAAACCAAAATGGAGGACTTAATTGACACGCACAATGCATCCACTGAACAAATTAAATCCCTCTCCTCCCAGCTGCAGCAATGCGAAACCAAGCTTATGGACCTCGAGGACAGATCGAGGAGAAGCAACATTAGATTGAGAGGCATACCGGAGACAATTCTCCAGGCAGACCTTCCCAGCTACGTGCACGGCCTTTTCAAGGCCCTGGCCCCTGAGGTCCACACGGACATGTTGCTGTTGGACCGTCTACACAGAATCCCGAAACCCCAACAAATAGCAGCTTCACTACCCAGAGACGTTCTGCTAAAAGCCCACTACTTCCACGTGAAGGACCTACTAATGCGGAGAAGCAGGACGGCGAAAGATCTACCAATGGAATACGCCACGATCAAGATGTTTTCCGACCTTTCTGCGGCCACCTTGAGACAACGCAAGACCTTCCAGTGGGTAACGGAGACCCTCCGGGCCAACCACATTTTGTACCGATGGGGCTTCCCCGTCCGCCTCATTGCCTCTAGAAACGGGACAACCACGGCCATCCCACAGTGGAAGAAGGTTTGGACCTTCTACGACAATGGAACTTGCCCGTAGAAGGGAACTCTCAAACACCCAAGGAACCGCACCACGTGGAGAAAGACTGGCACACTACCAATTAACAACTCACCGCAAGTATTCCCGCTCCGGCGGTATATGACTGCACCACATATTATACCTCATTTACAAACCACCCCAACTAAAAGCATCCATGTGATGGATGATATATACTGAAAATACCATAATGATGTGCATTGTAATTATTTATGTATAGTGTTTGGCAGGGCATTATAGAACATGCCCTATGCAATGTAAAATTTTAACAGTGCTCGACAAGGTGCCGTAGAAACAAAACAGGAGATATGGCTGGTCTTGGGTGCTGTACACTCAGCACTCAGGAGGTTCACATAGTCAAACACATAGGCAATACTACTAACTGCAAACATCATCCGTAGAAAGCACATGTGGCTTACATAACACCCCGCCAGCAAAGTCCAAGTAGGGGCTGGCAAATCGATTACTAAGGATGATGAGTTACGCCATATTGAAATTTTGTGGGATCGCTTGCTTAGTGTTTGGCACGAAACTAGGGGCCTCCAACCCCCCTTGGCAGCGAGCTGTAGTATGTGACAATAGGCTGCTTAGCTTCTATGCTAACTGCTGGTAATTGGCTTTATCCACACACTGCCCATGAGAAGCGCTGGTAACCAGCCTTTCTGTTAGTACACCATCACCAATGAGCATGGAATGAGTTTTCAGGTGGTATTCAATGGCAGACCCCACATGGGGATTGGGCCGAATGCAGTGTTTGCATTTCTGTAGACCATGTATAGTATGAATGACACTAATCCGCCAGCCAGGGCTAAGTGAGACTCAGTAGCCACATGGTCCTTCTGTATGTAACTCGTATGTTCATGATGTATACCTATGTAACTTCACTACAATGCATGGTTGTGTTTGGGGTAGAGGTTGTGGGAACAGGGTCGAGGTGAAGATCAACCCAAGCACTAACAATACTATGGAAAGTTGCATGTGAATGATATATTAATGCGAGAACTACGTATGGGCCAAACACAGGCACCAAAGCTTTCCACACATACAATCTAGAGAGGCGGACACATTATTTGCCCACCCTGCCACCTAATGACATCCGCACTATAAGCAAACTTCCCGGACCGAGCCGTATGCACTACTGCAGCTCTAAGCCTTACGCGTACATGAAAGGCATTATAGAGAACCCCTGGTCCCCTACCGCAACAGCCAGGCCAGCCCATGTGGCACCTGCCAAAAGCACCAATTCCCCCCCCCCTGGGAAACTGACACCCCGCAGGGACAATCCATCCACTCCCGCCACACAGAAATAAGTGCTCACACTGGGACCCCTTGTGGTTTTAAAACAAGGGATCTTGTAAACTGATGTTATAGAGTTGTCTGAGTAGCACTTTAACCATTTAGCCAGCTCAGGCCAGCAACTGTCCACCACTCTGATCCCATGCCCCCCACGGCGCTGTACACTCGCGCCATGCATCGAGATCGGGTTTACTTGTATATACTTCTGTTCAAAGTTTGTAACCCTACCCACCACCAACCCTCTACTTACCCAGTTATACTTCCAGGCACAATGCTGAGCATCCAAAAGTCCACCACAAGCACAGCATATCCAGGAATCTCATTCCATCCCCTTCTTCGCCTATGTATAATGGGATACTCGCACCCAATCAAGGTACTCATTCGCTTACCTAACAAGTTCACCCGTAACTCACTCTGAAGATCTATTCCCACAATGTAAGGGGAATTAATATGCCCCATGAAAGACACATGTTACTCCAAGAGGCCCGCAAGCTAAAGGCAGACATACTTTGCCTCCAAGAGACCCACTACGCCAAGGCTAATACACCCCACTTTGGTATGAAACACTTCCCCCACCAATTCCACTCATCCCACTTATCCAAATCCAGGGGAGTGTCCATATACATTCACAGCTCAGTTGCCTTTGAATTGCTACAAAGAATCTTAGATGACAAAGGGAGGTATCTGATAGTTATCTGCTTATTGAATGATGCAATCTATACAATAGTAAACGTGTATGCGCCAAATGAAAACCAACGTAACTTTTTGTATAGTGTCCTCTCGAAAGTGGTGAAGGTGCAAAGAGGAACCACAGTGATATGTGGAGACATAAACCACATCTTAGACCCTCATCTTGATACCTCTACACCCCCACAGGCCACCAGACATAAATCCCTCAAACCGCATTGCAAAGCTCTGACACAGTTACTGATTAAATTCAATTTATATGATAGTTGGCGAACCCTCCTTCCCTCAGATAGAGAATACTCTTACTACTCCAAACCACACAAGTCTTTCTCCAGAATAGACGTGTTACTTGTACCAGGCCCCTCACTTAACCTAATCCAATCATGTGTTATAGGGGATATCTTGTGTTCTGACCATGCACCCGTGATAGCGACTTTAAAAGACGACTTCAGATACCGAGGATGCAACCCCTGGAGATTAAATGAATCACTTTTACAAGATGAACAGTTTAAGTCAGAGATAGAATCCGAACTCACACATTACTTCTCCACTAACGACATACCAGAAACAAGCCCCACGACAGTATGGGGGGCCCATAAGGCTGTGGTGAGGGGTCTGTTCATAAGGCGTGCCTCGCACCTCAAAAATATCTCCCAGGCTAAATCCCTACACCTCCTCAGGAAACTGAGGGACGCTTCTGCGTCCCACATGGTTAATCCGAACCCACAAGATGTGGAACTTATAACACAGCTCCAATCGGAACTGAACGACATTAACATAGCCAAAACAACACGAATCCTCGTTGGCTGAAAACGAGAGAATACAGCATGGGCAACAAAGCGGGCTCGCTTTTAGCAAGTAGGCTCTGTGACGCCCAGGCCCATACCAAAATATCCCACCTCTTTTCTCAAAACGGGAAAAAAATAATCAAACCCCAAGACATCAGTAACCACTTTGCAGAGTTCTACGGGAAACTCTACAATCTCAAAAATGACCCTACTGTTCATTAACCCACAGAAGGTGAAATAGCCAGCTTTTTAGACAAAATTAATCTGCCCAAACTGACAGAAGGGCAACAATCATCATTAGCTAAACATATCTCCCAACTGGAACTAGACACAGTAATACAAAACCTGCCACATAACAAGGCCCCAGGTCCAGATGGACTATCAAATGTGTATTATAAGAAATTCTCCTCCACACTGGTCCCCAGAATGGTGTCGCTCTTTACATCCACTACCGTACTAGAATATATGCCAGCAGATATGCTTGCGGCTAATGTGGCCACGTTACCTAAACCAGGAAAACCACCAACCCAATGTGCTAACTTCCGACCAATTTCACTACTAAACTCTGATGTGAAAATCCTTGCTAAAGTATACTCCCAAATATCATACACTCTGACCAAGTAGGTTTTGTACATGGAAGGCAGGGAACAGATGGAACACACAAAGCCCTTGCACTAGTACACACTATGCACAGACAATCTCCTCAAAGTCTCTTATTATCCCTAGATGCGGAAAAGGCCTTCGACCGCCTGCACTGGTCATTCCTGCGAGCGGTCCTGGCCAAATTTGCTTTTCCCATGCACTTTATTTCAATAGTCAAATCCCTGTACAGCAACCCCGAAGCCAGAGTTTTTACATCAGGATTCCAATCCACACCTTTCACTATTACTAATGGATCTAGGCAGGGTTGCCCCCTATCATCCCTCCTATACATCATGGCCCTAGAACCCTTGGCCGAGGCTATCCGCATGGAGAAGGAGATTAAAGGGATCCGAGTGGGAGATAGTGAACACAAATTGAACCTCTTCGCAGATGACGTTCTGCTCACGATCACTGAACCCCACACATCCCTGCCAAAGTTCCACGCCATACTACAGGAATATAGCAAATGTTCATATTACAAATTAAACCTTTCCAAGACGCAAGCCATGGGAGTGGGGTTGGACAGCGCATACTTGTCGGCATTAAAAAAACAATTCTCCTATGACTGGAGGAATGACTACCTGACTTTTCTAGGCCTAAAACTCCCACATAACCTGTCCAACCTATATAACATAAACTATATCAAACTTAGCTAGGAGATTACTGCTTTACTCCAAAACTGGGGAATTAAATTCATCTCATGGTCGGGGCGCATAGCAGCGGTCAAAATGGTAATCTTGCCCAAACTACAATATCTGTTTAGGACACTCATTCTACGAATACCACAGGCTTATTTCACGGCACTTCAGAGACAAATCAACCTTTTCATCTGGCAGGGGAAAAGACCCAGAATAGCCATATCCACACTACACCAACCTAAGAACAGGGGAGGAATGAGCCTACCCAATATACAATTATATCACAGAGCAGCAGTGTTAGCCAGCCTCTTCCCTGCCGCCCAGGAACAGGACCGGCCACAATGTGTAAAGCTAGAACAACACTGGCTACAAAATCGAGAAATCAACACATTAATGTGGCTATCCCCACAGTACAGGGGAAGCACAACACAAGCACTCCCAACCACCTTAGCAATGTTAAAAATATGGGACATATCGCGCAAACTCCTATGTAGCAATTATCCGATTCCCCTTTCCACCCCCATCAAAGTTCTAGCATGGGAAATACCAGATTTTAACTACAGGGTCTGGAACAGATGCGGGGTACTTCACCTGCACTCTCTCTTCAACACGGGGGAAATTAGACACATTTGATCACTTAAAAGAGACCCACACGCTACCCAACACGGCGTACCACTCATATCTGCAACTATCATCTTGGTGGAAATCAAAGGTACAAACTTCCAAGTCCCAAACCACCACTACGTTAACAGGATTTGAGAAACTTTTCATGACGGGTAAACAGATTAAAAAACCCATATCCACCACATATGCCCTGCTGTTATCTAGACGTGAGGTTAAAACTCTCCCTTATGTACTCTCTGGGAAAAAGACCTTAACCAGTCAATACCGGAGAAAACTTGGTTAGCCTCAATAAATATAACGAAAGGACTAACACAGTGTGCATCTCACCTAGAAACAACCCGCAAGATCCTTTACCGCTGGTACATGGTCCCTACGAGACTGGCCACAATAGACCCAACACTATCCAATACTTGCTGGCGGTGTAAAACGGAAATAGGGTCTTTTCTCCACGTTTGGTGGAAATGCTCCAAACTCCAACCATACTGGAAAGCAGTCATCTCAATGATACATTGATCTATGCATTGTAATTATGTATTGTATCTCTGTACTTATGTATCTATGTACCGTATACCATATAATGCCAGCATATTGTGCTTTTCCTTTCCCCTCTAACCCCCCCTCTTTTTTCTGTACCCCAAGTTTCAGACAAAATAAAAATTGTCAAATTGAAAAAAAAAATACTGTGAAATATGTGCAGTCAATTTATAAGACTTGTTGAGAAGATCTTGATAAATTGATAAAAGAAATTTAGATCCGCGACGCATGGATCAAACGAGAGAAAGTGATGGTGTTAAGTTCCATAAAGCTATAGGAAAAGTACTTGGCAGCAAATATTTACTTGTAAGCCCTTTAAACACAATTGGACAAGTACCATCATATCTGCCTCAACTGGTTCTCTAGTTACAGAAAGTTACAGAAAGTTGATTGTGGCTTTTTCAAACCAAGTGAATTATTCACAGCTCACTTAAATGCACATTCTAGATCTAGGTGTAAAGTTATGCTATCAGTCTTTGAGCTCTGTGTCTGAGTTTTACTGTTAAATGTTTTTGGTGCAGTTTGACAAATAAAGTATCCCTGGCATCCATATCACCCCACCTCAGCAGCCATTCTAATGCAGACATTACACATCAACATGGACAAGGATGGTAAAAGTGCTCCTAGCCCAGTCAGGCTATCACTGCCATCCAAGATTGATTGCATTTACAGCTGACAATGAATCAGTATCACTTTCAGAATTAAGGCAGATAAGTAAGTGAAACAAATCCCTCACTCACAAAAAACATGTAGTGGCAACACCAAAATTAAATAAGCATGGATATACTGGTTTTCATCATACTTATGGCAGTTCAATAGGTGCAATAACATGGTTACCTTCTCAGTGCTGGAATCCTCAGAGTAATCAAATGATTTCACACTGGACAAGTTTGTTGATCCGCAATCATTGGGAATCCCCAAAAAGACATCAGGATAAAATGTACATTTACTGTAGTCAAAAAAGATACTAGACCAGCAGTCCTCATGTATGCTATATTGGTCCAAGCATGTGCAAATGAAAAAAAGGTTGTGAGTGAACAAAGTATAAAAAACCTGAGCATGGGATCACCCACAGCTGCTGTACAGGGGAGAGACCACCAAAGAAGCTGACCCTAAAGAAAGATTAGAGAAGCCCTGGACGTGTTTCACACCACTCTGGATGCTTTCTCAACATGGGTATTCTATGGGAAGAGGATGTGCAAAAGGGCTGGTCTATTGAGACTCACACTCTTAATTAACTTATTCCCCACCTTTTACACCGCTTCAATGCCAGAATAATAAGATCGCTGTACTTGGAGTTTCCCGTAAGGATAGCTTGGATCCAAATAATATAAGTACTAACTAGGCAACTTCTTGACCCTCCATGAAAAGTTACCACTCCAAGAAATGTTTCGGTGGAAATCCTGCTATAGCATATGGTATAAGGGGATACATTTAAAATATCCCATTCATATATGGATTTACTTAGAAATTATGTCTAGAAAATTATTATATGGGGACTGGATCCTAGACCCAATGACCTTAAAAAATACAATGTTAAGGAACTACATATACACCTTTGGTCCCCCGTTTTTAAAATGTGCTCAACATAAATGGATTTGCAAAAGAGGATTATCCTTTATTATCGTTTGTTTTACATAATGTTATAATATCTCTCCACAAATAAAAATAGATTATCTATTAATAGGTGTTATAAACCTCTGTTATAACAGAAGTTTACAATTTGTAAAAATGTATCTACAGGCTGTCTTAGTCTATTGTTGCAGTAGGTTATGCAATGTTCCCAAATGTAACGAATCCAAAAGAAAATTCTATAGTAAGATGAAACAAAAATACAGCAATCCTGATCTTGTTATCTTCACGGCATACTTGGTGACTATGTAAGGTAGGGAACCCAAATAAGAGGGAAGATGGAAAAAATAATACACCTCAAATTCTTTTTTAATCTAAAAAGAAAAAATGTTTTCAAATAAAACTTCTCCTTATAAAAGGGAAAAAGCAAGAAACAGGCAAACCCCATAAGTGAAGGTGATGAGTTTAAAAAGATAAGATATATAGTGTAATTAAAAAAATATGAGCACAAAACTAGAAGTGAAATTGTAGGTTATGCTAGCTTTAGTGTACCTATAATCTTAATTTTATTAATGACAGGAGGCAAATATTTTGCTTAAGACTTTCTTTACTTAAGCTCCACAGCAGCATAACTTTCACATAGTAACAAGATAAACCAATAAGAAAAAAGGAAAACAGGCAATAAAAGTCCCAACCAGCTCTTCCTCTTTCTGGCTGCAAAACGAGCAAAACAGGAGCTGGTGGATAAACTGGAATCAAGCATCCGATGAGATGAGTCCAAGATTAGCAGGGACCATCTTCCACACTGGAAGGCCTTTTAAATGGAAACAAAAGAAGAGAGTCGAAAGGAGGGATTAATCGGAGAATTGGACTCCTACATGCATGCAACCTAGACCATTTAAAATTTAGTGTGTGACCAGTAGTAGCTACTAACCAAACATAAAAAAAGACATGCTATTAGAGAACTCCAAGCCTACTCACCTCTCTGTAGAGAAGTCTTACCTGATTAAAAAAAAAATATTATAGGTACACTAAAGCTAGCATAATCTACAATTTTATAACATGACATATTTTGCTGTTTAAATGCTCAGCAAGTAAGGCTAAGGAAGCGTGCATAGCTGGACGGAAATAGATCTCAGGACCAATTCGCAGATTTGAGGATGTTGTATAGAGAAACACCTGTTATAAATGCAGGCCACTGCCCACCTGACCGAATGTGCCCCAAAGGAACCTTTGACCCCCGCTAAAGAGTAATCATCTGATCCAACGTGCCAGAGTGGTGGTTGAGACCGGAGCATTGGGGCAAACTCACAAGATTAATAGTTGACAAGAGAGGGAGGAACGGAGGGAAGCAGTAACAGCTGAGTAACAAGAGAGGGTAGACACCACACATAATTTCAGGAAATTGGAAAAAGCGTAAAGCCCATTCTCGGATCACTGATAGGTGTAAGGTTCCCTCTTGAGAGAGGGCATCATCAGTCAATAGTAGAATTTTGCCTATTGGTCCCTGTACATCTAGGAGCTTGTCTTGGGTCAGGCGGAGACTGCACTTAACGACTTTCTGTGGGTCACAGCCAGTCCTGGCCAAGTAGGTATACATCATTGTGTCGAATTCCGAGGTCATCTCGACTTTGTCCAGAAGGGACGGTCTGGGACATTCTGCTCTTAATCGTTTGCGTACCTCATAGTCCAAGGGTCATCAGATCCAGAAGTGGATGTATTGTGCCAGATGATCCAGTAACTCCCATTCCTAAGAGCATGGATGACTGATCAGGGATAAATCAAACAGTGGTTGGCCTGCGGTATCCAGGAAAATGTCTGCATCGCTGGATAGTGGTGGCAAGGAGGTTGGATCCTCCAAGGCAGGATCGGTGATTCATTCGCCAGAGAATGATGTCACTCTAAAGCCTGGTTCATGCCAGCCGGCCTCCTCATCAGACTCTGACTGATCCGCTTGCCATTCATCCAAGACTGTCAATGGTGGAGGGTAATCATCCTCCTCTTCTTCAGACAGAGTAGGGCAGACCTGGAATCTCTCCTTAGCATTCTTTTGCTTGGGGCACTTTGCTGGCGCTTTACCCTTGTGGTTTAAGGATTCTGGACAGTCCACTTTACAATGGCATTTTGTGCACTCTGGGGGAATCTGAGTAATCAGATTCTTCTGCAGAGCGTAGTGGCTCAGGGTAGGCTTTGTCCTTAGGATCTAAGGGAAGGACCCGTGCCAGGGCGTTTTCAACAGAAGCAGCCAGTGCTGTGTTAATAAAGGCCTGGAGATTATGGTCTAAGCAGAGGAGTCCATTACGTTAGCTAGTTCACCTGAGGGGAAAAATAGGCTAGTATTAGAAATATGGACTAAATGGACCAGTGCACAGTATCATATATGTAATAAATTTAGCCATGTATATATAACTGGGGCTCACCCAGTAGAAATCCTCTGGGTGTAGTTAGACTCTTAGGGAGGTAATGGGTCACAGAAAAATCAGATAGCTGTACCAGAGATGGCAAAATCAAGTAATGACCAATATGAATATACCCACTAGGGTGGTCATAAATAAATATAAGAGGCTCATACCTTACACTATCACTGAGATGTAGAAGTGTCTCAGAGTATAGATCTAGTAACATGGGGGCTCACCCCAGTATAGGTATTGTGGCAATAGTAGGTACTCTGATATAATGAAGGGTCAAATGACCTTATAGTGTTATATGAAGGCAGATGGTAAATAATCCTGTGAATAAGGATCGTTTACTTGACAACCAATAAATAGTGGACTGTTTCACTGTAATGAGGTAACCAAGTAAGTTCTGAATGTTTGTCAGTAAAAAGCAAACCAGGCATTTAATTAAAAAAAAAGTCCAGAGCCATAACTGCACAAATATAACAAATTCTCTCAGATACACAAATATAACAATCAGTAAGCAACTAAATATTTGCAGACTCAATTAATATCCCTGATTATATCCTTTTAATGTCTGAAGACATGATTAATATCCCATTCTACATTGAGTCCCTGAGGGAACCTAGTTTTTGAGTAATAAATTACCTCTTCTGGGGCCTAATCTACATTTTTGAATATCTTGGAAAAAGAACAAGAGAAATAAAAGTCTAAAATGTCTTGACACCGAAGTTTCCATTTTTAAATCGGATTTTATACTTTGTATATGTTCGGCCATTCTTAGTTTTAATGTATGTTTCAATGTATGTTTCATTTGCCATACATGTTGTTTTTGCATTTTAAGCAAGTAATGAAGTATATTACCCCTTCCTTAGAGCAAATAATGAAATCTTTGATGTATTAGTAACTGTAGAAACAAAGTGGGTACTCCTGTTTGTAAAAACACAATAATAACAACTTCTTTGGCCGCATCTATGCATACCCTTGCATGTAAGCCAGGTTCCAGAAATTTGGGGGGGCAACTGAACAAAAAAAGGCTTGGTGATAAAATGGATTTAAGGGACTTTGCTCTTCTTGCTGAGCATTTCAATCTTGAGATACATAGTCCTCTATAGAATCGATCTGATCTTGGGAGATTTTTTTTAATCGCATTATTCTACCGTATATACTCGAGTATAAGCCGAGTTTTTCAGCACATTTTTTTGTGCTGAAAAACCCCCACTCAGCTTATACTCGAGTCAAGGTCTGTATTGTGGCAATTTACATTGCCACAATACAGACCAGGACCGCCGGGCTCATTACAAGCCCGGCGGTCCTGTTGGGGGCTGACAGTGAGCTGTTACTTACCTTCCTGCAGCTCCTGTCAGCTCCCTTCTCCTCCGTGCAGCTCCTCTGTCAGCTCCATTCTGCTTACAGTGTAAGTCTCGCAAGACCCGTCTGAATTTATAATCATGTTTGTGCCTGGATCTCTTTTTAAATGCAAATCCAAAAAATTGAGCTTGCATTTTTGACCACTACTAGTAAAACTAAGATTACAATCAGGATTATTAAAACTCATAAACTGGTTAGAAGAATGTTCCTCCCCTTCACAAATAAACAAAAGGTCCTCGTTGTTCCCACCAAATACATGGCACAGCTCCCACATAATTATATATAGGTTTGCATATGATGGAGCAAATTTTGCCCTCATGGAAGTGTCACATCTTTGGAGGAAAAAGACTCCATCAAACATAAAATAATTGTGTGTCAACGTATAAGAGAGCGGGTCCAAAATTAATTCTCTCATGTCCTCCAAATAATTTGAAAACCTAGTTAGAAGTTCTGAGACCTTATTTATACCCTTCTGATGGGGAATTAAAGAGTATAATGCATTCACATCCATGCTTAACCATCTATAGGATTTTCCTCTATTTTATGTGTTCCAACTGTTTTAACACATCCCTCGAATCCTGTAGGAAGCCCTTTGCTTTCAGAATTGTTTAAAACAATATTGTTCTATTGTTCAGATGCATCCTATAAAAGATATAAGGAAGCCAATAATGTGTGCAAAAAGGCAATTAGATTTACTAAACTTCAAAATAAAAAAAGAAATATACAAAAGAGAGCAAAATCCAGCCCAAAGCATTCTTTAAGTACATAAATTCTAAAAAAAAACAAAAAAAACAATGAAAGTGTAGGTACCCTAAAAACTGAAATGGGGGTGTTAGTTAATGAATACCAGGAAAAGGCAGGAATTTTAAATAACAATTTCTCCTCCGTATATATTAAGGAAGAACCCATGGCAATTGATGTGCAAATGATTGCTACTAAAAACTTGCAGAATAATTGTAATTGGTTAACTCAAGACAAGGTGCTGCAGCAACTAAAGAAAGTTAATATAAACAAAGCTCCAGGGCCTGACAGTATCCATTCATGAGGACTTAAGGAACTAAGTATAGAAATAAGTGAACCTCTGTTTTTAATCTTTCAAGATTCTTTTCTTTCAGGAAGTGTTCGAGAGGATTGGAGGAAGGCAGATGTGGTTTCTATATTCAAAAAGGGTTCAAAATCCTTGCCTGGAAATTATAGACCTGATAGCTTAACTTCTATGGCTGGGAAAATATTTGAAAGGTTATTAAGGGATAATATTCAAGAATTCCTTGAAAAGAACATAGTTATCAGCAAACATCAGCATGGTTTTCTGAAGCACAGGTCACGTCAAACTAACTGAATTGCGTTCTACGAAGAAGTAAGTAGAAGTATAGATCAGGGTGTTGCAGTGGATGTGATCTATTTGGATTTTGCCAAGGCATTTGATACAGTTCCACATAATAGGTTAGTGTTCAAACTCCAGGAAATCGGTCTAGATGAAAATGCTTGTTCTTGGGTAGAACATTGGCTTAAAAATAGAGCACATAGAGTTGTCATTAATTGTAAATTTTCAAGCTGGACAAAGGTGGCAAGTGGTGTCCCTCAGGGTTCTGTTCATGTTTATAAATGATCTTGAAAAAAGCATTGAAAGTCATGTTTGATTATTATGTTTGATGATGACACAAAACTCTGTAAAATAATACAATGTGAGCAAGATATTCCTTTCCTGCAGAGGGATTTAGATAGACTGGGGGACTGGGCACTCAAATGGCAGCTGAAATTTAATGTTGAAAAATTCAAAGTTATGCACTTTGGCGTAAAGAATACACAAACAACGTATATCCTTAATGGAAGCGAATTAGGGATAACAACACACGAAAAGGACTTGGGAATTGTTATAGACAACAAACTATGCAACAATGTGCAATGTCAATCAGCAGTGGCTAAGGCCAGTAAGGTATTGTCATGCATGAAAAGGGGCATTAATTCTCAGGATGAGAATATCATTTTGCCTCTTTATAAATCAATGGTAAGACCACATATTGAATATGCTGTGCAATTTTGGGCACCTGTTCTAAAGAAGGATATTGTGGCACTAGAAAAAGTGCAGAGGCGGGCTACAAAATAAATAAAAGGAATGGAACATATCAGCTATGAAGAAAGGTTGACAAATTTAAACCTATTTAGTTTAGAAAAATATCGCATGAGAGGGGATATGATAACATTATACAAATATATTCGGGGCAAATACAAAACCATTGTGTGGAAATCTATTCACAAACTGGACTTTACATAGGACATGAGGTCACGCATTTAGACTGGAAGAAAGAAGATTTAGTCTAAGGCAAAGAAAAGGTTGTAAGAACAATAAGGATGTGGAATTCTCTGCCTGAATAAGTGGTTTTATCAGAGTCCATACAGATGTTCAAACAGCTACTAGATGCATACTTGCAAAAACAGAATATTCAAGGATATAATCTTTCAATGTAGGGTAATAACTGCTTGATCCAAGGATAAATCTGACTGCCATTCTGGGTTCAAGAAGGATTTGTTTTCCTAGCTTGTTGAAAAATTGGTAGTGCTTCAAACTGGTTTTTTTTGCCTTCTTTTGGATCAACAGCAAAAAACAAAGGTGCGGAAGGCTGAACTTGATGGACGCAAGTCTCTTTTCAGCTATGTAACTATGTAACTATGTAACTATAACTGTTTGGCAAAAAACATATGGGATGGTTCCAAGTGGCTCTGTGCATTTGAGAAGTCAACAGAGTGGCTTTGTTAAAAAAAAAAAAAAAACATATCAATCTCAGCTATGCAATAGAAAAGCAACACAGAATATGTATTAGACTTAGCTTCAATGGATTCCAAATGGAATAGAGCTCTTCCTCCAAATGTTTTTTGCTTCTTTTCTGCACATTTACATTTTTTGTAAATGAGAAAAAAAAAGCCATCTGTCATATAAACTCATGAGAGGGCATATTTGCCAAATTTTACTAGTTTTCTATTTTTATGTGAAATATGTAAGCTACCTTACTTAGAATTATTATTCTTTAATGCAAATGTTCACAGGGAATAGCATCTGCAATACTAGTTTGTTTACTTCATTATTTATTTAATACTGTAAAAATAATTTAGACTCCAGACTGAGAAGTTTACTACTGTTAAAATTAATTTGTTATAAACCTCAGAGTTTATGGGTAGTATAGAAACTGTTGTATATATTAATAATATTTAAGAGCCAGTTAAGTTATTTATCACACTTGGATAGACAGCATCACTCAAATTCACTATTTTCAAAAAAAATTATCAGTTAACTGAAGATTTCAGAGGACAGCAGTGTGCAAGATACTTTTACATAGACAAATCCGAAATCTCTATACTGCACGATAATATGCATCCATATCTTTATATTGGAAACTGACCTTCAAAATGTAGGGTATTTATTAAATCAGTCCTTGATACTTTTTTTTTATTTTTAAAATACCTATATTGTTGATTGTATGAATCATGTGTATTTTAGGTATTTTGACATTTTGTCTATTCCAGCATTTTATATGTGTTATTTTTATGCATCCAACATTTCAGTGTATTCTATGCTGTCCTTTGTTTGTGTTTTACAATATTATTCATTAATCTGTCTAGTCCTTTTTATTTAATTTTTTATGTGGTTTTGGTGGTGGATCTTGTTATTTTCACAATTGTTAATTTTCTCTTTTTTAATTTTATTATTATTACCCATTGTCACCATACTTAGGTTTCTCTTGGTTTATCTACCTGCCCATTTTTTTGATGATGACATCATGTCTGTGCTTTTTTGGGATTAATGCCTGATGGCTGTCAGTTACTTTCTGGGGTATATATTGAGACACAGGTAAGGTGGGTTATGCTATGGTCTCTTGAGAAGGGCACTGTGTGTGATGAAATATTGGAGTCTTTGTGACATATGTTCCAGAGGCGTTGGTGAGCTTCACTAGTAGACCAGGAGTGTGGAAGTTACTTTTACACAAACAAATCTGAAATCTGTATACTGTGCAATAAAATGCAGTTCTCAAAAAACCTTATAGTAAAAATCCATATCTTTACAGGGAGTGCAGAATTATTAGGCAAGTTGTATTTTTGAGGATTAATTTTATTATTGAACAACAACCATGTTCTCAATGAACCCAAAAAACTCATTAATATCAAAGCTGAATATTTTTGGAAGTAGTTTTTAGTTTGTTTTTAGTTTTAGCTATGTTAGGGGGATATCTGTGTGTGCAGGTGACTATTACTGTGCATAATTATTAGGCAACTTAACAAAAAACAAATATATACCCATTTCAATTATTTATTATTACCAGTGAAACCAATATAACATCTCAACATTCACAAATATACATTTCTGACATTCAAAAACAAAACAAAAACAAATCAGTGACCAATATAGCCACCTTTCTTTGCAAGGACACTCAAAAGCCTGCCATCCATGGATTCTGTCAGTGTTTTGATCTGTTCACCATCAACATTGCGTGCAGCAGCAACCACAGCCTCCCAGACACTGTTCAGAGAGGTGTACTGTTTTCCCTCCTTGTAAATCTCACATTTGATGATGGACCACAGGTTCTCAATGGGGTTCAGATCAGGTGAACAAGGAGGCCATGTCATTAGATTTTCTTCTTTTATACCCTTTCTTGCCAGCCACGCTGTGGAGTACTTGGACGCGTGTGATGGAGCATTGTCCTGCATGAAAATCATGTTTTTCTTGAAGGATGCAGACTTCTTCCTGTACCACTGTTTGAAGAAGGTGTCTTCCAGGAACTGGCAGTAGGACTGGGAGTTGAGCTTAACTCCATCCTCAACCCGAAAAGGCCCCACAAGCTCATCTCTGATGATACCAGCCCAAACCAGTACTCCACCTCCACCTTGCTGGCGTCTGAGTCGGACTGGAGCTCTCTGCCCTTTACCAATCCAGCCACGGGCCCATCCATCTGGCCCATCAAGACTCACTCTCATTTCATCAGTCCATAAAACCTTAGAAAAATCAGTCTTGAGATATTTCTTGGCCCAGTCTTGACGTTTCAGCTTGTGTGTCTTGTTCAGTGGTGGTCGTCTTTCAGCCTTTCTTACCTTGGCCATGTCTCTGAGTATTGCACACCTTGTGCTTTTGGGCACTCCAGTGATGTTGCAGCTCTGAAATATGGCCAAACTGGTGGCAAGTGGCATCGTGGCAGCTGCACGCTTGACTTTTCTCAGTTCATGGGCAGTTATTTTGCGCCTTGGTTTTTCCACACGCTTCTTGCGACCCTGTTGACTATTTTGAATGAAACGCTTGATTGTTCGATGATCACGCTTCAGAAGCTTTGCAATTTTAAGAGTGCTGCATCCCTCTGCAAGATATCTCACTATTTTTTGACTTTTCTGAGCCTGTCAAGTCCTTCTTTTGACCCATTTTGCCAAAGGAAAGGAAGTTGCCTAATAATTATGCACACCTGATATAGGGTGTTGATGTCATTAGACCACACCCCTTCTCATTACAGAGATGCACATCACCTAATATGCTTAATTGGTAGTAGGCTTTCGAGCCTATACAGCTTGGAGTAAGACAACATGCATAAAGAGGATGATGTGGTCAAAATACTCATTTGCCTAATAATTCTGCACTCCCTGTATATTGGAAACTGAACTTCAAAATGTATGATACTTATTTAATGAGCAGAACTAAAATAGCATTCTGACCCTGAGCACTGTGCACAAATTAGCAGTCATCAATGGGTACAAACTGTGATCCTGTATAAAACCTAGCTGTAGGTGGCATTAGTCTGCAATGATACCTAGACAATGACTACATTTCATGTATCCCTATCAAGTCTTGAGTTCTTATATCAAAATATAAAATTATTATTATTATTATTGCCTATTTGCAGTTGCATATCAGTAGACAGTGCAGCATAATGTGGCTCTGGAGCCTCTGGAAGCAAAAGAAGTCCAATACTTTGGTCAATGTGTGATCCCTACTGCACAAATACGAAACCATAGATTGTAAGCTCATTTGAACAGAGCCGTCCTCACCTCTTTTTTTTTTTTCTTTCTTTTTTTTTTTATTAAAAAGCTGTTAGGTATTGCATTGATCTTAAAGGGGCTCCAATCAAGATGTTAGTGTGCTTCACTCCATGCTGAGTATAGGACAGCTGAGCTTACAGGTCTCAGAGGGCTCCAAGATTCCAATTTAAAACCAAGTCTGGAGTATTGCAGTGTTACTATAGTACATATTTGATACAAGTTCACCCAGCACTGGAAGACTGCAAGGCAGCAAGACTGTTAAATGCTATTGCATGGAAAGCTACATGGAAGTCTTTTGTCTGCATCCTTCCATGCATTTTTTCCCATGTAATCCTGTCTTCATCTAAGGTGAAACTCTTGTTTACATCACAAACCTTGGTAAATAATCTTCTCTAAAGTGCCATTCACTTCCTTCCACCATGTAGGATCTGAGCATTCAAGATAAACCTGAGGCATCTGTGAGATGTTACCTTACTGCATTACTCCCAAAGACTCAGGAACATTTCACCAATCAATATGAGTCTGCATAGTTTGGAGTTGATGTGATATTTAGAAGGGGGCGCGGGGCCTGACAGACAAGATGGCTGGACGTGTAGCTCCTGGATACTGGAGCATAAAACAAGCTTAATACGTGGATTCACAGAACTTCAGTGCTAACAAACTACCCACAGATGATGCCGAATCCCAGCACACTCGTCAAACCTTGATTTGGGGATACTACGCAACTTGTGTGTCACGCCTGGGCCTTAGGCCGGGGAAAACAGCAGATTCCTTGGCCCTGAGTGCTGAGCCCGAATCTGACCAGCAACAGCCCCGTTACCCCCTCTCCCCCCCTTGGACCGGTGGGGGATATCCTGGTTCCCACTGGGCCACTTGGACTCCTTACCTGATGACCCAGGGCTGCCTGCATCAAGTGCCCCGTGGAGCAACCAAGATGGCCACAGCAATGGAGCTGCAGCAAGGCCGTAAGGATTCAGTGGATCTAGACTGGAAGACACAATTCAAAGCCAGATTTGACACACTCTGCCAGACATTCTGGAACCGTATCGCAAGCAGATCGACTCACCTGTGGCCTGTATGCTAGGTGCTTTGTGCTCCACTGCTAGTGCTCTTTCTCAGCAGGCAGCCTACGTGGAGGAGTTTCCACATCAAAGTTCACACGCCCGCAAAGAGACCCAGACCTTGGAGATCCCATGGGCTGACGATCCTGCCTCCTGGAGTAAGGGGATCACATCACCCGGAGCCAAGACTGCAGGGGCCCGCAGCGTTACTGACTGCTATTCCCTGGGCAGCAACAACCGGATAGAAGCATCAACATGCCAGGTCTGGAGATAGGCTGGAAAGCATGGCCAATGAGAGGCATCAGATGAGTTCCAGACGACTGAGCTTTACCTTGTAACTAGAAACATAGAAACATAGAATGTGAAGGCAGATAAGAACCATTCAGCCCATCTAGTCTGCCCAATTTTCTAAATACTTTCATTAGTCCCTGGCCTTATCTTATAGTTAGGATAGCCTTATACCTATCCCACACATGCTTAAACTCCTTTACTGTGTTAACCTCTACCACTTCAGCTGGAAGGCTATTCCATGCATCCACTACCCTCTCAGTAAAGTAATACTTCCTGATATTATTTTTAAACTTTTGTCCCTCTAATTTAACCCCTTAAGACCGGGGGGCATACCATTACGCCCTATTTTAGGCGGTTCTAAAAGCCGCCGGGCGTAATAGTATGCCCTCCGGTCTTTCTGTACTTACCCGGTTGCTGGCGATCCCACGCCGGCGATCGCGGTTGGGGGGACTCCCAGGGAGCCCCCCGCGGCACGTCCGACCCCCTGGCAGCCCCCCCGGCCATGTGAGAGTGAAATGAAAGCCCTGTTTCCTCTGAATAAAATTATATATAATAATGGTGGATGCATTTAATATGAAAGAGGTGAATTACGGTTGGACAGACATGTAGTGCAAATGCCAGGTTTTGTTTACATTTTGTTTCGTTCACAATGTGTACATTTGGCTCCGTCCTTAAGGGGTTAAGACTATGTCCTCTTGTTGTGGTAGATTTTCTTCTTTTAAACATAGTCTCCTCCTTTACTGTGTTGATTACCTTTATGTATTTAAATGTTTCTATCATATCCCCCCTTTCTCGTCTTTCCTCCAAGTTATACATGTTAACTAATCCAGCTAACAGCACAGGGAGCTCCATATTAATCTTTGTCTCACTCTATTTCATGGCAGGTGCCCAGTGGCATTCTACCTGTTTTCCTATCTAGCCTGCTTGCTATTCCCCTATTGCTGCACATGCTTAGACTTGTACACTAGCGTGATATAAGTTATTATCTGTCTATACTAGATAAGTTCTAAACTCATGACTTACAGACCTAGCGTGAAGCATATAGCATAGTTGCCGTTCACAATTTTACTCACGTTTTCTTTTATGTCTTAAACAACGCATGATACTCCTAACATGTATTCATCAATATTTGCAACACTGTCTGTACTATACAACCTTGCAGATATGTCATTGTTTACCTATATGCTACTTAATGCACGATTAATTTTTCTTGCATTCACTAACCTGTTTCTGCATGTGTTTCAAAACCAAAAAAAGTGTGCCTGTACTTGTTAATCTGCAATACTACTGCAATACAACTGTATTCATTTTTTGTTATAATTAAGCTTGATAATTCTGTTGGGGCAAAGCAAGCCTGTATTGTTAATCTGCACACAATGAAAATAAAGAATTTAAAAAAAAGCTTTTAGCACTAAATAAATAATACTACTCATAATACTAATACCATCAAATCTAGTGTGGACATTTATGGTAGTTGTGGTGCTTGACTCAAACATTTGAATCAGAAACAAGAACCCTAATTTCACAAAGTAAATCGCAAATAGGCAGATGATCATGGTTGCTTCTCCTCACATTTTGTTCTGTACCCATATTCTCAGCATGCACTACATTTGGAAGAATGAATATGGAAAACACATAATTGAGAAGATACAATGTTCAATGTTATCATTTTACAGTTACTTAATAAAATTGTATAATAATAATTTTATATTGTAATCATGAAGGTTTTATAAAGCATTTTATTTGATAAAGAAAGAGTTAGTATGTCTTGCTCACACAGGCAGCATACATGATTTCCCTCTTTACACCATAGGATGGCTAAGTAGTGAACATATATTCTGGGTAATGAATCGGACCTAAATAGCAGTAAGTATATTGAGATTTACTTTCCATTCAATCTGCGCAGATAATTAAGTGGTGTTTATCTAGTGTTCATTTCATTCAATTATGCAGAATCTGTCTCATTAACAAAATCATTGTGCACTATATGCCATTTATTAATTAGAACAATTTAAATAAAAACAGACAGACAGACAACAGGCAGACACAGAGAAAGAAAGAGACAGACGGACAAACAGACAGACATACAGACGACAGATGGACGGACAGATAGAAAGGCTGACAGATTTTTCTTTTTTTTTTTGCATTAATTTTAATAATATGAAGATAAGGTAAAATATATTTCAATGAAACTCAAATTGCTTGTTACTTATTTGTGTTTAGCATTTTATTTAAAAAACAAAATACTTGAATACAAATCAGGTAGCTTTGTGTGCATCCAACCACACAAATACCAATTTCACAATAAAAAAAAAATAAAAAAATCAACTTTCTTTTTAAGACTGCACTGGGGAGTATTGAAAAACGTAATGAGTTACAGCAGCCACCTGCGAAAAATACCCCTATGTGACTTTCTGAAATCTAACTAGGAATGGAAAATAGCCGAAGAGAAAGCACCTCTGTATCCATAAAAGAAAAATATGCTTCAATGAGAACTTTAATGTTTCCAAACTAATTAGAAATAGGAACACTCAAACAGTAAAGTTTCGTTTTCTTAAATTGCTTTTTTTATAACATGGTGAAAGAAAACTTTTGTGGAAAAATTGACCGTACATTACCCTCTAATTTATAAGATTTGTAATGGTAAAGAATAAATATTATATATTTAATTGTGATATATATGTATATATAATTGTATTTCTAAAGAATAGGTAAGTTATGCCATGCTTTATTTTATAAAAAAAAAAAATTGTTGTAAATTGTTTGCAAATATTTTGAAATCATTTATATCAAAGGTGGATTGAAATATCTATATATTTTCTTTCACTGCACAGTTAATTACCATTATTGCAGATTTATTTTCAGAACATTATGCTAAATTATCCAGAGATATTTAAGGGAGTCAGTAGAGTATGTTATATCTTAAGCAGTGAATTTAAATGTAATGCAATATTTATATTTTACTCCGAAGCAACAAATTATTCAAAGGCAAACATCACACATACAACAGCAAGTAGCTTCATTCATGAACAAAATAAATTTAAGCTACTTGATAAGTTAGTATATTTTAAAGAACATTGAAATGAAGGAGATAATTTCATGTAGTTTGGCCATTGATGTTCCCCTTTGCAAATACTATGAATGCTTTTATATTACATTTTTAAGCGTATCCTAGGTTGGCGGAGTCTGTGTTTTTATTGTTTTGGGGTTTTTTTGTGGGGGAGTTTTAAATTATTATTTTTATTTACTCAAATTTGCTTCTCATTTTACTGGATGCAGTTTTGTCCAGACTGATTTAGAAGGGAAAGAAAATTTATGACACACAATGTTTGGTGAATAATGAGAGAGAATTTGCAATGAAGAAAGAGAAAGCAAGCTGTTTTTTGCTCATCTAAAATAATTAATAAAATATATCAACAATATTTACAAAACTAGGTCACTCTTAATAAAATAAATAAAAGCCCACACAGCAATTCTTAATATTAAATTGAAGGTAGCTAAAATTATGCCCACCCAGCAGCAGGAGCCAGCCCCACTGGACCCCAGGGAAGAATCCAGCTCTACCAAAGGTAGGGAGGCTTGGTAGATGTAAATGAAAATCAAATTATATATAAATTGTGTGTTATACAATGTGTGTGAGTTTGGCAGTATCAGGGTGTCTGTGAGTGAATGTGTGCGTGCCTGTCAGTGAATGTGTGTGTATCTGTCAGTGTGTGTCTGTGAGTGAATGTGTGTGTGCCTGTCAGTGAATGCGTGTATCTGTCAGTGTGTGTGTGTCTGTCAGTGAATGTGTGTGTGTGTGTGTGTGTGTGTCTGTGAGTGAATGTGTGTGTGTGTGTCTGTCAGTGAAGGTGCATCTGTTAGTGAGTATATGTGTCTGTCAGTGTATGTCTGCGAGAGTGTGTCTGTTAGTAAATGAGTATGTGTCTGTCAGTGAATGTGTGTATCTGTTAGTGAGTGTATGTGTCTTTCAGTGTATGTCTGTCAGTGTATGAATGTGTGTCTGTGTCTGTCATGGTGTGTCTGTTAGTTAATGTGTGTGTGACTGTCAGTGTATGCCTGTGAGTGCGTATCTGTTAGTGAGTGTATGTGTCTGTTAGTGTGCGTCTGTTAGTGAGTGAATGTGTGTGTCTGCCAGTGAATTTGTCAGTGAGTGTATGTCAGTGTGTGTCTGTCAGTCAAACTGCATATTGGTGTTAAGCAGGAAAAGATGCTGTCTGGACAGGAAGGGGTGCAGAAAATTTAGAAGGGGGCGGGGGGTGGTGCCCAAGTTTTGTTATGCCTAGTGCAGCACAAATTCAAAACACACCACTGCTGAACCCACCTAAAAGGGTGGTCAAGATTCAATATGCAGGCCTGCTCTTTTTGCATGAGACATACAGCAACCCCAGATGATTGTTTCAGCCTTGTCAGTGAACATGGCAACCGAGGTCCCCCCCTCATTATTGCCCCCACCCGCCGCCCAGGGGTGGGGGCAGTAGGTCCCCCCCCCTCATTCTCACTATGGCCCCCACCCGCCGCCCAGGGGTGGGGGCCGGGGGGGGGCAGTAGGTCCCCCCCATTCTCCTTATGGCCCCCACCCGCCGCCCAGGGGTGGGGGCCGGGGGGGGGAGGACAGTAGGTCCCCCCTCATTATCTTCATGGCCCCCAACCGCCGCCCAGGGGTGGGGGCGGGGGGGGGCAGTAGGTCCCCCCCCTCATTATTGCCCCCACCCGCTGCCCAGGGGTGGGGGCCGGGGGGGGCAGTAGGTCATTTGGTCTCCCCCCCTTATTTTATTTTAGGGCCCCCACCCGTCGTTTAGGGGTGGGGGCCAATAGTTTTTTTTACAGTGAGCAGCCACAGGCTGCTCACTGTTTACCAGACATGCCCCTACTCGCAGTATAGCGAGTAGGGGCATATTACTTACTAATACTAAGTAATTTTTACTTGGTATTAGTAAAGTTGGCTGAAAGACCAATTTAGGTCTTTCAGCCTTTTAGTAGATAACTCCCTGATACCGTGGGAATTAGGGAGTTATCTACTAAGCGGCTGCAAGATGCAGCCACAGCAATGAATAGGATCAGAGTTTCATTCATTCGAATGAAATTCTGATCCGAATAAAGTGCCGAATTGCGTTCTAAAAGAAACGAACAGACTGTTCTCATTCAGTTAGAACGCAATTCGGCAGTTTTGTGTAAAATGACAGGAAGCATTGTGGGAACACTGAGGAAAGCTAGGGATCATGGGAAAATTGCTCTGACCAGCGGAAATGAAGCACACTTTGCTCCTCCGCTGGTCAGAGCTGGTCAAGCGGAGGAATCCTCCATAAGGCAAAGAGTCCCTACTTTGTCTTATGATTTTAAAGAAAACTAAAGAAGACAGGAAGAAAAGAATAACAGATCCTGAGAGAGGGGGAGAAGAGGAAGTGATTGAGGAAAGGTAAGTTCGGCATGACAGTGCCGCTTTAACTCTCACTAAAAGGGATACTTAAGAATATACCAGCGTGAAAATCTAAATGAACAAGAAGACAATAAATCCAATAAAATCTTAAAAGAGACATAAAAATGTCTCTACAAAGTCCTATAATACACAGTGTCACAGCATAAACCCTATAGCAGTAGATGTGAAGAATCATCTTCTGTAATTTCTCCTCTATCATGTATATTTAACATAAATATGTTAATATTCTAAACAAAAGTTCAAGTTTATTTAACATGTCAGGTTTTAAACTCTATGCAAACATATTTCAAATATTTTTATTCTACCTCAACTTGATAAAGTTTGTAGAGGTAAAAAGTCTGGAAATTGTAATTTTCTCTAGATTTACTTCAAAGGTTTGGGGTAGATATTTAGTTTCTATCAGGAGTGGAAGTCTGCAAGCTTCAAAATCTTGCTTTTGATGCATCTATTTAATGAGAACAAGTCACAGGAGATGCAAAATGTACAAAGCGGCAAATGTGGCTTTTTGAAGTCAAGAGCTGAATGCAAGAACATAATCTATTCCCTTTCCATCAAATATTTCGACTCTGTTTAACACCACCACTTCTAGGTAACATCTGTGATCATTTGAGAAATGATTTATATACTTTATTTAGTCTAAAAAGTTAAAAAATTAGTACAAAAAAGAAATTTGCAAGTTTGCTCATGCACATCTGATAGTAAAAATCAATATAATATACATATATATATATATATATATATATATATATATATTTGAACAACAGTGCCTTTATATCACTTTATTATGAATATGTGAAAATTTCATTAAATCATTTTATCAACATTAAATATATATGCATTAATACTGGTTAATACACTTATTATAGATTTTAGATTTTTGTAAGGTCAATTTTCATCTTAGCCAATAAGACATTGCATTTTAGTGTATTTGCAAACAAAAAAAATGTCAAAAACTTTGCTTGGTATTAGTTAACCATATGAATTAGATTAGAGTTAGATCCAGCTAGTAAGTAATTCAGAGCACTAGGATAGTTACACAAGCAGAAATAAGACTTGTGTCCATTAAGTTCAGACTTTCTCGTATTTGCTTCTGCTGTTGACACACCCCCAAAAAACAGTTTAACCCCTTGGGGATCCAGCTCTAAATGCCTCTGGACGGCATAGTATGTCCCTGCCATCCTATGCACTTACCTGCTTGCCGGCGATTCCACGCCGGCGATTGCAATGGGTGGACCTGCCTGGCATCCCAGGCAGTCCCCCTGTGTCTGATCCGGCCCTCCTGGGCCATGTGATCGCAAGGTGCTTTGAGGACCTCACGATTACATGAACGGAATAGCCATCCATAGCAGTGCCAGCTGGAGGACTGTCTGGAATATTTACTTAGATTATATATATATATATATATATATATATATATATATATATATATATATTTATTTATATATATACACACATACACATACATACACATACACTGTATTTTAATATTAATATATATATATATATATGTATATATATATATATATATATTATCAAAACACACATAGAATGATATTAAATATATATATATATATATATATTATAAAATAAATAATTATACAAATACGTTAAAAATGAAAAAAATACATATAAAAAATGATTAAAAAATATATATAAATGTGTGTGTAATTTTGTTCTAATACACTTAGAACAAAATTTTTTATATATATATATATATATATATATATATAAATATATATGTATTATATATCACTATATAAATACCTATATATTTAAATACAAATAATTAAACTAAATTTTATATATATATATATATATATATATATATATTTAAATTCTACGTATATATTTACATAATATTTTTACATAATTAAGTCATTTTATTAATTACAATTTGCTGGACCTGTCTGATAACCTAGGCAGAAAGTCCAGAGAATTTAATTTGACAGCACTATATTTATCCCTGTAACTTTCCAAGACACCATAAAACCTGTACATGGGGGATACTGTTTTACTCAAGAGATTTTGCAGAACACAAATATTAGTTTTTCAAAACAGTAAAATGTATTACAACAATATCATCAGTAAAAATGCATTTTTTTTGCATTTTTCACACACAAACGGCACTTACACCGACTATATAATTGTTGTGATACGTTTTATGGTTTTAAAGCACTAATATTTGTGTTCAGCGAAGTCTCTTGAGTACAACAGTACCCCTCATGTACAGGTTTTATGGTGTTTTCAAAAGTTACAGAGTCAAATATAAGGCTTGTGTTTCAATTTGTTCACATTGAATAACCCTCATGATGGCATACCATTTGCAAAAGTAGACAACCCAAGGTATTGCAAATGGTGTATGTCCAGACTTTTTTAGTAGCCACTTAGTCACAAACAGTGGCCAAAATTGGCATTCAAATTATTTTTTTGCATTTTTCACACACAAACTTATATTAACGCTAACTTTGGCCAGTGTTTGTGTGTTTGTTTAAAGCACTTTCCAATTCTGCAACAATCTAAGAAAAAATCTTGACCTAGATCTACAACATTCTAACGGTACATGTGCTACAACTCCACCTACAGTTGGAGTATGATAAACACTATCATTATATATAATGAATATAATTTTGTAACTCTAATAATCATTGAAATTACTTCTAAAATATAATATATCAGGACAGAGTATGTGAAACTAGTGTGCCTGTGCACTCTGGTTACATTATGGGAGCACACTGTGATTTGCAGGCTTTTACAATCCGACATATAACTACTCAGAAGTTCTTGTACTTGAATTATAGCGATCTACTAATCCCAACTACTTCTAGACAAGTAGTAATGAAAAGCATACAATTTGGGGGGTAAGGAATCTATAACTAAGGTCATGGCCATTTGCAAGCTTTATCTTTTTTCCATGATGTAGAGAGAACCACAAAATGGAGGATACTGGAGTATGGTCCACCAAATGGTGCAGGAATGCAGGAAGAACCTAAAAATATACGTGCATGTCTGCTGCATCCGTGGGGCCGGGAATCAGCCTCAGCCATACAAGAAATTATTATTATAGGGATAGGGATTCAGCAAATGTCTGTTTTATTTTTTGTCATTTGAATAAACTTGGGAAAAACTGAACAGAAATAGTAGACAGAACAAAAAAAATCAGGATGTCGTGGTTTGTCACCAAGACACCTGGAGCAAATAGGTAAAATTAATATATTCTTGTATACTGCACTGTTTGTTATGGTATTTGATTTAATTTGGTCAACCAAATTTCGTTGACTCAGCGACTCAGCTTGCCTGAATATCTCCAATGCAAACAACTATTTGGACGAATCAAAAGAGAGCTAAAAATGAGCCTGTACTGCAAAAATATATACATAATATTTATATGTATATATAGTTTGCTAAACAAAGAGAAGTGCACAATGTTTAAATCAAACCTTTCACTGCTTTAACTCCAAAAGCAAATAATCACCATGTGTCAATGTTTCAGTCTCAACAAAAGACTTTTCTCAATCTTTGTGATTATCTGCTTTTAGAGTTAATAAAGAAGTGAAAGTTTATTTGAAAATCCCCAAGAGTGCACTTCTCCTTGTTTGGTATAACTACAGCTGGTAGCTGCACCAGGGTAATAAAAAATAAACTAAACTGTGTGCTCAGGCTATTTTTTTTAATGTAGTCCATTCCAGACAGAATTTAGTTGACCAAATTCTGAATATTAATATTCGATCCACATTTGGTCAATATTTATGATTTTGAGTGTTCAATTACTTTTGAGTATATTACGTATTTTTGGTGTCCTGGTTTATTATTTCTGTCTCCCTGCCTCTCCTTCCCTCTCTTTATCCTTCTCTCTCTCTCTCCTCCACACTTCCTCCATCTTTCCTCCCTTCCTTCCCTCTTTCTCCCCCTTCCCACCATCTCTTCCCCTCCCTCCCTTCCTCCCCCTCACTCCCGCCTCCCTCTTTTTCTTCCTCTCTCTCTCTTCCTACTTCTTTCTCCTTTTCTCACTCCCTTCTAGCTTTTCCTCTTTCTTTCTTTCTTTCGTTCCTTCTTTCTTTCGTTCTTTCTTTCTCTCTTTTCTTTCTCAAACACAGCTATTCAACCATTGTCGATGTAATTATTTTTGTGATATGTCCATATGATGCTGTGGAAATAGGACATTCAGATGACCCACCAATCAGCCAAAATTTGGACAAATTGCAATTTATTTGAAACCAAACGCATATTTAATATATTTTTTTTCTTTGATTATACTAGGATTGATTTTTCTAGGATTATTTAATGCCAGCTGTTCTCCTACAGTCAATCTTTTTATGTCTCTTAATTTCCTGTGATGATAAACAAGCACCTGCCGTATATTAGCTAGAAATTATCTTAGCTTTGGCAGATATGTCCATCTGCTTCTGCTGCTGTACTTTAGCAGATTTCTGTTACAATAATTAGCTAACTTACAAAATGATAAAGTTTAAATATAACAAAATATTTATTTAGTACTTATAAAAAAGAAATAAGTTGTATGAGTGAAATGTTTTTAGTACATTTCTAATTAATGTGACTTAAAATGTTTGTGGACTCTGAAATATGCTTTCGTAAAAGAAAGGCTTGCTATGGGTTTAAAATATTATTCTCACCTGTATGAAAGCAGGGGAAGGGATCAGATACATTCTGGAAATGATCATATTACATTAAGGTTAGATTAAAGATGCATATGTCCCAAATGTGGACTGCAGACAAGAAATACGTCTATTAAGTTTTTTTGGTGATAATGGTAATAATAATAATAATAATAATAATAATGATAAGGATATAATTTAAAGACTGGTACATGGTAAAAAAAAATTAAAAAAAATAATTAAAATAAAGTGTTTGTTGGAAAATTCAGGTTTCAACTATGTGATTGTTTCAGGAAAATCAATTCTGACAACGAAAAGGAAATTAAAATCTGCCTATTACTGTACTGCTAAATATATAGAATATAAACATTAACTCACCATTTTGTACACAGATCAAATGCGCAGAAGTAACAAAAAGAGGGGGAAAATGAGGATTTGTATATTATGTATTTATTTAATATTAATATTACTGCTCCTCCACTTTTCTCTCTAATAGTCCCTTCTCACTTGATTTGTAAATAAAATCAACATTTAGTTGATTATCCATAAGCAACAAACCACTTTTTTTTCAAACAATCATCTTTATTTTTTTGGTGCCACAGACAGAATACGGACAGAACAAAGTTTCTAATTTGTTCATTTAGTTTGTATTGTGATTCAGTTATATGACGATTTGGAATTACAGAATTCAGACAACTCATCGATCGCCCATGATCCAGATCACACCTTACTTACAGGCCAGGTTTACTACCTGAAGATGACCTAAAATACCTTTTCTGTTCAAACCCAATACCTACTGATGACCTATTATGACCATCGAAGCACATAGTTAAGATTGTGTGAAGAGAGTGAGATTATCAGCTAAATCATCCCAAGATCTCTTTGAGAGTTAGGGTACTTCACTTACCAGTGTTCTATGGGTCTGCACAATTTTCCTAGGTGCAGCACTGGATATAATATAATGGCTTTCAAGCCACAATCTAATGGGCTTTAAAGCTGTTCCAGATCACACCTTACTTACAGGCCAGGTTTACTACCTGAAGATGACCTAAAATACCTTTTCTGTTCAAACCCAGTACTTACTGATGACCTATTATGACTTCCGAAGCACATAGTTAAGATTGTGTGAAGAGAGTGAGATTATCAGCTAGATCATCCCAAGATCTATTTGAGAGTTAGGGTACTTCACTTACCAGTGTTCTATGGGTCTGCACAATTTTCTAGGTGCAGCACTCGATATAATATAATGGCTTTCAAGCCACAATATAATGGGCATAAAACACAGTTATGGCTTTCAGCCCCGGGAGCTTATACTTACCTAGGCATCAATACGTTTTTTGGCTGTCAGGCATTCCCCCTCAGCAAATCAGGCTCCCGTGGGCCATATAGTTGCTCACACAGAAACATGTGAACGCTAAACTTGACCTGTGTTTGTGTCTAAGTGGCTACTAAAAAAAACTGGACATACCCCATTTTGAATATCCTGGGTTGTCTACTTTTTCAAATGGTATGCCATGATGGGTATTATTTTCATTCCTGGGCTGCCATATGCAGGGCCATCTTAGCAGCAGTGCACTGGGGTCCTGTCTACACAACCACTCACAGGAATAAAAATCTAAATTATCAATAAAATCAAGCTTATATTTATTGGTACCACCAACAAATGCAATACATACTTATAAAACATACACATAGCTTTCTGAATACACACACACAGACTGCTGAATAAACACACACACACAGCCTGCTGAATACATACAAATGGAGACTGCTAAATACACACACACATACTGTCAAGTGAACACACACAGACTGGTGAATACACACAGACAGACTGCTAAATAGACATACAGACTGCTGAGTTCACACACACACAGACATACTGCTGAATACATACACACAGACAGTTGAGTACACACACGCACATGGACTGGTAACACGATGAAAGGATCACCCCTGTCGGCCTTGGAACATGGATAAGGCGGTGGGACACCTGTGCTTGTGGGGCCACCAGGCAACTGGTCAGCATGCGGAAAAACAACGGTCCTGGCCATACGGTCTCAAAGACAACATAGGCCCAGCAAACCAATCCTGCAAATTTCAATGTGTAAAAAGTGAAAATGGGGAAAGCCCCATTAACCCAGTGACTTTTGAAAACCCCATAAAACCTGTACATGGGGAGTACTGTTGTAGTTGTGAGACATCGCTGAACACAAATATGTGTATTTTATTATAACACAAGTTAAAATGCAATGCACAACTTGAAAAATAACAATATTTCTGAATTTCTTTTTTTTAGATTTAGTTTTTTTAAATTTACATTTAATAAATAAATATTTGATTTTAAAAGCCCTGTTTCTCTTGTAAAAAAAAAAAATATATAATAAATGGGGTGCACTTCATATGAAAATGGTAAACTATGGTCCAGGTTTTGTTTTGATTAGAACTTTTAAAATTGTCTCTGTTCTGAAGGGGCTTCTAAGCACATCTGTTCACCATTATTGCCAACCTCCTTCCCCTAAATATATGTTAAAATATTTGCAAACTTTGCCATTATTATACAACTGCAGAGATAATATTTAAAATAACTTTTGATACATCTAGTATTTTAACTGTATTAAACACTTAAGCATTAATAGGAAAAAAATGAATACTTACAAGAAGTGCCTAAAATGTGTTAACAACCACAAAAGCAACAATCAAATTGGACACCCCTTTCTGTTACATTGAAAATATATAGATACAGCTCCAAACCTTGCAGCTCACCCACTGTGTTTAACATATACTATACACAAAAGAAGGTATAGATAAATAACAATGACGTTGGGACATTAATTAAATGTATGTGTAAGGATTGAGGAAATCCAAATAGAAAAAAATCAAAAAGTTCAGTCTTCACATAGAAGAGAGTGATAAACCCATGTTTTATGGTTACGTTTTAGGTAAAATTTTATTAAGAAAACTTTGTACATTTATATATTAGCGATATCACTTCCTGCTAGAATATTACATTTACTGTAAAAATAATGGAGTCTCATGTAAAAATTGATTTTCAGTCTTTGTAATTAAGTGCTTGGAATGATCTTTTAATAGTGATGTCCCGAACTGTTTGCCAAACGGTTCGCGAACGGTTCGCAGCGAACGGTTCCCCACGGACTCATCATTGAGTAAACTTTGACCCTGTACCTCACAGTCAGCAGACACATTCCAGCCAATCAGCAGCAGACCCTCCCTCCCAGACCCTCCCACCTCCTAGACAGCATCCATTGTGAAGCTGCATTCTTAGTGAGCTGTCCAGGAGGTGGGAGGATCTGGGAGGGAGGGAGGGTCTGCTGCTGGTTGGCTGGAATGTGTCTGCTGACTGTGAGGTACAGGGTCAAAGTTTACTCAATGATGAGTCCGTGGCGAACCGTTCGTGGCAAACCATTCGCGAACCGTTCGGCGAACAGTTTGGGACATCACTATCTTTTAATTTATTTACTAGAGATGCAGAAGCCATAGAGCTAAAACCTGTATAATTCTGTAGCATTAAAAAAAAATCATATTGGAGTATCACTTTTATACCCAATACATTTAGTAAATAATTGCAAATGGTGTAGTTTCAATTTGAAACAAAATAGCAACTAAAATTAAGTAGCCGCTTTATTAAAAAAATAAGCTTTGGGTTTCCAGCTTTGTGTTTCTAAAGTACAAAATCTATGGAAATGCAGAAGATAGGATTATTTAAAAAGTAGAATAGCAGCTGTAAATTGAAAAAAAAAGTTTGGGACAAGCTTGGGGAACTACAAACTTTTATTTCTGTTCTGTATAATGAAAAATGTCCATTTATTTCTTTGCTTATGTAGAGAACAAATCTATTTCTTAATCATGATATATAGGTTATAATGACTGTAAAAAGTACAGAATGCAGGAATTCAATGACATATTAGTAAAGCTAATTGTGGTTATCCGACTGCTGAATCAGCTGTATAAAAAGCATTAATTGACTAATCTTGCTGATGGCATTTTTTTTTCAAGACACAGAAATTTTTTTTAAGCTTCAGCTTATTTGGAACAAAAAAATCAAGCTAAAATACATTGGTAGGTCAAGAGCAATCCGCAACTTATAACCTGCAAAGAAAAAACAAATATAGGTGTATAAAATAACAGAAACACAGCTTGAAAAAAATTAAGCAACTAAATCACACTTACAATTACAGCTAAAGTTTGAATTATATTGAAGCTGATTGCCAAATGTAAGTGTTAATTAGAACAGATATAAACATATTAGCACATTGGTAAGTGAATTTTCAAAATACCACAAGCCAACTAAATTCTAGAAAATCAGCACACTAGGTCTGTCCATCATGCCCAGGGTTTTACTGGGCACTCTCACAATCAATTATGAATCAAAAGCAAGAGAATATTGGCAGATGTAAAGAAGCTGGGAAGTTCATTAAATGTACCAAATGGCATGCTAACATCAATATGTACTCTCCCTCCCACTTGATTATATATAGCATTGCCAAAAGAAATGCAACCACCTTTTGTCACGGGAGTCAGACCCCACAACGCAGGAAAGAGGAAACCCACAAAAGGTGGATCCGAAAGACATATTACCGAACCTTAGAATGGTTGGACTTAATATATAACAAGAAACAGGGTCAAGATAAATCAAGGACAGGAATTGAGGAATACTCAGAGTCAAGACAAAGCAGGGTCAGAATACCAGAAATCATGAGTTAAATACGAAGCCAAGGTCAGGATACCAGAAATCATGAGTCAAATATGAAGCTGAGGTCAGGATACAAGAAATACCTTCCTGGTGAAAATCCTAGCCAATCCTGAGGAGGGGAGTTTCCTCAGGGGTATGGAATGAGCCATCTTTGAAAACCTATCTACGACCATGCAAATGCTAGAGGGTAGTTCTACAATAAAGTTTAGTGGGTGTTGGTAAAGGTTGGAGCAATCCACATGGTACCCGGTGAATGGTCTTGTTGGCTGTACAATTGTCACAAGCAAGCACGTAGTCCTTTATATCCTTCTTTAGGGAATGCCACCAGAAGTCACGAGTTACACGATTGGTGGTCTTGGTTATACCTGGATGTCCAGCGGGGTTGCTGTCATGACATAAAGACATAACTCCCTGTCTGACAGTAGGAGTATCAAACAGTTTATCACTAGGCTTGGCTTCAGAGGACTCAGATTGAGTAGCTATGATGCGGCTTAACAATGAAGAGGATACGGAAAGGACCTTTGTGGCTACAATTCTTTCCAGGTGAATGAGAAAACACTCCTCCGGCTTCTCCTCTTCACTCACATCAAAGTGCCTGTACAAATTGCTTTGGCATTGTGTGGTCCAGGTCTATAAGTTATAAAATTAAGTCTGGACAAGAAGAGAGACCATCTTGCCTACCTGGAATTTAGCTGTTTAGCTTCTCCAAGGTACAAGAGGTTTTTGTGATCTCTCAATACCATGATAGGATCATGAGAACCCTCTAATAGATGTCTCCACTTCTTTAAGGCTATGATAAGGGCCAATAGTTCTCTATTGCAAATATCATAGTTCCCTTCTGCCTCTAAGAGTTTTCTAGAAAAGAAATCACACAGGTGCAAAAGTTGGTCAGGGGACAAGCACTGGGAAAGAATAGCTCCTACCCCTACCTCTGAAGCATCTTCTTCCAATACAACAGGAAGTGAAGGGTCAGGATATCTGAGGATAGGAGCAGAAATAAAAGCTTTTTTCAGGCTCTCAAAGGCTTTGCCTTGCTTTAGGGGGCCAAACATAGTGGTTCACAGCCTTCTTAGTGAGATTCATGATAGGGGCAATAATGGTAGAGAATTTTTTATAAACCTCCCATAATAGTTGGCGAATCCTATGAACCTTTGGATAGGTTTTAATCCCTGTGGCCTGTCAACAACGGCTGACAACTTCTTGGGATCCATACTGAATCCAGAGGTCCAGATGACATAGCCCAAAAAATTTACTTCTGTTTGATCAAAGAAACACTTCTCTAGTTTACAATATAAACCATTGTCAAGGAAGTGTTTGTAAGACCTTAGAGACATGTATATGACATGTACTTAGGTCAGGGGAATATATCAGAATATTGTCTAAGTACACTATCATGAACGAATATATGAAGTCTCTGAGGACGTCATTGATAATATCTTGGAAAACCACCGGAGCATTACATAGGCCGAACGGCATGACTGTATATTCAGAATGCCCACTTCTGGTGTTAAAAGCGGTTTTCCATTCATGCCCCTCTTTTATACGTACCAAGTTGTATGTTCCCCTCAGATCCCTTGGTAAAGACAGAGGCTCCTGTTAACCTGTCAAAAAGCTCCGTAATAAGGGAACTAAGATACGCATTTTTGATTGTGATCTCATTCAACTCTCTATAATCTATGCAGGGGTTTAATCTATGCAGGATACAGAAGAAACAAGTCCCAGCTAGAGAGAAAATCTATGAATAAAACCTTTTGCTAATGAATCTCCTATATACTCCTCCATAATGGTACTCCTGGGAAGACAAGGGATAAACCCTACCTTTAGTTGGCATAGTACCAGGTAGATTTATGGCACATAAGGCATATGAGGTGGCAATCTGTCTGCCACCTTCTTATCAAACACTGCTTTCAGGTGTACATAATGGGATGATATGTCTGTATATACTTCTCCTGACAAATATCACTCCATGAGATGATTTCACCCAGTCGCCAATCAATAGTGGGGTTGTATAAACCCCTAGTCACCCCTAGTTGCATGGGCTTAGTATCTGCAGAAGAAGAAACATCAGGAGTTAGGAGTTATGGTAACAGTGGGACGTCTAACACGAGTCCTCTGCTGGACTCTTTCCCTTAGTCAATTTTTAATGTCTGTTAGATAACTGATAAGGTCTTCTAGAAGGACTAGAAACTCTCTGGCTGTAACCTCATCCAGGATGCTATCATTAACCTCTTCTTTGAATACAGAAGCCAAACCACTGTTGGTTCAATCCACCTCAGAGGCAAGAGTGCAGAAACTAATCATATAATCTGCTATGTATCTGTTTACCTGCTGAATCCTCATAATAGGTGGACCAAACACTTTATGGAAGGCTCTTACAAAGGTCTTGTAATCATAACCTAAGTCCTTGTTTGCCTCCCATGAGGGATTAACACATTCCAAGACCTTGTTGGTTAACTGGTGCATAAAGAACCTGACCATGGATTTTTCAGTGGGAAAAGACCTGGGAGACGTTTGAAAAATAAACTCTATCTGGTTTATGAACCCACGACAGGTCTTAGGATTGCCACCATATCTAGGAGGTGGTGTCAGGCGGGTGGTCATAGTGTTCTGACCAGAAGCTTCAATATCAACAGGCGTAGGCTGGATAGGCGTTTTTTTTTGGAAGGTTTTAGAAGAGAGGTGGGCTGTTCTGGCTAACAAGATATGGAAGGCCTCAGCGAATTGGTCCATTCAATGGTCCATTTCTCAAATTTAGCCTTGTAAGGATTCTGTGGTGCTCCCATTCCTGCAGGGTCCATGGCTCTATTGTAATGTCACGGGAGTCGTACTCCAACTTGCAGGAAAAAGGAAGCCTATAAAAGGTGGTTCCGAAAGACGTATTACCGAGTCTTAGAATGACGGGATTTAACGTAATATACAACAAGAAACAGGGTCACGCTAAATCAAGGACAGGAATAACAGGAATACTCAGAGTAAAGACAAAGCCAGGTCAGGATACCAGAAATCACAAGTCAAATACGACGCCGAGGTCAAACACAGGAAATCACAAGGGAATCTCTAGCAGCACTAAACGATGGAAAGTCCCAGGCAGAGAGAGGGTAAAATCTTTTTCAAGGAAGTGCTGGCAAGCCTCTGCTCAACGCGTTTCAAGAGCTAGCTCTTGAAAAAGTCTGATGGACGAAACGCGTTGAGCAGAGGCTTGCCAGCACTTCCTTGAAAAAGATTTTACCCTCTCTCTGCCTGGGACTTTCCATCTAGGAGGCATTGACAGTGGACTTATGAAAAGGGAATGTCAGGTTATACCTGCCGGGTTTCGCCGAATTAACCCACTTCTGGGTTGATGGAAGACCGCGCCAGATTCAAAGCGCTGGATTATTGAACAGGTGCCTGTGAAACTATTACCGGCTACTCAATTTCAATTGAAGCTACTCCGTGTACCGAAATCGCTCTGAAAAACGACTACCCTTCTTCTCCACTCCTCGACCTCGGATTGTTAAACGGACTTCTACTCCTTCCCCTAAGGAACTGATTAATTTGAACTCTCCAGTTACCTGGATCTGCCTCTTAAGCTAAGTACTATTTCCTTCAATCCAATTGCTCTCAGTTGCAAATAAGAAACTGCTTCTTAAGCTAAGTACTATTTCCTTCAATCCAATTGCCCTCAGTTGCAAATAAGAAACTGCTTCTTAAGCTAAGTACTATTTCCTTCAATCCAATTGCTCTCAGTTGCAAATAAGAAACTGCCTCTTAAGCTAAGTAATTCTCCTTCAATCCAATTGCTCTCAGTTACAAATAAGAATCTGCCTCATTGTTAAACTCGCCTGAAGCTAATCCTACTACATTTAATTCAACCTAATTCTGCATGCATTCTCTGCACTATCCTTGATTGGGACTGCTTGGCTTTGTGCAAAACTTCAGTGGCTTATTTTTTCCTGCAACTAACAACCTGCTATAATGGTTTAAAGCTACAGTATCCACTCCTGCAATTCAATAACAAAAAAAAGAATAAAATTATAAATTGATGTAATTAAAAGTTGTCTGCAGTTGCGTTCCAATAGTTTAGCATTACAGGGAACTTCACCCAGAAGTGTTGAAAAGCGTTTTTTGCACAATTTGAGCCATCATTTTTGTGAGTGTATATTGTGATTTTTATTCTGCACTTTGTTGTTATTAAATACTTCACTATACATGCTTTTTATTCTCTCTTTCGTGTCCATCTCCATATACATATGGTAAATATATGCACGTTTTGTGATTGTGGCGCCCCCTGGGTATATGTTTTTTAAACTATACGTTTTATACTTTTTATCCCTTAAAATACCCCTGGTGCAGTATATGGAAGATCTTGTCATATTTCTAGGTCTCAAATGGGTCAATACGGATAATCTCATTGAAAGAATTCATAGGACACATAAACCTACATCACTCCCGGCTCAAGTGTCAAGAGATGTTATAGCTTGTCTACACTCATTCAAATTTAAGTCTGCTATCATAACAGCTTGGAGACAGAAATCCATGAAAGGCTCTAAATACGAATCACTAAAGATATTCAATGACTTACCTGCTGGAACCAGGTACTCACATAGGGCTTTTCATGCCTAAACCATGACACTGAGAAAAAATGAGATACGCTACATATGGTCCTTCCAAACAGGATTAATATTTAAATATAAAGATAAATCTGAATTCTTTAAGGACCACCACTCACTCCAGCAATGGCTGAACTCCAATAATCTGGAGTAATAACTTACTTATTTACCTTTCTTTTTTTAATTATTTTCTTTTTTTCCCCCATGCCTCCCCCTTCCACCATCTGTCCTCCCTGCTTGGCATCTGCTTTGAGATGGATGGATGGATGGATGGATGGATGGGGGATGCGGAGCCCGTGGGGGGAACCTAATATTTTTTAACCTAATATTTTAGGTGTTCTTTTTTTTTCTTCTCTGTTCTATTTTTCTATATATTTATTAGGCTCTATGAGATGTTCTGACAAATATTATTTTTTGGTAACCTCTTGAACTTACTTACTTATTTCCCAGCCGGAGAAGTGATAATGCACATTTCTTATATTAGGGTGGCCAAATCTTTAGTGTATGGAAACTGAATGCTTTATTTAACTATTGTTACCCTAGCTGGGTACCTCTGCCAAGTACCGCTTCCTAGATGGAACAGGGGACAAACCATAGCACTTCTTCCCACAGTTGCCGTGGCTTGACTGGGCCCTGGAACCGCTCCTTCCTGGAGCCGAATGGGGAAATAGCTCTAGTACTTACAAGGACTTTCCCCATTGAATCCCCTGCAAGCTGGAACAGCAGACACAGGAGTAAATCTTCTTTCCCTCCAATAACAGGACGACACACAGTTTTGGAGTGTAAGCTGGAATAGATTTTAATGGTGCCACACTTGGCCTTTTATGCAATCCCCAAGCAAGGTGTATGCCCACATGGACTTTGTTGGGGACAGGGACACAAACCTCCAAACAAATGACAACACATTTACAATGTAAGGCACTCCCACACAAGGCAAACAATCCCTCCCCTCTGCTTGGGAGATAATTGGATTAGATATTGTACTAACCCAATTATCTACAGGCAGAAAAAACCCACACATTTCTAAAAAGTCCCAAAAGTACCCCAAAACACGTTATGGCCTTGATGCGTCCATCAAGTTCAGCCTTCCTCACATTTGTTTTTTGCTGTTGATCCAAAAGAAGGTATAAAACACCAGTTTGAAGCACTTCCAATTTTGCAACAAGCTAGGAAAAAAATTCCTTCTTGACCCCAGAATAGCAGTAAGATTTATCCTTGGATCAAGCAGTTATTACCCTACATTTAAAGATTATATTCTTGAATATTCTGTTTTTGCAACTATGCATCTAGTAGCTGTTTGAACATCTGTATTGACTCTGATAAAACCACTTATTCAGGCAGAGAATTCCACATCCTTATTGTTCTTACAGTAAAAAGACCTTTTCTTCGCCTTAGACAAAATCTTCTTTCTTCCAGTCTAAACGCATGACCTCGTGTCCTATGTAAAGTCCGATTTGTAAATAGATTTCCACACACTGGTTTGTATTGGCCCCGAATATATTTGTATAATGTTATCATATCCCCTCTCAGGCGATGTTTTTCGAAACTAAAGAGGTTTAAATTTGTTAACCACTGGCGTACATACCGCGGTCGCAGGGGTCGCAGCTGCGACCGGGCCCGTCACTCCAGGGGGCCCGGCCGCCCTGCGGACCTCTGCGACCAGGTACCTGCTGCCATCTTTTTGACCCCTCCAAGGGGTCCATCGGGAGGACCATGCTGTCAGGGCCACCTGATTGCTATGGATTGTCAGGGGGCCCCCTGACCGGGCCCCCTGACAAACCATAGCTGACCGGACCCCCTGTGATGACATCACAAGCTGGGAGGAAGTGACTGCATGTCACTCCTCCCAGCATACATCGAGCCTGTGCAGGAGGAAGAACAGGGAGTCAGAGTGGGAACTCTGACTCCCATCCACCTGAGCCACCATTGGACACCAGGGAAAGTCACCCTCTTGCAAAAGGAGGGTAACTTAAACATTGTGTGTGTGTGTGTGTGTGTGTGTGTTTGTATGTATGTGTCTGCCTGTGTGCCTGTCTGTCTGTGTGTGTCTGTATGTGTATGTGTGTCTGTGTGTGTGTGTCTGCCTGTATGTATGTGTGCCTGTTTGTATGTATGTGTGCCTTGTGTATGTGTGTGTGTGTGTGCCTGTCTATGTATGTATGTGTGTGTGTCTGTATGTATGTGTGTCTGTCTGTATCTGTCTGTATGTCTGTGTGTGTGTCTTCCTGTATGTGTGTGTATGCTAATCTGTTTGTATGTTTGTGCCTTTGTATGTATGTGTGTCTTGTGTGTGTGTGTGTCTGTATGTATGTGTCTTTATATGTGCCTGTCTGTATGTATGTGTGTGTCTGTATGTCTGTATGTGTCTGTGTGTGTGTCTGCCTGTGTGTATGTGTGAATGTCTGTTTGTATATATGTATGTGTCTTTGTATGTATGTGTGTCTGTATGTGTGTGTGTCTGTCTGTGTGCCTGTATATGTGTGTGTGTCTGTGTGTGCACCTGTCTGTGTCTGTGTGTGTGTCGGTCTGTATGTATGTAGTAAGACAAAAAGAGGGTTGCACTCAGTCACAAATTTAAACACAGGGTGCACTGAGCATGGGTCAGCAAATCCCAAACAATCTGAATCAATGAAAAAAGTCTCAGGCACTCACTGTGATCACTTTCAGGCAGTTTTATTGCAACGTTTCGACCTACAGCAGGTCTTTATCAAGTTAGTAGCTTGATAAAGACCTGCTATAGCTTGCTGCTAGTAGCTTGATAAAGATCTACTGTAGGTCGAAACATTATAATAAAACTGCCTGGAAGTTATCATAGTGAGTGCCTGAGACTTTTTTCATTGATACGGTCTGTATGTATGTGTTTTTGTCTGTCTGTATATGTATATATGTGTGCCTGTCTGTTTATATGTATGTATGTGTGTCTGTCTGTATGTATGTGTGTGTATGTATCTGCCTGTCTGTATGTGTATTTGTGTGTGTGTGCCTCTATGTATGTGTGTGTGTCTGTCTGTAGGGGGAAGTGGGGGGGAATAGGGAGGGGGGGTCCCACGGATCAGTTTTGCACTGGGGCTCCATGGATTGTGTGTATGCCACTGTTGTTAACCTTTCTTTCATTCCATTCCTTTTATTCATTTTGTAGCCTGCCTCTGCACTTTCTCTAGTGCCATAATATCCTTCTTTAGAACAGATGCCCAAAATTGCACAGCATATTCAATATATGGTCTTACCAGTGATTTATAAAGAGGCATGACAATACCTTACTGGCCTTAGCCACTTCTGATTGACATAGCTTATTGTTGCATAGTTTCGTGTGTTGTTATCCCTAATTTGCTTCCATTAAGGGTATACGTTGTTTGTGTATTCTTTACGCCGAAGTGCATAACTTTGCATTTTTCAACATTACATTTAATCTGCCATTTGAGTGCCCAGTCCCCCAGTCCCCAAGTCTATCTAAATCCCTCTGCAGCAAAGTAATATCTTGCTCACATTGTATTACTTTACAGAGTTTTGTGTCATCTGCAAACACTGAAACATGACTTGCAATGCTTTTTTCAAGATCATTTATAAACATGTTAAATAGAAGGGGTCCCAAAACAGAACCCTGAGGGACACCACTTGCTACCTCTGTGCAGTTTGAAAATTTACCATTACTGACAACTCTTTGTACTCTTTTGTACTCTATTCTTAAGCCAATGTTCTAAGCCAATTAGTTAGAAAACTAATCTATTGTGTGGAACTGTATCAAATGCCTTGGCAAAATCCAAATAAATCACATCCACTGCAACACCCTGATCTATACTTCTACTTACGTCTTCATAGAACGCAATCAAGTTAGTTTGACATGACCTGTGCTTCATAGAACCATGCTGATTTTTGCTGAGAACCCTGTTCTTCTCAATGAATTCTTGATTATTATCCCTTTCGAATTCTTTCAAATATTTTCCCAGCCACAGAAGTTAAGCTCACATGTCTATAATTTCCAGGCAAGGATTTTGAACCCTTTTTGAATATAGGAGCCACACCTGCCTTCCTCCAATCCTCCGGAACATTTCCTGTAAGAAAAGAATCTTGAAAGATTTAAAACAGAGGTTCACTTATTTCTACACTTAGTTCCTTAAGTACTCGTGGATGCATACCATCAGGCCCTGGAGCTTTGTTTATATTAACTTTCTTTAGTTGCTGCAGCACCTTGTCTTGAGTTAACCAATTACAATTATTATGCATGTTTTTAGCAGCAATCATTTGCACATCTATTGCCATGCGTTCTTCCTTAATAAATGCGGAGGAGAAATAGTTATTTAAAATTCCTGCCTTTTCCTGGTCTTCATTAACTAACACCATTTCAGTTTTTAGTGTACCTACACTTTCATTTTTTGTTTTTTTTAGAATTTATGTACTTAAAGAATGCTTTGGGGTTGGTTTGCTCTCTTTGGCTATCATTTATGTTTATCATTTTGAAGTTTAGTGAATCGAACCGCCTTTTTGCACGCATTATTGGCTTCCTTATATCTTTTATAGAATGCATCTGATTTGTCCGATTTAAATGCTTTAAATTCCTTTTTCTTATTTTTTAATCACTTGTTTTACTTCTATACTAAGCCACATTGGTTTCAATGTGTTTCTTTTATATTTATTACCCAATGGTACATACTGAGAAATGTAATATTTGTTGAAAGATGTTCCATTTATCCTCAGTGTTCTTTTCACTAAAGAGTTTATGCCAGTCAATATATTGTAAAGCTGCCCTTAATTTATAGAAATTGGCCTTTTTAAAATTATATGTTTTAGTATACCCCATGTGCTTTTGTTTTTTTGAGTTTATTTCAAAGGACACTATATTGTGATCACTTTTTTCCAAGTGCTCACCTACTTGAATGTTGGTCAAAAGATCATCATTGTTTGTTTGTTAAAACCAGGTCCAGGCAAACGTTCTTTCTAGTTGGTGCTTGTACAAGTTGTGACATGAAGGTGTCATTTAACAAGTTCAAAAACCCAATTCCCTTTTCTGAGCTACTAGTCCCTCTGTCCCAATTTATGTCTTGGAAATTAAAATCTCCAATAATTAAAGTGTTACCCAGATTTGCAGATTTCTCAATTTGCTCAACAGCTATTGTTCCTCGTCAATATTAACATTAGGTGATTTATAACATATCCCAACCAATAGTTGATTTCCCTTCTTTTGCCCAAAGCAGATATTTACCCATAAAGCTTCCACATTTTCCTCATTACATTCCACTTGCTTAAGATTTGGCTTTAACGCATGGTTGACACCCTTCTTGTTTTTCCTATCCATCCTAAATAACATGTACCCATTTAAGTTGACTGCCCAGTCATGTGTCTCATCCCACCATGTTTCAGTTATGCCTATTGTGTCATATTGTTTAGTGTATGCTATTGCCTCTAGTTCCCCCATTTTGTTATTTAGGCTCCTTGCATTAGTAAGCATACATTTAATATCATGGGTCACTTGTACTTTTTGTGAATTATCAACATTACATACCTTCTCTGTTCTGAGCCTGCCCCTCCCCCGTCTCCACCTCCCTTATACTGAGCTAAAGCCCATCTCCTTTCTGTCCTATATCCATTTTGTAGATTGCTATGACCTACTAGTTTAAAATCTCCTCCAACCTTCTAGCACTGCAGACCCTCAAATGTCCCCGTACAAATGTCACATCCCTTGATAGCCCTAATCTGGGTGACCAACATATCCAAAAATCCCCTAGATCAGTTCAGGGGTTCAGATAGGCTATGGAAGTCATTTATTTGACCGACCACAACATGGCCCAATGCCCAAAACTGTTCCAGAGAATTAGGGCTTGCAATCGGTCTAGTTCGGTAGTTTGAAAATGAACAAACTACTGAACAATGTCAATAGTCTTACCCTGGAGCTTGTTCCCTTAATCCAGACGAATGATCCCACCGAACAATGCTCTTCTAACTTGTATAAAATCAACTGCAGAGAAGGGGACCCACAACATGCGGACGAGAGCCGTGAATACGACTCAGATTCCGCGGCCAGCAACATGAGCCACCAAACCTCTGAAACTCCAATCACTAGGGATGACCTTTATACCATTGTACAGGATATTAAACTGAACATGGCAGCAGAATTTACCAAACACTTGGCCCCAATAAAGGCAGGCCTCAGTGACCTTGTTCAGCGCACCAATCTCATAGAGGAGAGGATAGACCACAGCCAGGTCCAACGCACACGTCCGAGCCAAACAAGAATTTTGGGACCAAGTGAGACAGCTGGAGGACACCCAAGAAGACCTGAACAACAGGTTATGGCGTAACAACATCATGATAAGGGGCATCCCCGAATCCATCGAAATGGACACCCTCTCCTCCACCCTCCAAGAGACATTCTGCAGCCTACTTCCAGAGGCACCACCAACGGAACTACTCTTGGATAGGGCCCACAGGACGTTGCTTGCGCCATCTATCAACCTGGCGCAGCTGCGAGATGTTATTGTCCGGCTGCACTATTTCCACGTTAAGGAAGCAATAATGAGAGCTGCCCGGAACACTCCGCTCATAATTGAAGGACACCAAGTTGAATTTTTCCAAGACCTTGCCCCCAGTACTCTACGCAACAGAAGGAAGTTATGTCCCCTTACTTAGGAACTAACTCGACGGCGGATCCGTATTCGTGGGGACACCCATTCAAACTAACAGTGCGCAGAAACAACGAAACGTACATGCTACATGAGACTGCTGACACAGGAGGATTTGCCGAACGACTGGGCTTACCCCCCATCGACACCAATGCTGCCAAACCATCCAACAGGGCTCCGAGAACGCCTCCACCCAGGAGCGATGAAGTAGGGCCTCACCGATGCCCACCACCGACTGCCAATCCTTCTCACCTCCTCGGGGCTGACCCACCAAAGCACACCTGCACACAAGCTAAACCAGGGGCTCGTGTCTCCACCCTGAGCTCCATGCACCCACAAGCACCATTCATACCCACTCGCATGGATACCTGAAGATCCACCTACCCAGGACACTTGCCCACCCGTACACTCATGATAGACCATCTGGAATGCACCAGAATAAGCTAAGATATACAAGCCTTCTTTCCTAGCTCTGTCATATCTCTTGACTATCCATGTTACATACGTTCTGCTTAGCACAATTGTAGGCTAAATCTCTAGCCCATTACTTCTAACCTACCCGCAGCTCGCTTTCTCCCAACTGACCACCACATGGGTCTACAACCCTTCTATTTCGGAACATTACCTGATGGCCTGTGAGCGACTCTACCTGACCACCTATACCTTATGTCATACCCCAAAGACCTTGCTTCCAAGACCTGCGGAGCAGTTAGCCGCTCTACCCCACACCCTATTGGCAAATAGTAAGACCAGTAGACTGACCCACTAGGGTTCTCTATCCATACCATTTCCTCTTAATCCTCACCCTAACCAACTACCCCTCCTTTGCCTACAGTATCTCCTACCTACAACCTTGCCACGACACATGACCCCCCCTCATCCTGTCTCTTTCCTGCCCCTCCGCCTTACCCTATTCCCTCAATTGCGAGCTGCGCACTGGAACGTGCACCGGGATCACCAACCAAGACTACTACCATGCCCCTTACCTTGAAATGCGTCTCCATTAATACCAATGGACTGAACACGCCCACTAAAAGACACGGATTGCTGCGCTGGGCTCACAGACAACACATAGACATTTTACTACTCAAAGAAACACACTTCACATCAAATTGCTCGTTCCCTCTTACTAACCGATACGATAAACAGAGCTTCCTTGCCAACTTCCCTGATATTAAGACAAAAGTGGTAGCAATCATACTGAAGTAAACATGCCCTCTGACGGATATCACATACGCCACAGACCCCCAAGGACGTTATATAACAGTAGGGGGGAAAATAGGTCACATCCACTATGACTTCTGCTGCGTCTATGCGCCAACTGTCCCAGATGGCACATTCACTCCACAATAAGAAGAGACTCCAACAAACACCTCATTGTAGGTAGAGATTGCAACGTGGTACAGTCACCTGCAATAGATAGTACGACACAACATCCCGCTCGCCTATGACCTTCCAGGAATGACATTCACTTTGCACAATTCTTGGCCACGTAAACACTGATAGACATGGAGAGCCCAACATCCCTCAACACGAGACTTCATTTTCTACTCGCACCCACATGCTTCATATTCCCGTATAGATCACTTCCTGATCTCTCCAAACCTACTGTCGCAGGTAACCAAAACAGAAATAGGTACGATCTCTTGGTCCGACCATCCAGATATATCGCACACCATAACCCTACCTAACCACAAACAGCCATGGTCATGGAATCTCAACCCACTGCTGTTGCATGAAAAACAATTGAGGGAATCCATCTGTAACGGATCACCTGGCACCCCGACTGGGTACCTCTGTTGAAGGATGCTCCTAGCACTTCCTGAGGGTTCCAAGCACTCCAGGCGACACCTCCAGGCACTGGACTACACTCAGTCCTGGGAACTCTGGAACCACTCCTTCCTGGAGCCGAATGGGGAATTAGCTCCAGTCCCTGGTGAATCTCCTGTAAGCCTGAACAGCAGACACAGGAGCAAGCCTTCTTCCCTTCAATCTCCTACAAGCTGGAGCAGCAGACACATGAGCAAATCTTATTTCCCTCCAATAACAGGATGACACACAGTTTTAGAGTGTCATCAGGAACAGACTGAGCTGGGGCTTTATTGCTTCTTTTATACACATTTCTCTACAAGGTTACCACTCACGTGGACCTAGTGGAACAGCCAATCAACAACGTACAGTACAGTCAGACACTCCCAGCTAATACACACAAAACCTCCCCTCTGCCTGTGATACAATTATCTCAACACAATGGGTTAACTTAATTATCACAGGCAGTAAAATGTACAGTTTTACACAATATTCATAACTTCCTAACCATAAATGCAAATTACATATCCTGAACCAGCATAATCAGTATACAAACATATTCAAAAATCATACAATTTGGTCCAGTGGTTCAAAAGATAGGTGGAAGTCCTATTTGACCAATTTGACCGACTACAAGCATGGCTTTCCTGCCCAAAACAGTTCCACAGATTTAGGCTGTGCAGCCGGTCTATCTTCTCCTCTATCCTGGAGATAATTGGCTTAAGTGGGTGTGGTAACCTAATTATCTCCAGGTACAGGGAATATCTCCATTTACAACAACAGTAAAAATACATACAAATACATAATTCCTATTATACTGAACAGAACCCCCACATTCGACCTATCCCCATCTAGCTTGGTTCTGAACGCTCAATATATCTGAACAGCGCTCAGATCTCACAAACAGAATAAAATCACCATGGGGTTAAAGTTTAGCAAGGGCTGATGAGAGATTGAGGAGGGACAAAGCAGCCAGTTTAAACTGGTCTGGCAGTGTCCCTGGCATGCCATGCTTGAGAAACAATAGACAGTAAAAAGGGGGAGGGGAAGAGGCACATTTTCTCATGGAATTAAAGGGGCAGAAAAAGTGTGTTACAATCCAATATGCACAAATAACGTTTCCCAAGGGCAATACCCCCAGGGGCCATAGTCCTGGGGCAAGAGGCTGGCAAACAGGCCCCTCCATAAACCTGTGGCGAAGTCACTTTTGCCACACCATCAACCAATGCCATCGCTGAATATTTTGAACTTAACGCACTCAGGACACCTTCCCCGATGGCCCTATGGGCTGCTCGTAAAACACAGAACACAAAAAGAAAAAAATCCAATAATTTACAGAAACAATGACAGAACTAAGGAGATTATAAACTAGACATAAACAAGACCCACAACCGTCCACACTAACCGAACTAAAAACAACCATATACCTCCTCAAACGACTCACACATACCGACACAACCAAAGCCCTTGTGTGGCTTAAACAGAAGTACAATGAAAAAGGAAACAAAGCGGACTCGATGCTAACCTGCAGGCTCAAAAAAGGCATAGAAACCAAACAAATCACCTCAATATGAACAAGGGACGGGTCACTCAGCAACACCCCTGAGCGCATAGGCGAAACATTTCAACAATACTTCAACGCCCTGCCACCTATGACAAGAGTCTGCAGCCAGTGGCGTACACACAATCCATGGGGCCCCGGTGCGAAAACTGATCCGGGGCCCCCCCCCGAGCTTGCTCTGCGTGGGCCGGGGCTGCAAAACATGGCGGCGGGCACCTGGTTGCAGGGGTCGCAGGGCTGCGACCCCTGTGACCGCGGTATGTACGCCAGTGCATGCAGATACACATACACTTAAAGTACCACTACAGACACACAGATCACATCAGCTCAAAGAAACTGCTATGTTTCACTGAGGGTTAATCCAGCCTCTAGTGGCTGTCTCATTGACAGCCTCTAGAGGAGCTTCCGCGATTCTCACTTTGAAAATCACAGTGAAAATCACATTGAGTAATGCTTTCCTATGGGTGGTTTGAATGCATGCGCGGCTCTTGCCGCGCATGCGCATTCGGAGCTGAGAGGTGGATCGGGGCAGAGGGATCCCCAGCGCCAAGGGAGTCCGGCGCTGGAGAAAGGTAAGTGCTGAAGACACACACACACACTCTCACGAACAGACGCATGCACACTAGCTAACAGACACACACATTTACTGACAGACACACACTCAGTGACAGAACTATTTACACACTCACTGACAGACAGACACATACACACTCACTTACAAAACACACACTCACTAACAGATGCCAAACAGACTCACTAACAGATGCACACAAACTAACACACTCAGTAACACACACACAGTAACACACTCAGTAACACACACACAGTAACACACTCACTGACACACACAAACTAACATCTGGCTGGTGCAACATCATCGAATACCTACAGTCGTCATTTCGTTAGATGCCAAAAAGGCATTCTACTGCCTCCTGTGGCCCTATCTCTACCGCACCTTAGACCGAATGGGATTCCCAAAGGAATTCCTCTCCTTCCTCCAAGCAACTTACCATTCCCCACACGGAGCCCTCCTTCTACCCAACATCACACCACCTAGGTTTCCAATCACCAATGGCACTCGACAGGGCTGCCCCCTTTCGCCCCTCTTGTTCGCCCTTTCCTTGGAGCTGCTATTACAGGCGAAACGCACCAAACAGGCGATTGAGGGATTGACCATTTGAGGGGAATCCTTCAAAGTGTCGGCCTACGCGGATGACATACTCCTCACGCTAACCAACCCAGACCAATCAATCCTATCTATGCCGAGGTAGCTGGATATAAACTAAACTTAGCAAAGTCAGAACTCCTACCGATACAACTTAGCGATTCTTCCCTAGACCAACAGAACCACAAATATCCATTCCGGATATGCCCCTCGGCCATCACATACCTGGGAATACAATTGCCAGCAGACTTAACACTATACGAAAAAATACTACACCCCACTCCTACACAAAGCACACAATGACCTGCGCCAGTGGTCAGCACTGGGAGTCTCATGGCTAGGCCGCATAGCCTCCATTAAAATTAATCTCCTCCCTAGACTCCTCTACCTCTTCCAAACCCTCCCTATCCCATTCCATAGAGCAGATTTAAAAGCCCTACAATCGGCCGTGGACACCTTCATATGGAACTGCCACAAGCCTCGAGTGAGCAGAAACACCCTCTACATCCCCCAAAAATACAGAGGTCTAGGTCTACCAAATTTCTCTCACTGCCACTCGGCAGCACAATTAGCCCAGATTCAACACTGTTACTCCTCACCACAAACTAAGCAATGGGTCGACCTCGAACACATAATTTTCGGATGGGACAACCCCATAGAGACTCTCACTAGAGCAGAAAACAAACTGAGCACTTGCATAGCCCTGGCAATGCGCAGGTCAATCACAGAAACTTGGTCCACAACCCACATCCCAATGCAAGCCATCATTACTAAAAAAATACTGGACAGCATGCACATGTTTACCTCACAACTCCACGATACACCCAAACACTTCCATAAAATCTGGGACCCCTGGCTGGACGGAGACATGTCCCTCCTCTGTTAGAGATGTGTAACTTTGCAAAGGGGATAATGCTATCAAGGCAGGGGTGGGGGGCGGGGCCGGGCGCAGACCACTAGACACACAAGCACCCGACCTGTACCCTCCAACCCCACTATCCGCCCCTGCAACAACCCCCCAATCACCTGACCGGGGTCAGGTGTGGAGGCGACTCCTAACACCTGATCCACCCCAACACCGCTTCCCTTCTTTCTACCACACTGTACTTTACTACAATCAAACCCAACCAACCACCGCACGGCCACCTAAGGATGCAGACTACGACTGCGTGCATGGTGCACCAATCAGGGTAGACAGAGATCACTGAGGGGGGGAAACACCAGCTCACAGAATGTTGCAGAACTCCACTGCGACCAAGAGGTGGGGCAAACCTCTAGCCACGCGGGGACCCTCTCCCAAACCACATTTACTATAACCGCACCAGACAGGCAGACGCATAAAAACTCAAGTAGATGGGACCCTGACGAACTGAGAAACAGATAGAACCGAAACCAGGACCCCGACAATCAAGGACAATACAAACTCGAGGCCCCATTCCCACCAGGATTTACATTATACAAAACACACAAAAAACAAAACAAATATATATATATATATATATATATATATATATATATATATATATTGTAAACACTCACAAAATGTCTAATGTTTTTAGATCCATTTGAAATAAATTGCAGTGTTAATGAAATTAATAGTTGGGCTAACCTGCCATGTGAAATACAATGCTTTATTGTTCTTCTTACTGAATTTAATTCAGGGATATTGTAATACTAATAATTCTCAATAGTTGCACATTTTTATTTTTATATTCTCTTTGGCTGTTATCCCTAGCAGTCAACAATTCAATAGACTGGAAACTGAAATCAGAATGTACATAGATTTACCTGACATACATGATTTATGATCTTCAAGAATAGAGTCAGTGGACCCATTCAAAGACATCTTCTGTGTCCTTTTAATCTCATAATTTCTCATAATTTTTTATATGGTTATTAGTACCACATTATTTTTTGGTGAACTGAACTTGTTTTCTTATATTTAGTTTTGTATCCATTGAACTTTGCCAAAACACATCATAGAATCTCTGTACAAAAATTATTGTAATAGCTGGCTTTCACTATTGTACATACAATGTTCAACATTTTCTATTGCTAATTCACAGTAAAACTGAACTATTATGAATGGCATGGTTAGTTGTAGCATTTATTTAATTTGCACTTGAAAAATCAATGGCTTTCACAGATGTTTATGCTGTGCTGTTTACCTATACCTTGAACCTTGAACAGAGATATCTAATAGTCAACATGAACACATAAATATACAGCACCAAATGTAAGTAACATTTATAGAAGTCACATTGTGAGGTTGTTTGAGTCCTGTGATAACTCTTTTTCTCACCCTTACAAATAGTGTCAGTCCCTTTCAACATATACTAGATTTTTACATTTAGTTTGTTTCTTCATCTAATTGTATTTTTCAGATGTTATTTTGTTAAATACCTTAAAACTATTCCCCACCACCCCTCCTTACAGAATTATCTCTCTTAACAAAATCGGGTTATTGCTAATTGTAAAGTCCTTATGAGAAGAACCATGCAAACCATACACCTGATTAATATGAAGCATTGACAATTTATTTTAATGTTTCTCATAGAGAAGTACTGAATTCAGTGCTGGATTTAGTGAGTGTCCAATCTCTTGGTGATGTACCTTTCATTAAATTGTAAATAGAAATATATATATATAAAAAATTAAACAGGAGCACTATCTGGGGTTTTTCAAATAAGTGTAGTTAAGCAATCAACATTTTGATCCTCCTGGGTCTTCATCAAAATGTGTTTGGATCTATAGATTATTGATGAAGATTGATATGTATAACGGTATTACCAAAACGTACAGTCATTTTCATTTTCTGGACATTTTCCACAGCAGCATCACTAATGGGTTAAATTAGGAAGTAGAATAAATCAACTGAATAACACCTCCCCTAAGTCCAGATGATAGTCTCCTAAAATTAACCCAGAAGGAAAGGAAACTGGTGCTGCTGTGGGAAATGGCCAGGAAATGAAAATTCCAGTCATTATTGGTAAGAATTTGATGAAACCTAAAGGGGTTCAAATGGAGGTAAGGAATGAAGTAAAATCCCATGGAGTAATCTGTTTGATAGGAGGATGGATCTTTAAGGTCAAAAAATGGTTTACTGCTCAGTTTTAGATAGGCAGCACAGCAACCCACTCTGAGGTCTCTCTTCTCTGGTAGATAGAAAATAAAGTTATGGAGGAGGTGGGTGTAGCATCTTGAATGTCCTCAGTTGTAGTATATGAAATGATAAGAATGGTAGAAGGCAGAAATCTGATGTGTTACTAGGAACACTTTTATAAAGACTGTTCTGTTGGCAAAATACATTTGTGTTTATTATTAAGATAGTTTTATTGGGTTTTTTTTAGTACTAATAATGAATACAAACATATATGTTTTATTAAACCTGGATGTTTCTGTGTTGTTCACTGCCTTCTGGATCCTGTTTCCTTGGTGGGAAATATACCACCTAAGCCCTAAGAATCGAGTAAACCATATTTGCTTTGTTTACTCTAAGTTTTTTTTTCCATTTATCTCAAAATATGTATCCAATATACTATATAGGTTTGTTTTCAGTTCTATATCCACACGGAGAGAACCTGAACATCCCACATATCCCAGAATAGGAAACATACCACTCTATGCTGTAGGAGCCATTTGTGGGCTTCAAAAAAATGTGAATGTGTATTTATCTATCAACTTATCAATAGTGATGCACCGAACGGTTCGCTGGCGAATAGTTCCTGGCGAACATAGCATGTTCGCGTTCGCCAAGGAGGGCGAACATATGCGCGGTTCGATCCGCCCCCTATTCGTCATCATTGAGTAAACTTTGACCCTGTACCTCACAGACAGCAGACACATTCCAGCCAATTAGCAGCACATCCTCCTTAGCAGACCCTCCCACCTACTGGAAGGCATCCATTTTACATTCATTCTCAAGCTGCATGCTTAGTGAGAGGAGGGAAAGTGTAGCTGCTGTTGATTAGATAGGGAAATGCATAGCTAGGTTAGGGTATACAGTGTCCACTACAGTCCTGAAGGACTCATCTGATCTCTGCTGTAAGGACAGCACCCCAAAAAGCCATTTTTAGGGCTAGAACATCAGTCTGCTTTTTTTTTTTTTTTCTGTGTAATGTAATTGCAGTTGCCTGCCTGCCAGCTTCTGTGTCAGGCTCCCAGTGGATACTGTGCCCAGTGCCACCACTCACTCACTGGTGTCACAATAGCTTGCATTTAAAAAAAATAAAAATTTTTTCACTATAATAGATTGAATAGCAGTTAGTTGTCTGCCAGCTTCTGTGTCAGGCTCACAGTGGATACTGTGTCCAGTGCCACCACTCACTCACTGGTGTCACAATAGCTTGCATTTAAAAAAAATAATTTTTTTTTTCACTATAATAGAATGAATAGCAGTTAGTTGTCTGCCAGCGTCTGTGTCAGGCTCACAGTGGATACTGTGCCCAGTGCCACCACTCACTCACTGGTGTCACAATAGCTTGCATTTAAAAACAAAAAACTTTTTTCACTGTTATAGATTGAATAGCAGTTAGTTGTCTCAAAGCGGGTGTGTCAGGCTCACAGTGAATACTGTGCCCAGTGCCACCACTCACTCACTGGTGTCACAATAGCTTGCATTTAAAACCAAAAACTTTTTTCACTGTTATAGATTGAATAGCAGTTAGTTGTCTCAAAGCGGGTGTGTCAGCCCTGCAGCGTGTACTCTGCCAGTTCACAGTGCCACTCATATCTGGTGTCATAATAGCTTGCATTTAAAAACAAAAAACTTTTTTCACTGTTATAGATTGAATAGCAGTTAGTTGTCTCAAAGCGGGTGTGTCGGGCTCACAGTGGATACTGTGCCCAGTGCCACCACTCACTCACTGGTGTCACAATAGCTTGCATTTAAAAAAAATATTTTTTTTCACTATAATAGATTGAATAGCAGTTAGTTGTCTTCCAGCTTCTGTGTCAGGCTCACAGTGGATACTGTGCCCAGTGTCACCACTCACTCACTGGTGTCACAATAGCTTGCATTTAAAAACAAAAAACTTTTTTCACTGTTATAGATTGAATAGCAGTTGGTTGTCTGCAAGCATCTGTGTGTCAGGCTCACAGTGGATACTGTGCCCAGTGCCACTACTCACTCACTGGTGTCACAATAGCGTGCATTTAAAACCAAAAAACTTTTTTCACTGTTATAGATTGAATAGCAGTTAGTTGTCTCAAAGCGGGTGTGTCAGGCTCACAGTGGATACTGTGCCCAGTGCCACCACTTACTCACTGGTGTCACAATAGCTTGCATTTAAAACCAAAAAACTTTTTTCACTGTTATAGATTGAATATAAAAGTGGCCTCTTTGAGAGAAATATTTCCCACAATCAGAACAAAAATAAGGTTTCTCTCCTGTATGGCTCCTCAAATGATGCTTAAGATTGGAAGCAGCTGAAAAGCATTTCTCACACTCAGAACATTCTCTCCACTTTGAACGAAATGACGTTTGGGAAGAGATTTTGTATGAGTAGGTTTTTCATGTACGATACGGGAACATGATTTAGATCCTTGGTAAGTTTTGCGAGATCCAATAGTGTGTATGTAGGGGGAACAGTCAATCCATATCTGCCAAGTGACCCTATGTAGGAGGAGCAGTCTCTATTCTGCTCTGTGTCAGTGTGTATCAGGGGCTCTGAGGACAGGTGTCAGTCCATATCTGCCAAGTGACCCTATGTAGGAGGAACAGTCTCTATTCTGCTCTGTGTCAGTGTGTATCAGGAGCTCTGAGGACAGGTGTCAATCCATATCTGCCAAGTGACCCTATGTAGAGGGAACAGTCTCTATTCTGCTCTGTGTCAGTGTGTATCATGATCTCTGAGGACAGGTGTCAATCCATATCTGCCAAGTGACCCTATGTAGGAGAACAGTCTCTATTCTGCTCTGTGTCAGTGTGTATCGGGGCTCTGAGGACAGGTGTCAATCCATATCTGCCAAGTGACCCTATGTAGGAGGAACAGTCTCTATTCTGCTTTGTGTCAGTGTGTATCATGGTCTCTGAGGACAGGTGTCAATCCATATCTGCCAAGTGAGCCTATGTAGGAGGAACAGTCTCTATTCTGCTCTGTGTCAGTGTGTATCAGGGGCTCTGAGGACAGGTGTCAATCCATATATCAAGGTGTCAATATGTCATATGTCAGGTGTCAATCCATATCCATTGTGATTTAGGAATGTTAGGTGATTTATGCCCTTTATGGATTAAGACCAGACTCTGCATCAACTGTGTAATTTTCCATGGGAGTTTTGCCATGGATCCCCCTCCAGGCATGCCACAGTCCAGGTGTTAGTCCCCTTGAAACAACTTTTCCATCACTATTGTGGCCAGAAAGAGTCCCTGTGTGTTTTAAAATTCGCCTGCCCATTGAAGTCTATGGCGGTTCGCCTAGTTCGCGAACATTTGCGGAAGTTTGCGTTCGCCGTTCGTGAACCGAAAATTTCGGGTTCGCGACATCACTACTTATAAAGTGCCTTATAGACAAATATACTAAACTATATTGCCTTTTTAGGTTTTCATTGCCTTTTATGTGACCATGTGCTGCATATCTCATGCAATAACCATGGAACATGAAGTACACCCATATCCATAACAGGGTATTATACCACACAAGCTGATAAGTAGGAGCTACATTATAGCTCCATAAAGTGTAAGTTAACTATTTTCTCCTTATTCTCCCATTGACCATAACATACTACAATATCAGATTTCTGCCTTCCTCCATTCTTATCATTTCATATACTACAACTAAGGATCTTTAAGGATGCCTGAAAAAATATTTTAACCAGAGGGCTCAGAGCCAATCTCTCATTGGTGAAATATGATATTGGTAACACCTGAACTCTCTATAACATGTCTTCATGGCATGGACTAATAAAAGTACTAGACCAGGACTTGATAATGTCCCAGATTCTGTGATAGTTTTTTTTAAGTGGCTTTCTTCATGGGCACTAAAGCATCCTGGATGAGAGAGTAAAATTGTTTGACTTGGTGATGGGATCTTGAAGCCATGATGTCGAGATCAGGGTATATCCATTTCTCCATTATATCTATGAAAACTGATAAGGACTACTCCTCTGGATGGATGGGGTGTCGGCTCAAGTAGTCTGCTGCCATATTGTCCATGCTCTGGAGGTACACATCTTTCATTCATTGAATGTTCTCCTCTGCCCAGAACATGATTGTAGTAGTTTATTCACTGAAAGCTCTGCTTCTTTTTCATCCTTGGTGATTGATGTATGCTGCTGCAGTTTTGTTGTCTCTTTGTTTAAGATCCACTTGCCTTTTGTTGTTGGAAACTTTGTAAATTGCCCATAGTTCTATACAATTGGATGGGAGAAGGCTGATCTGCCTGCTCCATGAGGCCTGAACATATCTAGTAAGAGAAATAAAAGCCAGTCATATATGCTTTCACAGTTGTGCATAGTTTTTTTTTTTCCATGGGTTCATTCAAAGAAAAAGCTTTAGCAATAGGGAGAGCAGCTTTTTTTGGTGCTAAGCTTGAATTCTAGGGGCTGAGTATTTTCTTGCAATATTTTTGGCTTAGTGGATATATTCATGGAGCTTTACTTTAAAGTTGACTTCTTTTGTCTGGCCTGACCCATTCTGTAGAGGTTGTTCCACTGATCACAGTGCAAAGGAAAATACATTTTTTGTTTTCTTAAATCTTGAAAGAAATTGTCATCTATAGAAGATTTGTATTACAATATCTTGTAGTTTCACAAACCATGCGGACCAACCTTTCTATTTCCTTATACTCCAAATTTTAAGAGTCTAATTCCCCTTGTAGACTGGATGTAGTCTCAAGTTTCCTTTTTATATTAGGGGTCTTGTCCTGAAATGGATTGAACCCGTCATTAATGGCCTGATTAATCCATTCCTTTAATTCAGAGGGAGCAGTGTCAATATCACTAGGGTTATCTGTTACTTCTCTTAAGCAATTAAATACACAGCATTTTCCCCTCAGGATCAAGGAGCTACCACCCATACATCTACTTGTTTTGACTTTTAGTTTCTGTTACGGTACCTCCAGTAATAAAATGTACAAACCGCCATTTAGCGAATGCTCCCCGTTCGCAATAATGTGGTTTGGTAGCGGGTATAGTAAAACCATGCAAACCGCCAGCTAGGGAACACTCCAAACTCCCGAACGGTACCTGTATGGCTCTTTCCCTTCACGAGCTCCAAATCCACGAACTGACAATAGTAACCGAACGCCAATATCTTCCAAGCGGCAAGTAATCCAAATAATTAGTAATGAACTTACTATGCAGAATTTATCACCCCCTAATATCCATTCTCATTTTAATAAACTGAATAAATTATTTAGACAACAAATCAGAATGAGTTGGGAGATATCCACACTACAGAAATATCTTTCTAAAAGCATTATACCCAGAGGGTTACGGGTACAGGTACCCCCTGCTAGACAGATGGCTTTGGAAGAGTTTCATAAGGAGTGGGAGGAGGCAGCTACTATTTGTTCAAATACCTTTATGAACATAATCTGCAAATATGAATCTATGAGACTTGAGACTGTACAACAAGAACTAGATAAACAAATAGATGAGGTCCAACAGGTAAAAGCTGACCCTCAATTTGAGTCATTGGAAGTAAAGCTAAAAACTAACCTTGATAAATTTTCGCATCAAATCAAGGTTAGGAAGCATCAAAAATATCTTCGGGATGTTTCAGACTTTGAGAGAGGGAATGTTTACTACCCGTTTAAAAGAAGGAATAGAGTTTATTCTGATTATGTGAGCACATCAGAATATGAATCCACTGATACAGAAACTGACAGACCCTCTACTCCACATACACCTATACCGACTAATCCACCCAAAAGTATTTTAAAGAAAGGGGTGGATTTTTTAGGTCTACGTCAGGCCGAGTTATCTCAGGGTCCTCGTACAAGGAACAGAGGTCGAGGTCAGAGACACCGAAGATAATGTCTAAACCATCCTTACAGATCATTAACCTGTCCAAATCCACTCTTTCTAATGCCCAAATGAGTATATTATCTAAGGGGTTATCTTATGTTCCTACACCTACTTTCAATAAATTTACATGGACAAAAGATGTCCATCTATTTGTGCAGAAGTTAGCCTTGCATAAATATCATGAGCAACGCAAAGAAACTAAAGCACAGAATTTAGGATTATCATCTAAGGACTTAGAATGTCTTCAAACACTCGTTGAACTTTTGGAATCCTGTGATGGTTCCATTAGGAACATTCTTCCTCAAACTAATTTGCGATCTAAAAGTAGGTTTACCCCTCCGTTTAAAGACTATAGGAATTTGGAGGTATTCCTAGATATGGTTTGTAGGGAAATTGTCTCTTTACCAACTGACGATTTCCAACTACATCTTGGGGATAACCTTTCAAAACAGGAGAGAATGGCTATTAGTCAGCTCCAGGCTAACAGGGACCTGATTATTAAGCCATCTGATAAGGGGGGGAAATGTGGTTGTTATGGACAGGGATCATTACATAAGGATGGCTGAACGACTGCTATTGGATGAAAACACGTACCGTGTGATTAAAAAGGATCCAACTGCACTCTTTTTGGTTGAATTACGTACCTTATTGATTGGAGCTGTGGAAATGGAATTCATCTCAAAAGATGAATTCGAGTTCATGAACCCTAAAGAACCTATTTTGTCAACTTTTTATTGTTTACCTAAAATCCATAAGTCCATGTCGGACTTGACAGGTAGACCGATTGTATCTGGTTGTGGTAATCTTACCCAGAATATAAGCGTATTTCTTGTCAAGATTTTGTCCCCGATGGTACAGAGTTTACCCTCATACCTTCGGGATACAAAACAATTACTTGTTTTTTTGACCCAGAATGAGATTCCATATCATGCCAAATTGTGCAGCCTTGACGTAGAGGCTTTATACAGTTCAATTCCTCATGAGCTTGGAATTGAACATTGCAGAATGTTCCTCTCTCTTAATTCTAAATTACCTGAGACGTATATTGAATTGATATCAGATCTGTTGAAATTTGTACTAACACATAACATATTTCTCTTTAATGGTAAATTGTATCAACAGATGAGGGGAACAACCATGGGGACACCATGTGCACCCTCATATGCAAATCTACATCTGGGCTGGTGGGAGCGAATAATCAGAGAAGACCCTAACCTCAAACAGTATATGGATCAGGTCCTTTACTGGAAGAGGTACATTGACGACATTTTTGTCGTCTGGTTGGGTACCTCCGAGTTCTTTACGGACTTTGTCGCTGTCCTCAATAATAACACTTATAATCTGCGGTTTACAAGCGAGATGGGGGGTTCTAAATTATGTTTTTTGGACGTTTCTCTTGAAATAGGGGAAGCGAACAAAACGAATACTACACTTTTTAGGAAAAAAACAGCTACAAACAGCCTTTTGGATTGGTCTAGTTACCATCCTACTCCATTAAAAGCTGGAATCCCCATCGGACAGTACCTCAGATTACGACGGAATTGTTCATCCCTGGATGACTTCAAGTCCAAAGCAAGGACTTTGAGATTGTCCTTCAGGGAAAAAGGATATCCTAATAGGGTGTTAAAGAGAGCATATGTGAGGGCTCTTTCAACCGAACGACAAACTCTTATTGATGACAATTCTGTTAAACAGGAGGGACAACTGATAAGATGCATTGGAACCTTTGACACTGGGTGGCAAAAAATGATGGGAATCTTTAAGAAATATTGGCCCATCATATCTACAGACAAACATCTTAAAGATGTAGTGACAACGTATCCTTCTGTTACAGCCCGTAGAGGTAGGAATTTAAGGGACCTACTTGTCCCTAGTCATCTCTCTTCATTGTCAATTTCAGGACCTTTTAAAAACTACTTACCTACTGGCACATACCGATGCAGTCACTGTAGTGCATGCCCCTTTATCAATAAGAACTCTAAAACCTGCAATAATAGTTCCAAGTCAGAGACCTTTAACCTACGCTCTTTCATCAATTGTCGCACTGCAGGGGTTATTTATTTACTTACCTGTTCATGTGGCCTTATGTATGTGGGGAAGACTTTTTGTCCCTTCAAGTTTAGAATCAGGGAACATGTAAACTCAGTAAGGAGACGTCTTGAAACCCCCATATCAAGACATTTACATCTTTACCATAACCATTCTTCAGCGGGAATACGCTTTTTGGGATTAGAACATATCCCTCAGCCTCCACGTAAAGGTGGGTGGGATATCAAACTCCGTCAGAGGGAGGCATTTTGGATTTTCAAACTTCAAACTTTATCACCACATGGTTTGAATGAGGGGTTTTCATATACCCCTTTCATTCAATAAACAATTACTAGTAACTGTGTATGGGTATTTTCCTGTTAATTATGATCTTAATTATTAGTATTTAATATTAATTTTGAAGTTTTATTTACGTTTTGGTTAGTTAAGTGTTTATTATTATCTAGGGATCCTAAGCTACTATATATATCTCCCTATGCAGTTTTAGTGATGCCACATTGGTCATTACTATTTATGTAATTGATTGGAGCAAGGGATTCTATGTTGTTCAGGTTATACCTGATTCCTACTATGTAGTAGGACTTCACATAGAGTGTACTCCTCACACTATGGATGGATAAGGGACAAATGGGAGTGTTATGCATTCCAGTGTGCCCATTCTAAAATTACACTTACCTTGTTTCACATAATTATACACTTAAATGCCTTTTATCTAGGCAGCAAGTGGGTAATTTTGGATCATTATTTGATCACCCTTGAATGTATCCTTCAGGGATGATCACTATGTTAATCCCCTCGTTGTATTGTCGGGTTGTTTTAACCCCGCCTATTCAGTGACGTCTGTGTGACTCATTAGGTTGTGTATGAGGGGGGCGTGGTATAGAGACGGTGCCCGCCCCTTCACTGCCCGTGTGACACAGCGTTTGATATCATAACTACGTGGGGTATGCGGATGTGGTGTCCGCCCCCTTCCCTGCTCACGTGGCGTAGCGTGTTGACGTCACGGAGAGTATACGGAAGGAGGTCGGGCTACATTGGACTACGAACATATGATTGAGAGGCGGGTTTCATGGGGACCAATGAGATGTGAGTTTCTCACTTACGAACCAGCTGTTAACAATGTCCAATTGTGTATTGGACATTTAAAGAAGCGGGAGAGACCGGTAGCTTTTGTATTTGCCCCTGACGACGGCGTCTTGATATGCTGAAACGCGCGTTGGGCTCTTTTCCTATTTTATTTTTAACTATGCACTTGGGTTGTAGGGGTTAGCACTTAATTGAGTTCCACTTTTTTTAGTCCCTCCATAGGACTAGCTGTGTTAGTAGGCATTAGATCTTTGTTATGCTGAAGCATTAGGGATTCTATTTAGTTAGTATCTAGCTGTGAATATTTAGAGAGGTTCTAGATGATTTATGACTATGTAGTGTAGAATGGAGCGTCTATATGTCTTCTAGATACCTACTATTAGTCTTTACTAGATCTCTTTATCTAATTTAGAACAGACTATTTCTACCTTCAGTTCTATTTGTCTATTGCTATTTTAGCCTCTTACATAGATATTCTCTACCTTCTACACCTATGTACCTTGTGGATAGGAGACTAAGGCTTTTATCTTTAATAAATTACGATACACTTTTTATCATAAGTACATGTTAATAGGGTTGTACAGCTCCTTCCCGGCACAATATCAAGTTGGGTATTTGTGCTGGCAAATTATTGTGTTTAATCCAAATAAGCAGTCTCTAGGCGCCGGTAATAAAATCCCCCCAATAATGAGACCAAGCTCCGCTTTGAGGGTAAAACACGAACTGATTTACTGTGGGCTACCTGCCCGGTATTTATGCAGGTCTCCCACTTGGTGGACACTCCCCTAGGGGACCAAATGGGAGACTGGAATTACAGAAAGACATGGGGACATTTTGGACACACATCCCCACAATATTCCCACCATGCATCACAGTTCCCTCCCCTCTGCTCGGGGGATAATTGGGAAGTAATTCAATTATCTCCCCGAGCAGAGGCAAATCGCCATTTTAAATACAAGTCACAAAACACATAAAAATCTATAACTTTATAACTGCCGAACATATTGCATTCGTGTAACACATCCCCAGATAGCCTGGATCTGAGTGCATATTATTGGCGAATAGCGCTCAGATCCCATTCGCATAGTTCAATCGCCATGGAGTCAAAGTCTATTACAGTTCTTCGGTATGCGATTGACTCCATGGGACGGCTATCTGGGGTTAAGTCCATTCGTGTTGTTGAATCTCCCGAACGGCCGGCATTCGTATGCTTTTGTCGATTGAGAAGGGGAGGTCGACGGCTTCAGCGGTGTTCGGTTGAAAAAGTGTCCGTTTTCAGATCCATGAAATAATCGTCGAACACCGCTGGTCTTTTGCATGGTTAAAATGGCCGCCGCCTCGTGGTCGACATACGAACGACGACCACCCGGCATTTGGTTTTAATTGAGAAGTGTCTGTGGTTAACCGCAACGTTCTAATGGGGATCAATATGTTAACCAGCAGCACACTTCTCTTCTGGGTGGCCGTCCGTTCGGTAGTTTCGTTCGACAAAAAACGACATTCCCTTAAACAAAGCATACGAATGGGGAAATTCATGTAACCGGCAAAGCAGACGAACACAGTACTTTTAATCCAGACAGATGGGTCTGTCACAGTTTCTTTTAGCAAAAGATTCAGAAGATTTTATTTTTACTGAAAATAAGTAATATAGTTATTCCCATTTAGGTTCATCTCACTTTCTTATCCCATTTAGTATCAAAATAAGTGGCTTACCTCTCTCTTCTAGCAGCTGGCTTGTGTAAAGGAGGAGGAGAGGACATCTGTAAAGTAAAACCTCCCTAATTGTTTGTAGATCTCTAGCTGTATCCTCCATATTATGATTTGGTAAACTGGTTGTTGAAAGGATATATTCTGTGAGGAAGCTGAACAATATAAGATAAGTTATCAGTTTTTTCCCCCACTTATCACTCAGAACGGTGAAGGTGTGGTGTTTGTTTGCACTATTTTCCAAAGGCATGCCCAAGTGTATCTTGGGATCAATTATTGATTTCTGCTCTATGGTATACTTAGGTATATGGGGGTCAAAGTTAGAAAAAGTGTGTATTTTTAAATGTTTTCATCATATTTTATAATTGTCTTTATGGTAAATTATATGACATGATAAAAATAATGGTATCTTTAGAAAGACCATTTAAAGGTGAGAAACACAGTGTATAATATGTGTGGGTACAGTAAATGAGTAAGAGGAAAATTATAGCTGAACACAAACACTGCAGAAATGTAAAAAGAGCCCTGGTCCTTGACGGTAAGAAAATTGAAAAATGGTCTGGTCACTAGGGGGTTAAACAGTATTTTTTCACAGTATTTTGCACCCAGTGGGGTTCCTCAGGGATCTGTACTTGGACCCATTCTCTTTAATATTTTTATTAGTGATATTGCAGAAGGTCTTGATGGTAAGGTATGTCTTTTTGCTGATGATACTAAGATATGTAACAGGGTTGATGTTCCAGGAGGGATAAGCCAAATGACAAATGATTTAGGTAAACTAGAAAAATGGTCAGAATTGTGGCAACTGACATTTAATGTGGATAAGTGCAAGATAATGCATCTTGGACGTAAAAACCCAAGGGCAGAGTACAGAATATTTGATAGAGTCCTAACCTCAACATATGAGGAAAGGGATTTAGGGGTGATTATTTCTGATGACTTAAAGGTAGGCAGACAATGTAATAGAGCAGCAGGAAATGCTAGCAGAATGCTTGGTTGTATAGGGAGAGGTATTAGCAGTAGAAAGAGGGAAGTGCTCATGCCATTGTACAGAACACTGGTGAGACCTCACTTGGAGTATTGTACACAGTACTGGAGACCGTATCTTCAGAAGGATATTGATACCTTAGAGAGGGTTCAGAGAAGGGCTACTAAACTGGTTCATGGATTGCGGGATAAAACTTACCAGGAAAGGTTAAAGGATCTTAACATGTATAGCTTGGAGGAAAGACGAGACAGGGGGGATATGATAGAAACATTTAAATATATAAAGGGAATCAACACAGTAAAGGAGGAGACTATATTTAAAAGAAGAAAAACTACCACAACAAGAGGACATAGTCTTAAATTAGAGGGATCAAGGTTTAAAAATAATATCAGGAAGTATTACTTTACTGAGAGGGTAGTGGATGCATGGAATATCCTTCCAGCTGAAGTGGTAGAGGTTAACACAGTAAAGTAGTTTAAGCATGCGTGGGATAGGCATAAGGCTATCCTAACTATAAGATAAGGCTAGGGACTAATGAAAGTATTTAGAAAATTGGGCAGACTAGATGGGCCGAATGGTTCTTATCTGCCGTCACATTCTATGAGTATTTAAGGTGAAAAAATCTTCATTATATCCGTGAACAAATCAACGTAAATAAATAATAAACGTCGATTTGTTCACGGATATAATGAAGATTTTTTCACCTTAAATAATTTGATTGTCGTTCTTGTTTAAGACCTGTGAGTGCACCCCTGTCTGTAAACATATATTTATAACGCGGGTTGCACCTAGGCAATTTTGTTGGTTTTTCATTCATTTTGGAGTAAGGAGAGTGCCAAGCAGCTGTGGATTTTTTGATATATATATATATATATATATATATATGAAAAATTAAAAAAATGTAATTCAAAGAACAAAAAAAAAGTAAAAATAAAAAATGCTAAATAAATAAATTGGGAAAATTAAAAAATTGATGAAAGGTTAAAAAAGGCTCAACTGCAAAATACTGTGAAAAAATACTGTTTAACCCCCTAGTGACCAGACCATTTTTCAATTTTCTTACCGTCAAGGACCAGGGCTCTTTTTACATTTCTGCAGTGTTTGTGTTCAGCTATAATTTTCCTCTTACTCATTTACTGTACCCACACATATTATACACTGTGTTTCTCACCTTAAATGGTCTTTCTAAAGATACCATTATTTTTATCATGTCATATAATTTATATATATAATATTATTCTTATTTTAATATGCATATTTTTATTTTATTTATTATTAATATATTTTATGTTTAATTATTTTTTTCATTATTATGTTTTTAATATTATAATTTTTTTATCATTTACTTCTTTATTTATTTTTTGCTTATTTTCATTTATCCATTCACATGGGTATTTGTTGATTGCCCTGTTTTTTTTTAGTTTTTTTTTTTATAGTTTTAAATCACTTACATCTCCAAAGGAGATGTACATAAGAGACCAAATTGAACTCTTTTATGCCATTGCTGCCTTTTGGGACTGTCCAGCATATATTTTTGATATGTGGTAATTATGTCTCCCCATTCAGTTCGTAAGGATGTGTCTGATTAATTAAAATAAACATCATGATTTTTTTGCCTAATAATAATAATAGTAAATAAGGTATTAACCCCTTAAGGACGGGTGACGGACGAGGTCCGTCACAGAGGGGAGACCCTTAGTGACGATTGACGGACCTCGTCCGTCACGCGGTAAAATTAACCCCGGATCGCCGCTATCGCGGCAACCGCGGGGTTAATGGTGCTCCGGTATGCCTCTGCATTAGAGGCATACCGGGAGCACCCGGTCAGGCTGCCCAGCACATGTGCTCGCTCTGACTGCAAGTCAGAGCGAGCACATGTGCTCTGTATACTTACCTTCCGGCTCCCTGCACTTCCTGGTTCTGTGTGAAGTGCAGGGAGCCGGAACGGTGCTGATCCTACCCCCTGTAGGAAAAAATAAATAAAGTTTATTTAAAGTCCCACCCCGCCTTTACCCATTTTAATAAAAAAATAACCCCTTCCCTGCCAATTAATCACTGACTACAGTGATCAATTGGCAGGGATTACATTTTACTATGATCTGATTTTTTATTTAACCCCTGAGGGTTAATTCTTTTTTTTTAACCCTCAGGGGTTAAATTTATTTAATTAATTAATTAAAATATTTTAAAATTATATATTTAGCTAGCTGGGGTGGGTGGAAGTTAGTGGGGAATTGGGAGATTTGACGTTAGGCTAACTAGGGGTTAACGTTAAAAAAGTTTTAAAATAAACTTTAAAAAGTAAAAAATTAAGCTTAAAAAAAGTTTTAATAACGTTTAAGTAAAAAATAAAAAAACACCCCCCTTTACCTAGTCCAAATAAAAATGAACCCCTTCCCTGCCAGTCGATCACTGCCTATAGTGATCAAATACAGATCACAGTATTATACTGTGATCTAATTTTTTTTTTAACCCCTGAGGATTAACTTTTATTTATTTTTTAACCCTCAGGGGTTCAATTTATTTAATTAATTAATTTAAATATTTTAAAACTATATATTTTGCTAGCTGGGGTGGGTGGGAGTTATGCGAAAATGGGGAATTTACTGTTAGTGCTGCTTACTGCTAGTTAGGGGTTAACGGTAAAAAAAAAGCTTAGAAAAATGTTAATTCTGTAAAATAGTTTTAAGAAAGTCTAGGAAAGTTTAAAAAAAATTAATAAGCAAAACAAAAGTTTAAAAACTAGTTTTTAAAAGTAAAAAAGTTTAAAAAAGTAAAAAAAAAAAAAAATTTTAAAAACGCTCATTACCACAACACCTGGAACAAACTAGAGAAAAAATTACCCACGCCAAGGTTCAAAATATGCCTTTTGAATTACCCCAGGGTGTATTCTTTAATAAATAGTATGTGTTTGTGGGGAAGTTTCAATAACCAACCATCTAAACTACTCCAAATTGGAACATGGACACAGCGTAAAACTTCAAAGTTAGAAAAAAACTGAATGGCTGCGTCTCAAATGCGCCCCTTCAACATCCACATATACCTGGCAAAGGTACATACGGGGGTATTGCTGTACTCAGCCGACATAGCTGAGCAACATATGAAGTATTATACAGTCATAGCACACATAAGGTTTGCAAAATATGCTGCGCAAACTCACTTTGTATGTCAAAAAGGCAGAAAAAATGCTTATTACCACTACACTTGGTACAAGCTAGCGGAAAAATGATCCCACGCTAAGGTTCAAAATATGCCTTTTGAAATACCCTGGGATGTCTTCTTTAAGAAATGGTATGGCTTTATGGGGTATTTGGATTATATAGCCTGGTAAAATACTCTAAAATGGGACATAGGCACAGCGTAAAAATTCAAAGTTTGAAAAAAAATTGAATGGCTGTGTCCCAAATGTGCCCCTCCGATGTCCACACATACCTGGCAAAGGTACATACGGGGGTATTGCTGTACTCAGCCGACATAGCTGAGCAACATATGAAGTATTATACAGTCGTAGCACACATAAGGTTTGCAAAATATACTGTGCAAACTCACTTTGTATGTCAAAAAGGCAGAAAAAACGCTTATTACCACTACATCTGGCTTCAAGCTAGCGGAAAAATGATCCCACGCTAAGGTTCAAAATATACCTTTTGAAACACCCTGGGGTGTCTACCTTAAGAAATGGTAGGCCTTTGTGGGGTAGTTTGAATTTAAAACCTGCAAAGATGCTTGGAAATTGCACATAGGCCCAGCGTCAAAATTCAAAGTTCAGTAAAGACGGATATGGCTTGGTCTCCTATATGGCACTGTAGCTTCACAAAATAGTACCAAAGACATTCATTGGGGGTGTCTTTTTACTCAGAAGACTTAGCTGAGAATAATTTGGGAGGTTTGAACTTAGTGGCACATATGAAATATACAAAACGCCCAGCAAAAATCCAATCCGTATATAAAAAATGCACAAATTTTTTTTTTACCACATACTTTGGCATATATTGGTGAAAAAATGGGGGTATGTTAAGGCACAATATGCACCTTATGAGATACCCTGGAGTGTCTACTTTTACAAATGGTAGGCCTTTGTGGGTTTTTTGGAACAGTCAAACTGTTATAATACCCCAAATGTAAGCTAAGGCTCATTAAATCCATCTCTCAAAATTCTACTGTGAATACTGAAAAGGACAGGTATCCTGTATGGCACTGTAACTTCACGAAATAGTGCCAAAGACATTCAATAGGGGTGTCATTTTACTCAGCAGATGTAACTGAACAGGAATAGCACACACCAACTTTACAAAATATACATGAGAATTTCTTTGTTATAAGTTTGTGTGCCAAAAACCAAAAAAAACACAATTTTACTCCAATATTTAGCAGATGTTGGCGGTGAAATGGCTACGTAGAAAGTGTCAAAACAACCTTAGGTAAATAGCCCGTGATGTCTACTTTATATAAATATATACTTTTGTGTGGCAATTTTGTTTTCTTTTATGGCTATTAAGCTTACAAGACAAACATACCAAATTCTAAGATCGCTCTACATTAAAAGTCTATTTTACTTCTTGTGCTTTGTGACCTGTAACTACCAAAAAAAAACTTAAAATCCCAAACACATTATATATTCTGTAAATCAGAACAACTAAATTAATTTATTTTTAATTACTTTTCTTAACCTGCACTAATTATGCACACATTATTATTGCAAAAACTGTAAAAAAAAAACTAAAACTTTAAAATTTTTTTACATTTTTCAGTATTTTTTTTATAATAAATAAGCATTTATATATATGTGTGTTACATCAAATTAAAGCCCTTTCTGTCCTTTAAAAAACGATGTATAATATGTGTTGGTGCAACAAATTAGTAAAATGCAAATTGCAGTTGAACGCAAACAGCAAAAGATGAAAAAAATACTGTTGTCATTAAGTGAAAGACAAGCTTTTGAAGCTCTGTCCTTAAGGGGTTAAAGGATATAAAAATATTAACACATCACACTACCCCTTTTTCAACTTGGCCATAATAACATATGTGGAATATGCGCTGTTTGAAGAATCAGACATTTGCTTGAAAACACCCTCTTTACATCATATAAGAAATGTAAAAAATAGTTTCCCCAATTTTTTCCCCCTGTTTCTTATGAGTTTTTGTGATAAGAAGGATATTAGAGTCTTAACTATAGTGAAGATTGCCAATTTGAGATTAATAAATAGGATGGCCGAAAGAAAACTGAGGGTGGAACACATAATGGCCGACATTTAAAATGCATACATTATCGGCAAGCACCAGTGAATCAAGACGCATTGGAAGTGATGACTGAATTAGCTGAGAACTCGGGAATTTCAATTAAAGAAGCATTTTTACAGCTGCATACAAGTTTTGGAGCACCCAATAAGAAAGGAGGGACATATAAATAAAGGGGACAAGGGGGGGTTATGCTGCTTTCTCCCTAATAAAGGGATTTTTGATTGTGCTGCTTGTGATATTTTTGTTTTCATTAATTTAGTTCCTGAGGAAGTCCTATTCTCTGGATGAAATGTGTAGCACCTATAGGCATTTTTAACTATTTTTATATTACTTCTCCTTGTATCCAATAAAGCATTTTTTACAATCATTTGAAGTTCCAGCTTTAAATCTGGTGTCAAGACCGAGGTTCGAGGAAGGGGAACCTGGAGACAGCCCCCCAATATTCTGAAGGGAGGTACCCTAAGACGATATATATCTGCTAACTCCTGTAAGTACAACTCTGCTAGTGCAACAAACTGATTTCTAACTGTATTACACTATTGTATGCCCTATTGTTTGTAGATCGCTAGCTGTATCCTCCATATTATCCTTTGGTATATTTTGGAAAATAGGGCTTAAACTGAAGAGGTTGAGGTTGGTAGCAGATATTTTTTCCCACTGAATGTTTGAAGAAGCAGCATAAGGGAATCCAAAATGTCTGCTTTTAGATACTAGGGAAGATGATACCGAGGCTTGGAATGCACTCGGTCAGCCTGCAGCCCATAAAATGTCTAAGTGAACTACAAATAACTGAATAAGCCATACCCTTTGTCAAGTCTGCTCCATACTTTGAACCAAAATGTAAAAGTTGAAGATTTGACTGAGAATACCCAGTACCTATAGTTTTAGTTAGTCTTTTACACAGGCTGATTACTAAACACTTTTAATGCCTGGACACCTGTTGGATGTTCCAGACACCTCCGGGACATCTAATAGGAGAGGGGTTAGCTTTATTTAAACAGGGTTGTATCTGGAAGGTTTCATGCTGCTAATTGGAAACTTGTTTTATCGAATTGCGGTTTTTTAGTTTATTGTTGGTTTCTGATTAAATCTGCAATTGTAGTGTAGAACCTTTTGCTTTGTTTTTCTTTATTTTAAATTCTGAAACAAATAATGATTTAAAAGAGCTTGTTTTGCATTTAAGCCTTTCTGCTGCAGCAAGAAGAATCCTGAGATGCTGACAGAGAGAATATCAAGCCCCCCAATATCGTCAGCGAAGGCACCTTGATATGCCTGCTTTTACTTATATCTTGTGAGTGTATATTCATGCATCTGGTGTTTATCAACTAAACGGTGTAAAACATAGCGTGAACATGGAATAGTTTTACACTATTTTGTATTTTTTCTCTTAAACTGTAGCTAAATCCACGATTTTTGTTTTGCTTATATATTACAAAAGCCCTTCAAGGGGAGAGGAAACCACTGGGACTGCCATTTCAAATCATGGCAGTAAGCCACAAACAAAAATATCTTCCCTGTAATGTGAAAGACTGCAGCTGGAATGATAGGGAAAAAAAAGACTAACATCTGGATTTAAGGCAGGGGATTTATTCAATTAGTTTATTCTACTTGTCCAGGAAATATATATCCTGCCATCGTGCATATCAAAAGAGCATTGTTCGTTGACACATTGTTATCGCACTCTTATTTAATGAAAGTTTGTATTAAATAAGTCTCTTAAGTAAGTAAACAGAAACCTATTTTCACATGGACAATTTTTGTTACATAGATAAATTCTCACCACAGCTGCTTTTTGGATATGTTTATCCAATATTTTACTTAATGCCTAGGGTAAACATACAGAACAGTTTTCACACAGCCAGGCCGATGCTGCTAATGAGTTTAGAGCTTACTGTATCTCCATATATCAAGGTCAGATTCATGAGTCAAAGCCAGAGTTAGTCCCAAAGTTGCAAAAACTAATTATCATGATTCTGCTTTATTTAATAAGTACTAATATATTCCACAGCACTGTATAATCAGAAGCACAGCAAAGCATATCTGTAAATTGAGGGTTCTGGTTGTAAGCCATTAAAGTCTAGAGGACATGAGTAAACTTAAATGTGGAGTTTTCATCTTCCACCTGACAGCTTCAATATATGTTTTTTGCTTGAAATGATGGGTAAGGAAGCTTGGAATACATGTCATTTTTCTAGAGCAATTCTATCCAGATTTTTCATGTGCAAGACTGTATGCAATTACAATATGTGGGCTAGAAGAGAGACTATAAGATTCATAGTTACATAGTTACATGTGTGTAGGTAGTGGTTATTGTGTGATGCGACCAATTATACCCACCAACCCACTCACCCTCCCCCCAATTAACACCAAGAAACATAATTGTGGTATAAACAGGCCACAGCTTTATTTATAAATTAACAAGCATATATATATAAACCAACCATAACTATCCTTTATATATATGAGCATGATATAACTCAAACTCAAACTCGTCCTTGACAACCGGACCATAACCCCTCTAGAGTACCCCCTCCCCCTCGTCCAAGATACCTGGCCTTCACCTTGGCCTTCCAATTCCACATGCCAACCACTGGCTGCCTTTAATGGCACAGAAGGCACGCCCAAATACCCAAACATTAGGTTAAGGGAGGGACCAGACCCAGCATTCCTTCTTCCACTGTACTCCTTTTCCCAACTGGTTCGGCAAGGACCATATCCGCCACTAGCACCTGCTGTATTTAAGCCTAAATCAGCGGGCGCGACCCCCAGCGCTAAGTTAAATAAGTCCAACCCCACATCGGTCAGATGGACCCTGTCCGGGCGAAAATAGATGGCTGCCTCCCGTTCGAAGATACGGTGCCACACTGTCAAACCCCCTACACCGAGCACAAATATGGGCACCCTCTTATTAATTTTTACCCTGCAGCGCTCAATAGCCCCCTGATCGCGTGCGCACCTTCAATAGTTCCTGGACACTATGCCCGACCAAACTAAGCAAAGCTGCGGGAACAGAACTCGCAAGCGTGCTAAATCCCGCCTAATCAGTTCCCCCAGGCCCCACGCAGGCAGCGCCCCCAGATCATTTCCCCCAAGATGCACCACTAACACATCCGGGGCCCCTAACAAAGTAGACAACTGCACAAGCTCCGGCAAAAGCTGGCCCCATCTCATGCCCTGGAACCCGAACCATCGGACCTCCGCCAGTTCCCGAGGTATTCCAAGCCGCGTCCCACCCGGGCATACCCCTGCCCGCAGGTGGGCCCAGTAGATATAGGAATGCCTGATCAGCCAGATCCGTTGGCCGGGCCATGTGGAGAAAACACAAGGGGGATACTGATCAGATGCGTAGGGCGTACATAAGACCGAAACCTCCCAGATTCCCACCTACCAATCCTCTGAATGGCCTGATCAGAGAAACCTAGACAACAGGCTTCCGTTGCTCCCCCAATCCGGAAGGAGTGACCCCCAAAGTCTTCACTCGGAATTCCCAGCGCCAACCGAAAGACCTGGAGAAATTGGAAGCGAGATAGGTAGGTACCATCCCCATGAATCAACAGTGGGCCCGCGACACCCGGACCCGCGGAACAGTAGGACTGAAAGGACGAGATGGGGCAAACCGCCGATCCAGGGATGGCGCGGAGGGTAACCCATACTCCTTTGCCAAAAATGTCAGTTTTGGACCGCCGCACCAAGAAACGCACTGCACCACCCACAACGGACACATCGTTGAAAAACAAACCCCCTGGAGTCCGCCTGCTAGGGCTCATGAGTGTCTAACCTAAATGACACCCCCACTTATTACACCTACACCCACCACACCCACACATGCCTCTTATCTGGCTAGCTTTTGCCCTCCTCCTCTGGGCCTTAGCTCAAAAGAGACTTGCGTCCATCAAGTTCGGCCTTTATCACAGATGTTTTTTGCTGTTGATCCAAAAGAAGGCAAAAAACAGAGTCTGAAGCACTTCACATTTTGCAAAACTAGGAAAAAATTCCTTCTTGACCCCAGTCAGATATCTCCTTGGATCAAACGGCTTTTACTCCACTCTTCCATCTGAGGCGCCAAGAGATTACATTTTTTTTACCTTTATTCATAACTATAATTCTCCATTCCTTTTATCGATTTTGTAGCCCGTCTCTGCATTTTTACTAGTGCCACGATATCCTTCTTTAGAATAGGTGCCCAAAATTGCACAGGATATTCAAGGTGTGGTCTTTATAAAGAGGCAAAATTATATTTTCATCCCGAGAATTTATTCCCTTATTTACACATGACAAAACCTTACTGGCCTTACAACTGCCAATTGACATTGTATATTGCTACCTAATTTATTGTCTTTATCAATTCCCAAATCCTTCTCGTTTTGAGTCATCTGCAAACACTAAAACATGGCTTTCAATGCCTATTTCAAGATTATTTATAAATATGTTAAATAGAAGCGGTCCCAAAAGAGTACCCTGAGAGACACCACTTATCACTTTTGCCCAACTTTAAAATTTACCACTAATTCATCTAGACCAATTTAATTTAGTTTGAACAATAACCTATTGTGAGGAACCATATCAAATGCCTTGGCAAAATCTAAGTAGATCACATCCATGGCAACACCGTGATCTATTCTTCTACTTACTTCTTCGTAGAATGCAATTAGGTTAGTTTGACATGAACTATGTTTCATAAATCCATGTTGATTTTTGCTAATAACAAAGTTCTTCCCAATGAATTCCTGAATATTATCCCATAATAGCCCTTCAAATACTTTCTCAGTCACAGAAGTTAGGCTCAAGGTCAATAATTTCAAGGCAAGAATTTTGAACTCTTTTTAAATATAGGAACGGCATCTGCTTTCCTCCAATCCTCCGGTACATATCCTGAAACAAAAGAATCTTGAAAGATTAAATACAGAGGTTCGCTTATTTTCACACTTAGCTCCTTAAGTACTTGTCAGTGAATACCGTCAGGCCCCGGAGCTTTATTTACATTATTTTCTTTAGCTGCTGTAGCATCTTGCCTTGAGTTTTTTGCAGCAATCATTTGCATATCTCTTGCCATAGGATCCTCAAATAGTTTTTTTTTAATTTCTGCCTTTTCCTGGTCTTCATTAACTAACAGAGCCATCACTGTTTACAGTGTACCTACTGGAATTGCCCCACATGCGCATTAGGTCTCCCCTACTGGCTGATGTCGGCGGGGGAGGAGCATGGGTGGAGCCTGACCCAGCGCTGAAGGAAATCGGCACTGGATTCAGGTAAGTCACCCCTTCAGCAACATGGGATTGGGCTGGGAGGGAGAGGGGCACTGCAGGGTCCTGCAGTGCCAGGAAAATGGATATGCTTCCCTGACACTGGAGATTCACTTTAACAATCAGGCTTTCTATGCCATATCAGCAAACACAGACATTTCAAAAGACAGTGTACTATCGTGTCAGTAAAAGAGTATGTAAAAGGGAAAATGGGAACATTCTTTGTAGACTGACACTGGGGTGAGAAAATATAATTGTGTAAAAGACGGTAAAAGTAGAATTGACATAACTATAGATTATTATCCCCCTAGGAGGCAGTGGTGGACACATACATATTAGTCATGAGTCCCAAAAATCCCATTATGCAGCCCGGCTCAGCTGATGCCCTCAAGTGGTAAGATGTCATCAGGCTTTATGGTGAGATACTTCAGGGCATTACAGGAGCTCCGTCGCTATCGAGTGACCTGCAGGCATTGCAGCCCCCTGTGGAGACTCTGTAAGCCTTGGCAGTCTCATGCTAATGCTTCATGTCATCTGATGCTTGGGCAAGGCGTGCTGCTGTTCTTCCGCCTTGTGGGACCTCTCTCCACGTGTGGAGCTGCATGCATGCGTGGGGGCCCTGATGTGAGGGAGCAATTGGCTGTGGAGGAGCAGGGTGAGACATCCTTCGATCGAGCCACCACCAGAAGTCTAAAAATAGCTTATCCAGGCAGGTGAGTATATCTTCAGGGTTGGTGTCAGCAGCTGGGAGCTGTGTGGCTGCTGCCATTTTGATTATGCCACCGCAGGGAGTGCTCGTAGTTTATGTCTAAACTGCCAGAGTTGGGCAGCCTCCCAGGGGGGGACTGGGATCTCCCCTGCTCATCCGGTGGTGGGGGGGTTACGGGGCGCTTGCACAAAATCAGCGGCAGCTGGGTATCCCCGAGACAAGGGACCAGCCGCATCCCTGCCCGAAGCACACCAGGCCGCTTTTGCTACGGACTAGTCAACAAGTTTTCTGCAAGTCACCAACCACTTTCTTGTGTTGCAGGTGAGTCAGGTAGCCTGGATTTCCAGTATGCTATCCCAGATCAAGATCTGCTGAAAAGTGCCACATTTAGCAGGTTTGTGGAGGAGCTCATCGAGGTGCATCTTGCCTCCATGATGTCAGGCCCTACTCCAGCGTTTTCCTATTTTTAATCTCTTGTTTTACCTACTAAGCTACCTTAGTTTCAATTTGATTCTTTTATATTTTTTTTTTCACCCAGTGATGCTTACTGAACTGCCCTATTATAAAAACTGACAAATGCCCTTTTGTCATGATATAGTTTCTGCGTAACCATAATGTAAATTCCCTATCATTTTTATTGATGATTGATTGATGAGTTGTTCAAACTGGTGACAAAAACTATCTCCCAACATCGTGTATGAATGGGCTAAATTTAATTTTGTCTTTTGAGACAAGTAAATTTTCACCCTGCAGAGATGTTAATTTTTTTTCCATGCCTCTTTTACATTCATGTGCATTAGCATCCTTCCAAAATATATAAACTTTGTTGGCCAAATTTCATGGCTTTATTTATTTTAGTCACACATTTTTTATTTTTTTTATTTCTGATTTTATACTAATATTCTAGATGCTGTATCAACTATAAAGGCTATCATGTTTTCTAAAACTTTTTAACGTCCATTATTTTCTGCATGAATGAATAATGAAAAGTAATCATGATTTTATGCAAGCTCCAGAAAATTTCAAAATGGATCCCAAAACATGAACAATACATACTTTAACCCCTTAAGGACACATGACATGTGTTACATGTCATGATTCCCTTTTATTCCAGAAGTTTGGTCCTTAAGGGGTTAAATAGTCTTAAATCTATATTTGTATATTATATATATTCAAAGAGTTTATAAAATATAAATATCGATTATTTTTTACTGGTCCTCTTCTCTTTCCCTCTATTTTTTTTTTTCTTTTCACTTGATCTGTGAACCAAATTGTTTGTAAATGCACCTATAAGTGTACTGCAAAAATAACACTGACAGTTTTTGACAGGTTACTGCAAAGTGAGTGTGGCAGGTCTGCTATGTAGTACACAGTATGCTATGTGCAGTGAAATGTTGAAAGTCAAATACAATAATATTTCAGTAGTAGTAAATCGACCAAGTAGCTACTCATTTTTCAACGCAAACACCTATTTAGGCTTAACAAAGTTTTAGTTAGTTTACAAAATATATATTCACCAATGTTATGTCCAAATCACAAGAGGAATCTGAGGAAGGATAGGGTTTGTGTATCCCAATCCATTATCAGCAGTAGTGCAATGGCCTCTCAGAGTCTTAACACTACTTCCAGCACCACCACCACCATAAATACCACCACTATTATTAGTATATAGCTTCAGGATAGGGTGAGTAGCATGTATGTTACAACTGATTCACCACACAGGAGCTGAATGTTTTTTTTTTTTTTCCGGTTTTCTATGCTACACAAATTGGAGACAAAAAGTAGGGGAAGAGTCTGAACCAGTGTAGGTCAACTAAGCCTACAAAGAAAACCATCATCTCCACAATAATTTCTGCTGCCTCTTCCACTGGCACTGTAGCTCCTTCTTATGTTGCCATTCTAAATGTTGACCCCTAGTTTTTGTAGCCCTCCAAAGAAGCAACTAAGGAACAGCTCAGGAGAATCAAGTTTGTCAGTGCCACCAGAGACCACTAAGACCAGACATTGTGTTGACTACTTTAGAACTCTGCGCTATCTATTCAGTAGAAGAAGATGAACCTGGTGATGATATTGCCCATATTTTCTTTACCCTTAGCTCAGAAGTAGCATCTATATGCCAAAGGAATTACAAGAGAAGAGTCTGGAGAAGATAGGCAACACCATCTCAGGGTGGCAGCAGAGTGTTTTGTCAATTCCCCACTGACCTTTTCTTTTCTATATATAGTTTTTCTATTCCCTCTTTTCCACTTAAGTCCACTCTTGCTGCAGATGCTTTCGATTTATCATTAATGCAAGATTGCAAAATTAAAACAGTAAATCATAATAATAACTACTCCAAGTTAAAAACAAAATTTGAGTAGACACTGTCTATTTGGGGATTTTGATGTTTTGCATACGTTTATCTAAGCCTGAAAAAAAGAATTAAAAAGGAGTGAATAAAAATTCTCATAGCTAAAGAAGATGCAATACATTATATAATTTTATTCTTACAAAAATATACTTAAGGTGATGTAAGGAATCTGATCTTTAAAACAGTAATCTGCTGTCTCCAGCACTGTCCTCATTATAATTGTGCATCTGTATAATAACCAGTATTACTGGCAGATAAATTGATGATAATCAAATTAACCTAGCCGTCTGGAAAGTAAGTCTCCCCTGGTGGAGTTAAGTCCATTTGTCCATGAATAAGTGATTATTATTGTGTTCTTTCATCAAATACATATTCAGTGGTGACTTTTGCAATGAATACAACAGTATTTAAATCTATTGATCCTGAATATACAAGAAAAGTTTAAAGAAGGACAGTCAATAAACAATGAAATTGCATATGTAATTTATTTTCTTTGTGTTGCCTTTGTAAATTGATCCATTGTTCAGTCAACTGCTGATTATTTATGTTGCTGACTATGATGACTTAGTCTTGATGCCTCTTTCTGAACATAAGGTTAATGCCAAAGTCATAAGGAGGCTGTATGGTGAAATCTCTTTTACATAAGAACAATTACTGTGCAACTTAAACATGACTTAGAAATGGGTTGTTCTATAAAGTAGTATCAGAGATTTACTGAGTTGTATAGCTTGTTGTTTGCATATTTGCCATTCATAAAGCAATGTAAAGCACACCTTCTCTTTGTCATTTTGAGATTAATCATGGTATACTGTTTTCACATTGATGTTGACAACTGGATAGCAGCCATGCCATCAGTTTCTTTTGAATACCTGCTATATAAATAATAAAATATTAAAAATAATAATAGATCACTATAGTGTCAGGAAAAAAAAAACAGTTTTCCTGACACTACGTCATCCTTGGGGGACCCTCACCCTCAGGGTCCCCCTCGTGTGGCGCTGAAGGGGTTTAAACCCTTTCAGCAGCTTACTTTAATCCAGCGCCGGGCTCCCTTGATGCTGGTGACCTCTCCTCCCCCGTCGACGGCAGCTCCCGATTGGAGCTGAATGTGAATGTGCGGCAAGAGCAGTGCGCGCATTCTAACAGTCCATAGGAAAGCATTTCCTAATGCTTTCCTATGGACATTATGCACGCTGGAAGCCACTAGACAGCCACTAGAGGTTGGATTAACCCTGCTATGTATACATAGCAGTTTCTCAGAAACTGCTATGTTTACATGTGAAGGGTTAAATCCTGAGGAAGTGGGCACCCAGACCACTTCATTGAGCTGAAGTGGTCTGGGTGACTATAGTGTCCCTTTAATTACTAGAGATATGCTTAGTAATTAGTAATAATAATAGAATCTAGTCCTAAGAAAAATAATTTTTTTGCAACTAATTTTACTATCTCTAATTGTTTTGATATCCTTCACATTTTTATTAGACTCCTTAGCCTCCTTTTCAAATAGAGGCAGCACAGCTTATGATCGCACACATTTTCTATGTGATGCACTTCATTGCACATAACATACTGTATACCACATAGCATATTGTGTTTCTATAAAGAGTTAAAAAAAAAAAAAGACCAACCACACTCGTTCTATTCACTCATAGAGTAAACTGCCTCTGACTGCCAGTGTCATTCACGAAAATGAGAGGCATTGAGAATTCAAAGTGAAATCAAAGGGAATTTCACTTTTAAGGCTGAAAATAGCTGAATTGGAAGCATTCCTAAACTGAAAACCTTTTCTAATTCAGCCTTGAGTTTGGAATTCACTTTGAATTCACTTTGAATACCTGGCAGTTCTCACTTTAGTGAATAACCCTATGTAATCCCTTACCAATGGACTTTGGGATAACGGAATAACATATAAATGTCCCATTAACATTACTCCAATGTTAAAGCTTAGACAGTGGGTCATAAATCTTTGCCCACTCTTCATTGTCAGAAATATGAACAGTCAAACAGGCATTAATAGTGCCAATTATATAGCCTCATCTGTTGAAGAAGGATATCCTGGCCTCTTGGAATAATGATCTGAATTCAAACATCAAAGTCCTTATTTTCTTCCACTCCCCCAAAATAAAAAAAAAGTCTTTCACTACATAAATGTTATTTTAACTTACTAACTAGATCCTCATCGCCAGTCCACTTAAATAAGAGTCCTTTAAAAAATCTCAAAAACCTAATTCAAATTTAAAATATATCAGCAAACAATAATCTACAGTCATCATTGTTAAAGTGATCCTTTTGTCGAAAAATGTAACTTTGTTTAAAGACCTTCTTTTTGATGTGTAATTTCCAAATTTGTGATTTTTCACTTACCATGCTTGCCTGTGAGGTTGTATGCGTTTTTTTTTAATCTTGCCTCCATTTGGAAAGCCTGTGGCTTCCCCACTTATGGCTCGTGGATGACAGGGATTTTCAGTATCATAGCCAGCATATTGAATGGTGTGATGTCAGTCATCACTCTTATTTCTTCGTTGCAAATAGATGTGCTTGCATTTTGTATTGGCAAAGGAAGTCTATTGCCAGTTCCCCATAAAAAATGTCACAGAGACTGGTGAGGCGTGTGGTGCTTTAATTGACAATAAATAATTTACATTTTTCAACTGACTTTCATTTAAGAATTATTTGTCAGACCTTTATTAATAGACCCCTTTACTAAACTCATATGTTATGTGCATGTTATATGCACTGCTTACGCACATGATTAAATCACCCTTACTTTCATAATGGTTTAAGTTGTTAATTCATTTGAAAATATTCCAGAGTTAAAAAAAGAAAAAATATCGGCATCCTGCTGGGTAAAACACATGGCTTGCTTAAAACTTTGTTCAAGTGCTGTGCCATTAATTAACAGTAACAAATTAGGGGCAGGTGTTAATCATTTCACCCAAATAGCAGCCTACCATGGCTGTCAGATGAATTTGAAAGACTCCACTGTGCCTGCTATATCATTAAAGCACTCGAGGGAACTTGGGATATCACATTCTGTCTTTAAAATGTGCTTGTGAAAATCTTTATGCAGATAATTGGTAATTATTGCTAAGCCAAGGAAAGGTGAATAAAACTGATAGCCACAGGAAACATATTATACTGAAAAATATGTTATATTGTAGAGCAAAAAAACTGTATTGTGAAATATATAAAGTTCAAATATAAGTGTAGCTATATAGAAATATGCACAATTTTGTTCAGTTGATTAAAAAAAGATCAAAATCAGCTCTTTTTATCTTTTGAGTGCTATCCTCGACAAAGTATAATTTCCCAATCCTTTTAGCTACAAGGCATTGTATAGATAATAAAATGTACTTTTATATAAAGACACTGTCAGGCGCTTCAATTACTTCTTTAAATTGAATATACAACCCTATATTATTATGAGTAATTCCCTAACTGAAACTTTGATGAAAACATGACTTTGATTGAACGTGGGAATAGTAGAGTTCCTTTAAGAACATTTCCCACTGAATGTCTGCAGATGCATTCAGTGATTTAATCCACAGTACATAAGCCCAACTCTACACAATTCTATGATAGTCCTAGTGAAATTTGCATCCAAATCATTAATAAGCCTTAAACACTGCTATTCACATCTAGCACACTTTAGTATATAGCAATAGAAAATAGAAAATAAAATAAAAAAAGTATGTGAACTGCTGTATACACTGTGTGGGTACTCCTTAAAACCCACTACACATAGATAATCACTAAGAAACAATAAAAGCTTTAGGCTTTACAGGTGTTTCCACCATCCAAACCTTCAGTTTTTAAGAGTGCAACGCTATATTTACATGTGAGGTAACACCTGTAAAGCCTAAAGTTTTTATTGTTTCTTGGATATAATAAAAAACACCCATAGATCCTACATGCCCAACATTGCAGGTGAATCACATTTATTATAGTCACAAAAAATGATCTGAACTCTTACATTGCTCAGTATAGATGATTTCATCTTAAAGCTGCAACTCCAAAAAAACCCTAGCTGAGACGAATATATTTGGCAGTAAACAAAAATCATAAGAATAAAGAAAAGCACTCCAATTTTGTTCACATCACTATCGCTATAAGCACTCACTTGAAACTGGAAAACAAATTATCATACACCATTGTAACATATTCACCCTCACCTTGCGGTCAGCGGCCATGCATCGGCATGACTAACACCTGCGGCATGTTAATGGACGCCGGCTGCTGCGGATCCACGGCTAATTATAACCCCACTTCCACTCACGTGACTGACGACGTTGGTGTGCACATGACGTCACGCACACACCGCATGTGCACGTTATTATTATTGCCATTTCTATGGCGTCAACAGATTCCATAGCGCTTTACAATATTATGAGAGGGGGATTTAACTATAAATAGGACAATAAAAAAAACTTAGGGGAACAATAGGTTGAAGAGGACCCTGCTCAATCTAGCTTACATTCTATAGGAGGTGGGGTGTAAAACACATTAGGACAGGACATTTTGGGGTCAAAGAGCTAACTGACATACATACTCTCACTCACTGACAGACACACACACACACACACACACACACATTAACTAACATACATACTCTCACTTACAGAAGACACACACTCACTGACAGACATAGACTCACACACTGACAGACACACACACACACACACTCACTGACAGACATACACTTGCTCACTGACAGACACACACACAGACACTCACTGACATGCACACACTTATTCACTGACAGACACACACACACACACACACACACACACACACACACTCACTGATAGACATACACTCACTCACTGACAGACACTCTCACACACACACACATTCACTGACATACATACACTAACTCACTGACAGACACACACACACACTGACAGTCAAACACTCACACACTCACTGACACACACACACAAACAAACACAGGCAGGCACTCACTGACATACATACACTGACATTTATTGACAGACACACACACAGGCAGACACGCACTGACAGACACACAATGACATACATACACTCACTCACTGACAGACACACACACACACACACACACACACACAGGCAGACACTCACTGACAGTCAAACACTCAAACACTAATCTCCCTGGGGTCCAGTATGGGACAGCTTCTCACTCCTTCCGCCCGTTGTTTAGTATGCCGGGGCCAGAGTGACGTCATATTCTGGCTCCCGGCATCACGTGCGAGGGAGGAGTGAGAGGCTGCAAGAACAGCCTTCTTTGCCGCCTGGCGTCTCCTTCTCCCTCTCCTCCGGACAGTCACTGGCATTTGTTGGCTGAGCATGCACTTGCCTTCCAAGTAAGCTAGTACCTGCTCTGCATTACCTAGCACAGTTTTGGGGTGCCCTGAGGTGGCCAGATGGCAACCTCCTGGCCACCCTGTAACAGGGCTCCACTTTCAGGTGCCTTGAGGATCGGTCCGGCGCTGAGTTTGGCTCAAGACCCGCTCACCCAGTGCTGCAGCTCCAGTCAGGGGCAGGCAGCCCACCAGGAAACATCTCAGTGGGTTCCCCCAGCAGGCCGGTGCCCTAGGCGAATGCCTAGTTCACCTAACGGTGGTGCCGGCCCTGCATACAAACCTCCACAATCTGCTCTCAACCTTCCACTGTCAAAATGGACAACCAAACACTTCAACACCCCCTAGATGTAGCAAATGCCTTTAATAATTACTTTGTTGGATGTGCTACCACCCTGGTTGCTAAGATAACGAATTACACTCATTTTCAGACAACAAATAAAGATCAGGCCCTGCCTAATCTTCAAAATCTTCTAATAGAGAAATAAAATTTTAGACCTGTACCTGTTAGATGTAATAAACATCTTAATAATTTAAAAATGAAAAATCAGAGTGGACCAAATCAAATCCCAGCAATGTTGCTGAAGCTCAGTGCGCCAGCAATTGCTAAACCTGTCACTACCCTTATCAATGAATCCCTGGTGTCAGGATACATACCCAAACTTTGGAAGACTGCAAAATTAGTACCTATCCATAAAAGTGGTGACAGTACTTTGGTATCTAGCCATCGCCCAATATCATTGCTCGCAGTACCGTCAAAAATCTTGGAAAAATGCATCCACAAGCAACTATGTGAATATTATCAACAGTCAAATTATCTGACCCCTGATCAATCAGGCTTTCGTCCAAATCACATAACTTCGACTGCCCTCTTGAAAGTTTGCAATGACATCCAAATTGGCATGGAACAAGGAGACTTAACTGGAGCTATTTTGCTTGATTTTGCCAAGGCCTTTGACACAGTAGACCATGGCATTCTTTTGCAAAAACTTCAAAACTCAGGCACTGGTGATCATCCGCTAACCTGGTTTCGATCATATATTTCAGACCGATTGCAATATGTGGCCATTTCTGATAGCGAGTAACTCCCTCTTCCAGTCACATGTGGTTTTCCCCAAGTCTCCATACTCGGCCCTCGACTATTCACATTATTTTAAAAATTATCTGCCTAACGCCTGCAAATCCTCAACTGTCCACATGTATGCAGATGATTCTGTAATCTACGCTAGTAAACCCAATCTACTGCATATTGAGGCTGTGCTCCAAAACCAATTCACAGAGGTAGAAAGGTGTATAGTGGTTAACAAACTCTTCATAAACACTGACAAAACAGTTACAATGATCTTTGGAACTGTACCTAAATTTCGTTATCTACAAAATCAACAACTATGTATCAGAACAAGTTCAAATAGCCCACTGACAGCAGTCTGTTCTTTCAAATATCTAGGTATGTTGCTAGACCCCAATATATACTTTGGTCTTCACATTAAAAAAAAGTCTTCAAAACTTTACCCAAAACTAGGTGCCTTGTACAGAAACAAATCCTGCCTACGCCCTTCAGTAAGGAAACAGATGCTAATGCTGGTCATTGATTATGGGGATGTTGTGTATGCACCTGCATCGCAAATCCACCTTAATAAACTCAATACATTATATAATTCATTCTGCCGTTTTGTACTAGAATGTAATTACTTAACCCACCATATTGACATGTCAAAAGAGCTAAACTGGCTATCGCTAGATTCCCGATGCACTCTTCATCTTTCTGGCCTTGTGCATAAGAGTTTTTCTGTGAAGCTCCCACCCTACCTGAGTAGAATGCTCTCCTCAGCTATTCTCACCTCCTATAACTTCCGATCCAGTACTAGCATGATATTTACAACACCGCAATGCAAAAATAAAGTGGCTCAATCATCATTTTCCTAAAGAGCACCGCAATTATGGAATAACCTCAGGGACACAGTCAAATCTTCATTCAATCTGAAATCTTTTAAGAGATCAATGGAGATATACCTCAGCACAGAATGCACCTGTCATGGTTGAATATATTTATAACCTGTTATGTGTTAAATATATATATATATTTCTATTGTTTGTGTATTGTATCTTTTGTAATATTGTATCCTATTGTAACAATGTAATGTTTTGTGGACCCAGGCCATACTTGAAAATGAGAGAAATCTCAATGTATCCAATCTGGTGAAATATTTTATAAATAAATAAATTAATACTGTAATGCCAGGAATACAAAGTAACTCTGCTAAGGAATAGATGGATATGTCATTGTATGCAGTGAGGATAGGCTTTGGGTGTCATTTGTCAAACTGCTTGAAAGTAATAAGACGAAAAAAGTTTGGATGCATGTTGACAGCTTCTTTGCACTTAAACCATAACACTTAAAATATCCCATTGATCAGTGATATATACTGTACTTTTAACCATTGCTGACTGTTAGTAATTGCAGTAACATTAACTCTGAACTAACCTACTAGCCATACTGAAAGCTCAAATATCAATACATCAATGATAATAGAGGCTAAATGTGTAAGTTTGTAGTTGGACCATTGCCACCCAAAATATGACAGGTTAGCATATAGAAGATAAACTAATATACAGTTAGAACATAAAGACTCTAGAATACTCTATGGACCATACTGAAATCTTTGAGAATTTCGTAGAGCAACACTATGAGGCTTTGTTGAAGGAGAATAATAAATTAATCTTAGGTGAAATTAAAAAAAACTAAATAATAAAGAAGATTCTTATAGTCATGGCGTATATTAAACATAACTATTGGTTTTACTATACTCAAAACTCTGTCAATTTGTAATTGTGTTTTGTTGAATCAGGATGAAGTATCCAATAATAATGGACAAGGCAGAGTTAAATCCATATCTTTTTAACAAAAGTTTGCTGTTTTCAATCAATCCTATTGTTCTGTCAGACATGAGAACTCATTTCTAATCAGTTGTCAAACACAAGCCTTTTACTGCTCTGCAAGTGATTGGTATTCATTAGAGATCTATTACGTTCCATATGTCATTTGCCATTGGTAATCTCTACCTAGATTCACTCTGGCTTTGTCATCAGAATGATATTAAATTCTCATACACTCACGCACAGCCTTGTCTTTAATAATTAATGTGATTTGTACAATGTTAACTGCCGTGCACATACATTAATCTCTGGCATTGTCATTAAGTGATCTGACTCAGTCCTGCACTCTTTCTGGGTTTAATGCAGGCAGGTAATATTTTATAATCATGGAAGGGGACACAGGGGAATCATTACATTATTAAGCTAGAAAAGAGTGCAAGAGGGAAGATGTCACATCTAGAATATGAGAACTATTGAAAATGTGATAATTGTACTACATGTTATCCAATTGTGAGTTATAACAACTCTGGTCAGCACTTTAACTCTGGAGCAAAGTAAACAACAACTTTTAATGAAAACTCATTGCAAGCTTATGTTTGTATTAAAGTAGAAACGTACTGGATACCACACTCACCAAATAACCCAGGTGCTCTGAAGCAAGGGTTGGCCAGGCCTCGCTTCCAAGACATGCAGAATAAATAACGGTTCATGCACACCGAGATAACAAAAATAGCAGCTTTTTCGGGCAAAAGTAGCAAGGTTTTGACCATACCGGGTCTTTATCAAGCTGTATTGCCCCAATAAAGCTGCTGTTTTTGTTATAACGGAGTGCCTGAACCGTTATTTATTCTGCATATGTTTGTATTATAAACATGCCCTGACAAAAAATTCTTATTGTAAGTGTTTATGATATGTGCTCTGCCATAGCATTTGCTGTACTGTAGCCAATCACTTTTAGTGAAATACATACAGTTGCAAGAATAAATATGTGAACCCTTTGGAATGATATGGATTTCTGCACAAATTGGTCATAAAATGTGATCTGATCATCATCGAAGTCACAACAATAGACAATCACAGTCTGCTTAAACTAATAACACACAAAGAATGAAATGTTGCCATGTGTAAACATTCACAGTGCAGGTGTAAAACGTATGTGAGCCTTTGGATTTAATAACTGGTTGAACCTCCTTTGGCAGCAATAACTTCAACCAAACATTTCCTGTAGTTGCAGATCAGACGTGCACAACGGTCAGGAGTAATTCTTGACCATTCCTCTTTACAGAACTGTTTCAGTTCAGCAATATTCTTGGGATGTCTGGTGTGAATCGCTTTCTTGAGGTCATGCCACAGCATCTCAATCGGGTTGAGGTCAGGACTCTGACTGGGCCACTTCAGAAGGTGTATTTTCTTCTGTTTAAGCCATTGTTGACTTACTTCTATGCTTTGGGTCATTGTCCTGTTGCAACACCCATCTTCTGTTGAGCTTCAGCTGGTAGACAGATGACCTTAAGTTCTCCTGCAAAATGTCTTGATAAACTTGGGAATTCATTTTTCCTTCGATGATAGCAATCCGTCCAGGCCCTGATGCAGCAAAGCAGCCCCAAACCATGATGCCCCCACCACCATACTTCACAGCTGGGATGAGGTTTTGATGTTAGTGTGCTGTGCCTTTTTTCTCCACACATAGTGTTGTGTGTTTCTTCCAAACAACTTAACTTTGGTTTCATCTGTCCACAGAATATTTTGCCAGTACTGCTGTCGAACATCCAGGTGCTTTTGTGCAAACTATAAAAGTGCCGCAATGTTTTGTTTGGACAGCAGTGGCTTCCTCTGTGGTATCCTCCCATGAAATCCATTCTTGTTTAGTGTTTTACGTATTGTAGATTTGCTAACAGGGATGTTAGCATTTGCCAGTGACTTTTGTAAGTCTTTAGATGACACTGTAGGATTCTTCTTCACCTCATTGAGCAGGCTGCTCTGTGCTCTTGCAGTCATCTTTACAGGACGACCACTACTAGGGAGAGTAGCAGCAGTGCTGAACTTTCTCCATTTATAGACAATTTGTCTTACCATGGACTGATGAACAGCAAGGCTTTTGGAGATACTTTTATAACTTTCCAGCTTTATGCAAGTCAACAATTCTTAATCGTAGGTCTTCTGAGAGCTCTTTTGTGTGAGGCATCATTCACATCAGGCAATGCTTCTTGTGAAAAACAAAACCAGAACTGGTGTGTGTTTTTTATAGGGCAGGGCAGCTGTAACCAACACTTCCAATCTCATCTCATTGATTGGACTCCAGTTGGCTAACATCTCACTCCAATTAGCTCTTGGAGATGTCATTAGTCTAGGGGTTCACATACTTTTTCCACCTGCACTGTGAATGTTTACATGGTGTGTTCAATAAAAACATGGCAACATTTAATTCTTTGTGTGTTTTCATTCTTTGTGTGTTTTCATTCTTTGTGTGATTGTCTATTGTTGTGACTTAGACGATGATCAGATCACATTTTATGACCAATTTGTGGAGAAATCCATATAATTCCAAAGGGTTCACATACTTTTTCTTGCAACTGTATATAAGATTCAGTTAATGAGGCATTGCTGAGTAGAATTTACATTCCTTTTTAATGGCATACAGGGATACATTCATAATGTATTTGCATTAATAAAATAAATAAAAGTTTACTTTTGAATTCGTACCTCTTTCATGAAAGTTGCAAATTTGTTATCTCAGCCAATATCTGTTCTCTCCATAAAATCAATAAGAGAACCATGCATATATGCAGAGTAGTTGTGCCATAGTTATAATTGGTAGCTACTTAGGTGTGCATAACAGCTAGAAGGACTTGCAATCAAATAAAACAGGAGAAGGTCAGAGCACAGAGACCGAGAAGGGGCATATTCATGGATCAGTGAAGAAATATAGCAAGGGCTAGAATCATTCAGTGCTTTATGGATTAGTACTTTGAATTGATGCCTATAGGATACAGAAAGCCAATGTAAAAACTGACAGAATGGTGAGGTGTGAGAGGAGCAACTGAAGAGGAAAATCAGTCTTGCAGCAACATTCATTATAGACTGAAACAGGGCAAAGTATCTTCTGGGAAGACCAATTAGGATAGCGTTACAATAATCCATGTGAGACATTACTAGAGCATGGACAAGCTCCTTAGTAGTATCCTGCTTAAGAAACGGGCGAATACGTGCAAAGTTTTTAAGGTGGAATTGATAGGATTGTGTGACAGACTGGTTGTGAGGCTGAAAGGTGAGGCCAGAGTCAAGTATAACACCAAGACAGTGTGCTTGCAAGGATGGGCTTATGTGTGTACCACTAACTTGAAGGGAGAGCGAAAGAGGGGGATCAGTATTAGGAGGAGGGAAGACAGGGAGCTCAGTTTTAGAGAGGTTTAATGAAAGACGGTAATAACTTCGAAACCAATGCTCTTTTTTACTATTTGTCTATGAGGGTTAATATAATCCCTAGTATAAGGGAGGTTTGATACTTCATGTCTTCTAAACAGTGAGTAGCCACAGGTCACTGTAATTAAAACTAGCAAGTGGGCAGAGAGTCCCATCCCACCTTCAAATTAAATAAATTTAGCTTACACCCTTCACCCTAATAACAGTGTGCATTGCGCAATAAAACTATGGATGTGGCAGCATTTATTTGCAATCCGGTTCTTTTTTATTTTACTAGTTGTATAACTTATTTTAGATTTTTTATTTAGGCTTTTATTAGGCTGAAGAAAAGATGTAAAAGAAATTACATTGATAGGTAAGTATGATTTTTTTTAACATAATACTTGATTTATTGGTTCCCCCTTAACACATTTTTAGGGTGAGCGGCCAGGAAGAATTTTTTTAAATGGGGTGGTTAGAAAAATGGTAATTCCTCGCCAACCCAGTGAGTAGGGACTTGTGGCTTATTATAATTGTTTAATTACTAGCCCCAGATTGCCACCCATAGGTAGGGGCTGGGGGAACATTAGGTTCCATTATTTATTTAATTATGACCTTCCCCAACTGCTGTCAATGGGTGGGGATTGAGATTACTCATTAAAATGCAGATTGATTTACTTTAGAACACTATTGGATCTGGATGCTTGAATCTTGGCTGGAATGAAATTCAGCTGAAATCTAATTTAAGAAATCAGCCAATAGTGATCTGTTTTTGGTTGATAGAATTCAATTGAAGCCCTACTTTGAAAAAAATAAAAAAAATAAGGAGAAAATAATTTCCATTCATTTTTATATCTTCATACGACAGTAAATGAGATATTAATGTTCATGTTTGTTAAAGTATAATAAAATGCCAATTTTATGTGATTTCAGGAAAGCATTGGTAGATCTTTGTCTGTTTTTATTATAATGTCATTGCTGGAGACTTGATGCCCCAGGAAATGTCAGATACCCTTTTTTTCTGCATGTACTAAATGAGTTTATGTCCCTAAAAATAGTATGCTTTAACACAGAGCTGCCATCAGAAATTTTGGGACCCCTAACACAGCTCAGGGTCTGAGCCCCCCGGGGGCCCATCTCCAATACATACAAACTGACACACATACATAAAGAAATACATAGAGACATACAGACACACATACATACAGACATACATATTGACACACAGACATACATACTGACACACACACATATATACATACATACTGACACATACATACATGCATGCATACATACATACAGACATACGTGCATTCTGACATACACACATATTGACATACATACAAACAAACAGACATACAAACAAACATATTGACATACATACTGACATACATCAAGACAGACATACTGACACACACACATACAGACATACATACTGACACATACATACATACAGACACACATGCAGACATGCATACATACTGACATACATACTGACACACACACATACATACTGACACACATACAGACACACACAAACACACACACACACACATACATACATACATACAGACATACATAGACATAGTGACACACATACATACAGACATGGATAGAGACATACAGACACACATACATACAGACATACATATTGACACACAGACATACATACTGACACACACACATATATACATATACTGACACATACATACATGCATGCATACATACATACAGACATACGTGCATACTGACATACACACATATTGACATACATACAAACAAACAGACATACAAACAAACATATTGACATACATACTGACATACATCCAGACATACATCCAGACATACATACTGACATACATACATACAGACAGACATACTGACACACATACAGGCATACATACTGACACACACACACACATACATATAGACACACATGCAGACATACATACATACATACTGACAAACAGACATGCACACTGACACACACACACATACATTCCCATTCAGTCCCATTATCATGAACTAACAGGTGCAGTACTGGGGTAAGATTGTAATCAGTCATTCAAGGTCAGGTAAAGACACCTTAGAAACCTGCTTTACATGTATGCAAGCTTGGTAGTCCATTAATTTAGGACATATGTTCAGATTTTTCTCTTTACTTGTTAGTGCAGATTCTATTTCTTTGTATTTAAAAAAGGTTGCTTAATTTTTTGTTGTTGTTAAAGCACTGAAACCAAGCTTGTCAAATTTGGCACAGAGATAATTTCTTTCCTATCTTCCTTCTCTGTTGTGTACGGTACATTCCCCCCCACCCCCAACCCTTGAAGATGATTTTTCATACTCAACTAATCATAATCAGACAAAACCACTGAAATATGTGCTTTGCACTTATCTAAGTTCATTATAGGCTGCGTGCTAAAATACTAGGCATAGTTTCCAGGGAAGCATTTGAAGAGAAATATTCTTCCTGCATCTCAAATACATAAAAGTGTAGATAGAATGTCTTGCTGCATTTCAATGCAGACTTTAAGCAAACATATTTTAGAAGACTTCTGAAATTAGTTAGGGTACAATTAAAAAAAAGCATCCAGATTCCTTTTTGTTCATTGCGCGTTAATTTATTTATTTGGTAAAATGTAAGTAAATGTATGGCTTAATGACGTATGACTTAATGATGCATATTTGTTATTAAAATTATGAAACATTGCCATATTATTTAAAACACTGATTTTAATGTAGTCACTTAAATAATGCAAGAAAACTAGATTGGTTTATTTGCAAAGAACAATGAAATGTGGTGATTTAATAGCCATCTTACAAAGTGTAGGAATTGAAATTGAGTGAAAAAAAAATTAGTTTTATTTTGGTTTGTCATTTTAAATATTTTCCACATTTGTATATCATGAACAAATATTGTGTTGTTCTATACATGGCATCTGATACCTGACTCCTGATCTCTGAAATAGCATGGAGTTTGAGAAGAAGGAGCAGAAAACAACTCTACTATCTTCAACCATTCTCTCTATGTCATCCTTCTCAAACTCCATGCTTCAAGCTCCAAAAGTCCCTCCTATCTCCTTATCAACTCCTGCTAGACTCCCTCTTCCCATCTCCTAATCTACGGCTGTCTTCCTACTCGACTGCATTCTACCTCCTCCTAGGCTTTGGCCTTCCTCTTTTTAAATTCAATCCTCCCTCCTCCTAAAAACATCCCTCCTAATACTCCTTAACTCCATTATCCCTTCTCTTAAACTTCATTCAGCCTCAGTTATTAGATTACAGAAGGGATATAAAATAATAGCAAAATCTATCAAATATCAAAGTCATCCTTTTATATATTCTACATTTGATGCCGTATTAATGTTCAGGAGTTTATATATTAAAAGCTGAGGCATTTATTTTATATATATATATATATATATATATATATATATATGCGTCCCAGGTCCCAGCACTCAATGCTCCCGGTCTTTTTAATGCTCCGGTGCTGTCTCCAACCAAATTGTATACAATACCAGTAGAGAGCACTCAGGAGTCTTTCAAGGTAAATTTCATCTGTTGCTTTATTGAGCAATTACAAATTCACCCAACGTTCCAGTCGACGTTTCAGTCTGTAAAAGACTTTTTTCAAGATATATATATATATATATATATATATATATATATATATATATATATATATATATAATTATTTATTTATTTATTATTATTAATTTTTTTATTATTTTTTTTATTTTACAAAATCTGAATTTGTTCTATGTAAACTCCTGAACATGTGACATCAGGCTTCTGATGCCTGTCTCTAGATGCCTGAAGCCTGACACAGGATGATGTGTACAATGAAGAAGTATGGACTTTTATTGGATGACTGATGGAGTTTAAGAGGAGGGATAAACATGTAAAGAGGAGAGAGAAAGGATGTTCTAAAAAGTACACTGTACAGTAGAATATATCCTGGCCTTAGATTCCAGTATAAGTGGAAGTTAGCAGTCAACAATGTAGGCTGCAATTAAAAAATGATATGTATACAATGGCATTTATATGTAGAAACATAGAATGTGACGGCAGATAAAAACCATTTGGCCCATCTAGTCTGCCCAATTTTCTAAATACTTTCATTAGTCCCTGGCTTTATCTTATAGTTAGGATATCCTTATGCCTATCCCACGCATGCATAAACTCCTTTACTGTGTTAACCTCTACCACTTGAGCTGGAAGGCTATTCCACGCATTCACTACCCTCTCAGTAAAGTAATACTTCCTGTTATTATTTTTAACCCTTGGCCCCTCTAATTTAAGACTATGTCCTCTTGTTGTGGTAGTTTTTCTTCTTTTAAATATAATCTCCTCCTTTACTGTATTGATTCCCTTTATGCATTTAAATGTTTCTTTCATATCCCCTCTGTCTTGTCTTTCCTCCAAGCTATACATGTTAAGTTCCTTTAACCTTTCCTTGTAAGTTTTATCCTGCAATCCATGAACCAGTTTATGAATACCAGTCAAAGGTTACCTCCTTTTACAGAGGAGTGTGTATAGTACAGTGCTTTAAAACAAGTGAAGTGATTTGTAGGCTGCTCAATACACTTATGTGAAAATATCCTCTATTTCACAAAATACAGTTGAAGTTATTGGTGTGGTTTAAGCTATAAACAAACTTATCCCAATAAGTGGAGCGCTCCTAATACAAGTACAGCTTACCAAATGGCATCCCATTCAATGGCGCAGTGTAAGGTACATGTTTAAAAAGATACAAAGGAATACAATATAGTGTAGACGGTATGGAAGGTGTTAATTTAGTAATAATAGTTATATCGGGTAAATTGAACACTCACATTTCTAGGAGCCTGTATGTGAGAACACTGGCTCCGTATATTAGCCGATGTGCTTATAAGGGTAGCACCGCCCGCCTCCTTCAGTGTGGGATAATTCTCCAAAACAAAATGATAAAGAGAGCAGACCAATGTGTAAAACGTGCTTAATAAAAACACAATCTGGTACAGATAAATGGTTTGCTCACCTGGTCCTGAGCCTATGGGTCCCGGCTCTAGGTGTGTGCGCTTGGTGTCACTTTAAGTGGGGGTGACACTACCCCTGGGAAGATTCTCCTGAGGTTTCCAAAAGAGGGACTTAAGAGGAATGTAGTAAAAAAATAGTGGTTTTATTTAGATCAAAATCAATAAAAACAATAGTTAAAAAGTCCTCTTTAAAAGTCCTCTTTTTAAATAGCCAAAACGCGTTTCACTCCTTCTATGGAGCTTCCTCAGTCAGCTGTAGTAGTTATCCTCTGAATCTTCCATCTTAAATGTTTCTGGGGTCCTCCCCTTTGGTGTGTTCAATCATTGTCCTCCAATCATAATAGGGGTTGTATATTCCTCATATAATGGAATTCGTATGTGTCCCTTTAATTGGCCCAGATTTCTGGCGCCTTTTTTGGTGTTATAATCTCATTAGTGGGTGGTGGTTGGTTGGCGGAAGTATTCCGCATCCGTCCGGGTGGTTGGCGGAAGTGACGTCACGAACCCACGTGACCGTCACTTCGCTTCCGCCCGGACGTTCCCTGTCTCCCCGGTCGTGCCGCACATGATCTTTGCGTGCAGGTCGGGGAGGAGGGAATGGTGTGAGCATTTCTTCTAATACCGCCCATTAGGGCGTTTCTAAGTGCCGGTATAGAGCCCCTCCCCCTGGTGCCGATCACCCGCACTGTAATCATGTCCAGTGCAGGTCCGGCCAGGGGGGGGACTAACTAAGGGTACTTTCACTGAAATAGCAAAGTGAAAAGTATGTTAATATAAATCATAAGTGAAAAACATATAAGTATATATATGCATATTATCTCATGGTGGTATATGGTGAAATATTAAAGTGCTTAGTGTAATAGAGTGATATTCTATTGATAATAATTGAATGGTATTCATAAAGAGATTAGTGTTAAACTTTGATCATTAAAAGATCAATAAGGGATTTAAATTATAAAGTGGTACTTGTTCAAAAAAAAAAAAAAAAGGGGGAATGAAAGGGAAATTTGGACATTAGGTGAATAGTGGGAGATGTTTATATGAAATGACAAAGTTCAAAATCTATATTCAAACCTTGGGGTCTTAATGTCCCAAGGTTGAATATCCATTTCATTTCGTTCTGTCCCAATAATTTCAAAAAATCTCCTCCTCGCCAATTTCCTCTTACCCTCTGTATGCCCATAAATTTCAAAAGTGTGGGGTCACTATTGTGTGCAATAGAAAAGTGATGAGATACACTGTGTCCTTCGAACTTTTTTTTGATATTCCTAGAGTGTTCTGCTATCCTAATATATAGCTTGCGTTTGGTGCGGCCTACATATTTGAGGCCGCATGGGCATTCCAATAAGTATATAATATTATTGGAGTGGCAAGTGATGAGGTCCTTAATTTGAAATTCCTCCTTGTTGTTGAAGTTCTGAAATTGTGTGATGTGTCTTTTTTTATTGTTGGTGCTTTTGCATGCTAAGCAAGTGCCACATCCAAAAAAGCCTTTCTCCTTATCTAAAAAAGTAGTAGTTTTTGTTTTCCTAAAATGATTCTTAACTAAAAGTTTATTCAAATTGGCGGCTCCTCTAAAAATTACCTTAGGTTTAGGTGGTAAAATTTGTGTAAGAGTATCGTCTTGTAATAAAATGGGCCAGTGTTTATTAAAAATTTTTTTAAGGGCTCTGTTGTTATAACTATAATTGCATATAATAGGTAGATTATTTTGGTCCACGTTTGCCGTTTTATTTTTTTCTTTTAGTAAAGTGCTTTGTGGGATTTCCGAAACCTGTGCTAATGTATCTCTTAGTTTATTTTTCTCATAACCTTTTTCCAATAGGTCTGATATTAGTTTATCTGCCTGTTGTGTAAATGTTATTTCATCTGTGCAGTTCCTTTTGATGCGTATGAGTTGAGATTTAGGTATGCTGTTAAGCCAGGGAGAGAAATGGCAGCTTGAAGTGTGAATAAAACTATTAACGTCCACATCCTTAAAGTGGGTTTTGGTTTTGATTTGGTTATTTTCTATGAAGATATCCAAATCCAAAAATGTTACATTATGTTTATTAAAATTAGTTGATAAAATGATGCCCCACTCGTTATGGTTAAGCTGGTTTAGAAAAGCATGGAGTGTGGCTTCAGTTCCTTTCCAGATAAAATCAACTAATTTTAATAAACATAATGTAACATTTTTGGAGAAAAGAAAAAAATAAAACGGCAAACGTGGACCAAAATAATCTACCTATTATATGCAATTATAGTTATAACAACAGAGCCCTTAAAAAAATTTTTAATAAACACTGGCCCATTTTATTACAAGACGATACTCTTACACAAATTTTACCACCTAAACCTAAGGTAATTTTTAGAGGAGCCGCCAATTTGAATAAACTTTTAGTTAAGAATCATTTTAGGAAAACAAAAACTACTACTTTTTTAGATAAGGAGAAAGGCTTTTTTGGATGTGGCACTTGCTTAGCATGCAAAAGCACCAACAATAAAAAAAGACACATCACACAATTTCAGAACTTCAACAACAAGGAGGAATTTCAAATTAAGGACCTCATCACTTGCCACTCCAATAATATTATATACTTATTGGAATGCCCATGCGGCCTCAAATATGTAGGCCGCACCAAACGTAAGCTATATATTAGGATAGCAGAACACTCTAGGAATATCAAAAAAAAGTTCGAAGGACACAGTGTATCTCATCACTTTTCTATTGCACATAATAGTGACCCCACACTTTTGAAATTTATGGGCATACAGAGGGTAAGAGGAAATTGGCGAGGAGGAGATTTTTTGAAATTATTGGGACAGAACGAAATGAAATGGATATTCAACCTTGGGACATTAAGACCCCAAGGTTTGAATATAGATTTTGAACTTTGTCATTTCATATAAACATCTCCCACTATTCACCTAATGTCCAAATTTCCCTTTCATTCCCCCTTTTTTTTTTTTTTTTTTTTTTTTTTTTTTTTTTTTTTTTTTTTTTTTGAACAAGTACCACTCTATAATTTAAATCCTTTATTGATCTTTTAATGATCAAAGTTTAACACTAATCTCTTTATGAATACCATTCAATTATTATCACTAGAATATCACTCTATTACACTTAGCACTTTAATATTTCACCATATACCACCATGAGATAATATGTATATATACACTTATATGTTTTTTACTTATGATTTATATTAACATACTTTTCACTTTGCTATTTCAGTGAAAGTACCCTTAGTTAGTCCCCCCCCTGGCCGGACCTGCACTGGATATGATTACAGTGCGGGTGATCGGCACCAGGGGGAGGGGGTCTATACCGGCACTTAGAAACGCCCTAATGGGCGGTATTAGAAGAAATGCTCACACCATTCCCTCCTCCCCGACCTGCACGCAAAGATCATGTGCGGCACGACCGGGGAGACAGGGAATGTCCGGGCGGAAGCGAAGTGACGGTCACGTAGGTTCGTGACGTCACTTCCGCCAACCACCCGGACGGATGCGGAGTACTTCCGCCAACCAACCACCACCCACCAATGAGATTATAACACCAAAAAAGGCGCCAGAAACCTGGGCCAATTA